>CALSFV010000312.1:0-386001 GCA_943737045.1 Parapristionchus giblindavisi | reverse complement strand
TAAATAACATTGCTTTATGATATATTTTGTTCTTTGTCTCCAGATTAAGATATAATACATGAATGGATATGTCATGTTCAATCTATCATCTTCTTTGTTTGACGGTCTCCAGAAGCGATCTCTCTCCCTCTCCCTCATCATCCCCCCTTTTCCTTTCCCTCCCTCTCCCT
Organism: Parapristionchus giblindavisi; assembly: GCA_943737045.1. Taxonomy (NCBI): domain Eukaryota; kingdom Metazoa; phylum Nematoda; class Chromadorea; order Rhabditida; family Diplogasteridae; genus Parapristionchus; species Parapristionchus giblindavisi. The sequence continues at coordinate 385,831 of CALSFV010000312.1, read as the reverse complement.
CTCTCTCTCCCTCTGTCTCTCCCTCTCGATCTCTTTGATGGCTTTGTTCGGGTGTCTATTGTGATTACATCTGATGTTGTGGGATGTATTCGCGTTGTTGAAACGATGTTGAGGATGGAGAGGGAGAATGAGAGGGAGAGGGGGAGGGGAGAGGGAGAGGGAGGGAGAGAAAGAGAGGGAGAGAGAGAGAGAGAGAGAGAGAGAGAGAGAGAGAGAGATAGGAAGGGGGATAGAGAGGATGAGATAATGGGGGGATTCACTTAGCCGGACAAAGGATGGGGAGGAATAGTGACTCTTGCTAATGAATTAAGTGAGGGAGGGGAGGAGAGAGTGAGGGAAAGAAGAGAGAAGGGATGAGTGGGTGAGTCTCTGACCGAGACTTGGACCAAGTAGTATGTGAAGATGAAGGGTGCATGTACACGCAATATATTATAGATAAAAAGTATGACAATAGAAAATAGATAAAATAGCAACTTGAAGTGTCATTGACATTGCAATGTTTCTTTTGAAAAGGATGAATCCGGCTATTATATTAATTTTTTGAAGCTTTGTAAAGAACCGGATTTATAATAATATAAATATTCTTAATTAAGCTTTTAAACGAGAAACATAATAAAATAAGAAGATTGAAAGGATACATCTATATTCCAGATCTACCCGTACCTTTGAATACGTAAATAGCAAATAAATTTCTACAATAAATAAAAAAATAAATAAATGTTAATAGTATATAATAAGAAAGTATTTGTCAGAGTAATCGATGTGGGAGGTCAACGATCAGAGAGAAAGAAATGGATTCATTGTTTCGATAACGTCAATGCTATCATATTCATATCATCTTTGTCGGAATATGATCAAACACTTAGAGAGGACAATTGCACGGTATGATTCATTATTTTATTTATTTAATATTATTTTAATTTTAATTTATTTACTAGTCCCAAGATATTTGGAAAGAACAAAATCGTTTCCAAAAATCGATATTGAGCCACATGTGTTTTTGTTGGAAGTAGTAAAGTAACGATAAAATTGAGAAAGACCGAAAGAAAACTGAATGAGGCCCAATGAAATGCATTTGTTCATAGTTTATTTGTCCAAAAAACTCATGAATTTCTCTGTCAAAAGAATTTTTCTTTTAAACTTTTCAGTGTATTATTTATATATTTAAATATATTGATTGATTACAGAACCGAATGCAAGAGTCGTTGAAATTGTTCGATTCAATCTGTAATTCTCCATGGTTCGCCGATATTCATTTCATTCTATTTCTCAATAAAAAGGTGAGTCAATATCTGTAGTTCCTGTAGATCACTGTATCAATCAGTGAAATCAATCGATAACATCTTAATCAATCGATCCAAATCAATCAATATTTTCCCCTATAGCTTCTACATCAATCGATAATTATAAATCAATCAATCAATAACCACATTCAGGATCTCTTCTCAGAGAAGATTGTCCGTTCTCCTCTGACCATTTGCTTCCCAGAATACAAAGGTATGTCATATTTTAAATTTTTGGAGTCGTCAAATCGATAATCAGGGTGATTACGGTACATTTCGTTGCAGGACAACAGAATCAGACAGAATGTATCAATTACATTCAATGGAAGTTTGAGCAACTAAATCGGTTTGTTTTTTCTCTTTTTCGAAAGCTGTTAATCTCGAATGAGAAAAGTTGAATTCTTGTTTCTGTTTTGTATCAATTATGATTAGAGTTCTCTAAAACTAATAGTAAGTATATAACACGGATCTCCTGTAAGAATGGAAGAACCCAACCGACAGTTTTAAATTTTATCTCACCGATTTGGATGAAACTTGTTTGATTAATCGTAATGAGGGAGATGAGAAGGTCTAGGTACTTATTTTCGCCAAATTTGCATTTTTATCGATTTTTTTATCTGCATATCCTTCGCCTTCTTTTTGTTCTTGCCTCCCTTCTTCGTGATCCTGCCCATCCCATCCATTTGGGATTATCAGCAGCTTGCTGGTACTCCTTGAAAGACTCAACGAGAAGATCGATTCCCACTCCTTACTGCACTTCCTCGAGCATTCGCTGGTAGAGACCAAGGGCCAAGTCGTACTGAGAGAATCCGTTACATTGCACAGCAATTTGGTAGATCAAAAACGGATTTTCCAGCATATCTTGAAAACGGTCAACTTTCATGACATGTACGCCTAGGTCATTTTTGTAGAGCTCGTCGAGAGCTTTCGAATGGTATACCATGATTGAGAATTTGTATGGAAATGAGGAGAGGCGAGATACGAAATCTATTTTTGAATGAAAATAACGCAGGATCGATATTGCTTGTCGTGAGTTATGACCTATGAAATATGTACGTACCTCAAATCGACGACGTTTTGCATAGTATCTTCAAGATTAGTTTTCTTGCTGTAGGTCAAAATTTGAGTGCGATATGGCTCCCCAAAGAGGTAGATCAAAAAAATCGATAAAAATGCATATTTGGCGAAAACAAGTGCCTATGCCTTCTCATCTCCCTCATTACGATTAATTAAACAAGTTTCATCCAAATCGGTGAGATAAAATTTAAAACTGTCGGCAAAAGGTCTCATTTTCATACGTTTTCATTTTCATAGGTCTCATTTTCATACGTTTTCATTTTCATAGGTCTCATTTTCATACGTTTTCATTTTCATAGGTCTCATTTTCATACGGAGATCCGTGATAAGTAATAGTGACATTCGGTACAGAATAAAAAAAAACATTCCTTGTTTTGTACTATCTCACAGCTCTTTTTCTATTTTTTTGATATTTTATAGCACAAAATCATACGCTCAATATTGCAGATGACAAATGAAAATCCTGCCGAATTCTTGTTCCTCCGTTTTGTTAAAACATGATAAATTTGGAAATTTGTATTATGGTGTCCATACTGGAAAAAAATATAAATTAATTGATTAATGAATATCCATTTCAGTTCCTCTCAACGTGAGATTTATTGTCATCATACATGTGCAACAGACACAAACAATGTACAATTCGTACTGGATGCATGTCTAGATATGATCATCGCTAAGAACCTCAAGAGTATGGGACTCTGTTGATCTTTGATCTTTGATCTTTGAACTCTACTCATAGTCGACTCTACTCCTAGCCTGTCCTACAGTAGTCCTGGTAGCCATTTAAATAATAATTATAATATTTGTCTAACAAATCGAACCTCTATCCCGTTGCCATAATCGCTTGATCAATATATTCTAGTCAAATCTATCTCTATTGTCAACAAAACAAATAATCACGTTTTCTTGTCCGTTATATTAATATATTATTTATATATGAATGAAATTTCTCGCCCAGACTGTGTATCAAAATCATTTTTGAAAATATACATTTTTTGGAAATGAACGGGTTTCCTTTCTCATTCAATGTCTGTTTTTGTCTATCTCAAAGAGTTTTCCTCCAATCATATTATATATGGTACACTTTTGATATAGACAACAATGCATTTATTACTACTGAGATTAAGCCCATAATTCGATAATGTTCTGTAAAAAAGTTGCGAAAAGAAAAGAAAAGCAGATAAAACTCTCCGCTTTTTACATACTCTCTCGTCCATTTTTCGTTTCTTTTCTCATCTTTTAACCAGCACATCAGACATTCCTTATCTGTATTATGCAACGTATACCGTATACTGTTAACCGATCCCGTTTTGCCCCTCTCGCATCTGATCTCTAATACGCATTACCCACTACCCAATATCATCACCCGCTCCCGCTTCCCATTACCCATTTATTTACCCGTTTCCACCCGCCCTCCCCCATTGGTTAATCTAATTGTCTATCCTCTCAGAGTTCGTGAGTCTACGATATCCTATTATTGATTGTAATAAACGATATTATGTCTACTTTTTGTTATAAATAAAGCGTTTCTGGACTTGAATGATTGTTTTTGATACACAAATGCAAATAAAATCTAGCATTATTACAAACAATTTGCCCTAAGAATAAAAAAAATAAAAGTAGCTTGACAAGTGCGTTTTCCCCTGCGTGCGGCCTCTTGGCTCATTCACATTTTCTGGAAATTAATACACCGAATTAGAGAAAAGGAAATAGGTTACTGCTCCATTCAGTCTTCTCCCCTTCTCCACGAAAATATTCGCAAATGTCCACCTTTATTTTTTTTCAACTCGAAGATAAAGTAATAAAGAAAATGATAGGATGAAAGTGTGTGCACTTCTACTGAGATATGTATTTGGAAAGGTTCAATTATGATGAGTTTCTTTTGTTGTTCCTAGAACAAAAAAACACAACAATGCCTTTCATATCTTTGTGATATCGATGATGGGTCCCTTATGGGACCTTTTCAACTACAATAGAGATATTTCTTGGTGTTGATAATTTTTTATCTTATTTTATGGGATAGAGAGGTGAAAGTGTATTAACACTCCATTGAATTCTCCATAAAGTGAATAGAATGATCAATGATAAGAATTTGATCGAAATCAAAAGATCAACAGAGACAACGGAGAATTGACATTGTATCAGTCATAGGAAGTTTCGTTATCTTCTTTGATGACAACATTCACAAATACTATTATGGTGCTCAAAAGTCACGAAAAGAAATGAAAATAAACGAGAAAATGTGGAAAATTATTAGTTTTTGTTTCTTTTCTATGAAAATTTATCAGTCGAGGACCTTCATATCACATGATGCTCTTTTTTCGTTTCGTTTCTGTGGGCTCAAACTTCACAGGTGAACTCCCACGGGGTGGGATACACTTCAGCCAAATAGTCGGACCCCAAATGTGATCCTTGATCTTTGGTCTCGTTGATCATTATTTCCTTCGTCTTCTTCATCGTAATGATTCATTTTTTCTTTAATCTTTTGCCATCCATCTATCTTCTATCTTACTATAAACATATATGAATATAAGCTTATGTATAAGCTACTATGTATCACGAGTAAATGAATACCTTTTCATACATATCACGAGTCACTCTATCACAGATTTTATCGCTCTTCCATAATCTAACTTCGGTCCAAGTCCTTTATCTGACCATAAAATCGATAGATCACTGTAATATCACTAGGTATACCCTCACCCACAAGAGATTAATCACCCGTAGCTCCACCCCCTTCTGTATCAATTGTCCTAGCTCTTCTACCTGTTGGAGATTATGCAAATTGACGTGTCATAGAGTGTTATCAGTCTTTTGATAAGAGGAATCAGTGAAACTGATCTTGATCCATTTCTGTAGTGGAGATAACACTGACAATCTGTGAGTTTATCATTCCATTTCTCCTCTTTTTAAGTATTTTCAGCGCTACTTCGCTATTCTTGAAATTCGTATTAGATTTGTTACACGCTCGCTACTACATTTTTTTGTATTTCATTTTATCGAGCTTTCGATAACTGAACAAGAATCGTTTTCATGCACTTTTTATTGAGCGATATTATGACTTGAGCCGTGTAATTCTTGAACTCTTCAACAAACAGACACATCAAACTTTCATGGGGAAATAATGGGACTGTGCCGATAAAAAGAATATAATATGAATGTTATTATCAGTTAAGAGCTTGGAAAGATGTCTATCAGTTCCACTGATACGATCTACAATTCAGTTTCTTTCTCGGAAAAGATCATCGCGGCTCTTTTGTGCAAGTATGTTTGCATTACAATGGTTTTCGATTGAATTTTCAGATTCGAAAGATCCGTTGGTCTTTTGATCTCTTGTTTTTCTTCACAATTAACCACACGTGAAAAATTACGAATGATTCATTTCATAGCATTCTGTCTTAAATAATAATTCTTTGCAAGCCATAAAGAGACAGAGCTTTGTGAATAAGACATTTAGTCCGTTTTAGTATTCAAAGTAGGGGAAGAACAATTATTTCAAATGTTGATCTTTTGATCTTTGCCATATCACAAATGATCTTTGATCTTTCCAGAGGCGATCTATCGGACGAGAAAGAAGGTGTACAACCATGTTCCACATCAGAATTAGTTAGTCTTTTTCATTCTCATTTTTGTTTCTACTTTGCAATCATCACAAATATAATAGCACAAACATAAAGAAGTCATATAAAATCCTTTTGTGATTCATAATGTCTGACACGTGAAGAATCCATGAATATTCATACAATGCCGTTCCACATATCGATCAATAACTCGTAATCTTCTTCAGTTTCGATATGCAACTCGGAGTCAGAAGATCAAGATGGGAATAGGGATTGTATGTACTGCCCTCACAGGACTACTTCTTCCCGTGAGCACGGCTCTCAGTGGATCTGTTGCCAATGAATATCTTAACACCAAAGATGTACGGATATTTATTTTTATTTCGTTCTTCCTTTAAACCCCGAGCAAATTTGAAATTCTCCGCTCTGGCCACGCTCTATCGCCATCCTTGTTAGCGAGAAAGCATTGCGGAGGCGGAGATTAAAACTAGCTTGGGGTGTGCCTGTAAAGAATTAGTTCTTCCAGCATTTTTTTTCTAAACTGGCCAGGCAGAACTATAGCAATTTTCTCTAAAAGTATAAATGCTCTGGCACATCGTAATCAGAGTTGAAAGTATATTACTGAATTGAATGAATCACTTTTCAGCCTGTAGGAAATGAAGAAGTAATGGATGCAGTTCTACTCATTGTTCTCATATACGGAATCATCAGTATATTCATTTTTGTTCTCTCCTTCATCCAGGTATTTAAAAAATCTATTCACGTCTCAATATCGTCAAGAGAAATCATACAATATTGTATGTTCATTTTTGTGTTACACTTCAAGCAAAAAATGTTGTGATTGATTTAATCCAAAATATCAAGAAATATTTTTAATAGCATGCGAAACACGAAAGCAGTATCTGATCTCGATATTGCAGCAATTTCTTCTTCTCAACACGACCAATGCTATTATCGATCGATTTCGTCGTGAATTTCTGTCTGCAGTACTGAGATTGGATTCGGTTCATTTAAACGCCACGTCTTCTGGCGAATTGAATTCTCAACTAAATGAGTATGTTTATATCATTAAATTTGATTCAAAATATTATTTGAGAAACATCGAGAAGATTCGAGATGGTCTAGCCGATAAGGTAATTACACTTTTGTTTAAAAATGGCGCAAAAAGTGTTAAATATAACACTTCACAGGTCTTGTGTGATGTGGAGTGCGCTTTTTTAAGAGTGTGTATGATGTAGGAATTTAGTGAACGAATGTATCTAGCGTGCTTTCGTGTTTAAGTTTTTTTGCAGTCAATGTTTGATCGAATCCTCCTATTACAGATAGCTCTAATCGTTCGTGGCTGTGGAATGTACATCATCTCCGTTATCATATCATTTATCTTCAATTGGAAAGTCACTCTCGCACTTATGCCCATCGGACCAATCAGTGCAATTATAATGGGATTGATGGGAAAGGTTAACTACCTTCTCCATTGTGCACAGTATAAGCTAACCTTTTTTTTTATTTTAAATTTAGACTGCATGCAAACCTCTACTACATCTATTAATGATATTAATTTAAATTCTGTTTTTTCTTCTTCTGATTTTCGAACTCCTGGGTTATCGGACGGTTCAGCGATTTGCCCAAAAGCACCTCCATATCTGAAACTGGGATTAGTTAAATGAATAATTGTTTCAGTTCTCTGCTCCATCGATGAATGATCAAATGGATGCTAATGCAAAGACAGCTGAATTGGTTCAAGAGGTCGCTTCATTTATTCACTCCATTTATCGATTTTTTATTGAATAATAACATAATTACCTCTTTTCAGACGGTAATGAACGTACAAACTGTGGCTGCATGCAATGGTCAGGAGAGTATGGTTAAAGTAAGTCTTTTAATTATATATGTATTAATAATTAATCTATATGTAATCGATATTAGGTGCGACTAATATGTTCAAAGGTCGCGAAAAGTAAATAAAAGAATTTAAAAGAAGCGAGTGAGTGGGCAAACCAAGGAGTTATTTTTAATTTCCATTTAATTTCTCAATTTTTGAACAGATCATAATAGACCATAAGATCATTTGAGATCATGAGATAGTTTATCTTAAATGACTGTGTTTCAGAAGTATGCAACCATCCTCTTGACTGTAGTGAGTAAAGGTTCTAAAGTATGTCTAATCAATGGATTCTTCGAAGGAATCTTTTTCTTTGCCTTATATGTCGCTTCCATTATCGCTTTCATGTCAGTTTCATTTTACAAGTTCTCTGAAATTCTAAAAGGGGTGCATTTCACGCACAAAAAAAATTCGCAAAATTTGATTTTATTGGGTAAATAACATTAGAATTTTATTGAATCTTTGCTTTGCGAGAACAACTCTGCAAGTCTACAAAAGAATGTTTTCGTGCATTAATGGAAAAAATCGTTATGGTGTGAACTTAGAGGTTCACTGTCTAGAACCTAATGGCCGAAACAGTGAATCTCGCCTCTACACACTAATAACTACTTTTGATTCACTAATATATAATTTCATGAGTACATTATTTTAATTTATCTAATAGAATGATTTCAGTGTGGGTGTAACAGATGTACATTCAAATGGAATGGAACCAGGAACAGTTCTCATCGCTGTTTCTTGTATCCTTCTTGGATCATACTTCTTAGGAATCCTTGGTCCCCATATGATGGCACTTCTCAAGGCTAGAATAGGAGCGGCTATCATATTCCAGACCATCGATAAGGTCAATATTTTGACCTAACATAAAAATAATATATTTAAAATAATGTTATAATACTCATAATAATATAATAAATTATGAATAAAATCTTCACGAATCGTTCCGAAAAAGTTTGTATAATATATTATTGTTCAATTCTTTCAATTTTTGAATTGCTTTTTCTTCAAGGCCAAAGCTCTGGACAAACTCGAATCGGAAGTTAGACTATTCCAAGGCAAAGTCGAGTTTCGTGATGTTCGATTCAAATACGTCACCAGAGATTCATACTTGCTCAAGGTAAATATTCAACAAGTATATAATCGACATCGTAAATTTGAATCGAAACGAGAATCGAAACTCAATTGTATCTTGCTCTAACATCATTATTAGTTTGTGCTGGAGCTGAGACGTTTTGGAACATTTGTGAACCTTTACGAACTTTCACTTGAAAAGGGATGAAAAAACTTAGTTTTTTTTTATTTCCAAAACTTAAAGTTCCAAAATGTATGTTTCAAAGTAGAGTAGTCCTGAATATTCACAGGGTCTCTGTTGGAGTGCAGAACCGGGACAATCGATCGCATTGGTTGGACATTCTGGATGCGGAAAGAGCACATCGGTAAGAGGATTACTGTTGATTCTCTGTGAAAACATTATTTATTGATTGATTCGAGGTCGGTCTCTTGACACGATTGTATCATCATGAACAAGGATCGATATTGATTGATGGAAGGGAATTATCAGAGTACGATACGATTACATTGAGGAAGGTATGCATTGCGCTTTATTGGTTTTCATCTATCACTTTCATAGTTTTCCGATTTTCCGATATTGTCTAAAGCTGTTGTACGTACGCCTATTGTGGACAAAAGATGGCCAAAACGGGCTGCTGAGCTGCTCAGTTTTATTTGTTTCAGAACATCGGAGTAGTACAACAAGAACCATGTCTGTTCAATGGAACGATCAGAGAGAATATTCTACTCGGACGACAATGGACGGTAAGTCTCAAAAATTCTCACTACGATGTCTCAGCTAAATAAAAAAAATTATTTTCGGAAACTTTAAAACAATTTTCAAAGAAAGGTTACATGATCAATGTATTTCTAAAGTAGTCAAGAGATTTTCATACAAGCAGGACTTGTTTCATTTGACAGACGATGCGAAGCAATATTCGTTAAATTATTCTTTGCAAAAGTTAACAAATTTAATTAGCATACTTATTACCGTTAAAGATATAGAATTTTTTTAAAAGATACAATAATGGTCAGGGCAAAGGAACAACGGAAGAACGAATGAAAGAAGTAGCTACTATCGCTCAAGCACGACCATTCATTGATAAACTTTCTGATGTATGTTTCGATTACTGATTATCTCTAAGATATGGGGACATAATTGGATACTGACTGGAAAAGTATCTTAGGGATACGATACAGTACTCGGTGATGGAGGAATCTCTCTATCTGGAGGACAAAAACAACGAATTGCTATTGCAAGGTATCAATACTATTTCTGTTACTTTTAAAGTTCACGCGGACCTAATTTTGTTCTCCGCTCTGGCAACACCCTCTCATAGACAAAGAAAACGAGAGAGTATTGCCTGAGCGGATATTTTCAAATTCATCTCTCGACCACCAAATTTCTTCAATTTATGGAGATGGAAGTAGAGAATATGAATAATCTTGTTTGAATTTCAGAGCGATCTTCGCAGATCCATCGATTCTCGTTCTTGATGAAGCCACGAGTGCACTTGATGTACAATCTGAAAAACTTGTACAGGTTAGATTCTTCCTTCTTTGCCTTTGGTTCAAAATGCACAGTAGAAAGATACATTTCAAAAACTTTTCGTATGTTTCAAACTCTTTTTACCCGTCCTATTTATGTATCCCGTTTCGTGTATACCCACGTTGATAATAACATTTAAAGTGCTTGTGTACTTGAACATCTATTAATGTTATTAATTCAATATTTAAAACAAATATCGCAGGAAGCACTTCTCTCAGCAAGTGCAGGTCGTACTACTATATCGATTGCTCATAGATTGAGTACATTGAAGAATGTTGATATCATTTATGTCATGGATGATGGAAAAGTTGTCGAGAAAGGTTGGTGAATATTGAGTTGAGAAAATAAATAATATAAAAATGTGAGATGGTTGAAAAGTGTGGTAACGCAATTTATGTTCTTGGAGCGATTTAATTTAATTTTAATTTAATTTATCATACATAACAAAAGACGTGACAACATCTTAAACAAGATCTTTTAACTGATTAGGCAGTCATCGTGAGCTTCTTTCACTTGGTGGAAGATATTCAATTATGGCTGCTAAACAAAGTCTTGGAGTAGAAGATGATGAAGGAGGGATTAAGAAGAAAAGAAGCATTGAGTTTGTTTCTTCTATTATATCCTCATTTATTTAAATTAAATATGTATCAAGAAAATACAGCGAACAATTAAACGATTTGAATAGGTTTCAAAGTGAATATGAGAAAAGAAAAACAGCTATAAAAACTGATCCAGTCCTCTTGTTCAGAGAACATTATATAAATTTTAAAAATATTGAATAACTTTCAGTGATCAGGCCCATGCTGTCCTCAGAAGAAACACGTCCATAAGAGGAAGTTCAGCCAGAAAGGAAAAGATCATTCATGAAATGGTAGTTTGCGATATTGTTAGGTCCCTGACAGAACCCTCTCAGGTTACGGTAGATGAATCGGAAGTTAATCGATCGAATATGTTCCGTGCCTTCACTCATGGTCATACATGGAAGATTCTCTTTTCAGTCTTCTTTTCATTCCTTAGAGGATGGGAGATTCCACTCTATACTATATTAATGAGATTTCTATATTCGGCATTAGGTATTATTACAGCTTCCAGAAATGTATGTAATAGAAAAATAAAATTTATGAAAATTATTTCTTATGTAAATAAATTTTGTGCGCGAATAATTTACCCTCATTCCTGTATAAAATGCCTCTGAGCCAAAACACAAATCGCTTAAAGATCTGCGCTCTGGCAATGTTCTTTCTTTGTCTACAACACAGTTGTCCAGATCGACGAGTAAAATTTGCTCGGGTGTGTCTGGGAAGGAAAACTCCTCTATTTTGTTGCCAGCAACATTCATATGATTATATTTGATGGAACAAATCAATAAATCAATAACCACTGACTTTATCAGATGCTCCCTCCGACGATTATTGGAGAGAACTCTTAGCCACCTGTGGATTCTCCTTCTTTACTGGATCATATATATGGCTTGTTCTCACTCTCGCAGTGAGTATTTCAATCGATAATTGAGGTCATGATATATCATTAATGGTTAATTCATTACAGTATTGGTTGGCTGGTTTGTCATCTGAATCAGTTATGGCTCGTCTTCGAGAGAAGATTTTATTGAGAGTTCTCCATCGTGACTCCGCCTATTTTGATGATCCCAAAACGAGGTACAGTACATTCATACAAAGGAACACCCCGAGATAATTTGAAACTCTCCGCTCTGGTAATACTCTCTCGCTTTGTTTGTCGACGAGACCCTTAAGCTAAAACGGGACTTATTCACTTTATATATTCCGTTAGCCATTAAGTGAATTCTAAGTTTAATAATGATACTTGAACAATCGCTTGAACCATTAGTAAATTATTTGTGGTCTTTCCTCAAAATAATATATCAATCGATAATTGAAAGTTACAGTAACGCTGTTATCGTCAATGACATCAATTCACAGCCGAATAATCTCATCGCGGTAGGACATTGACTATGGCATATATTTTGAATCAATCGATAATTTGAGGTTCTGGATCAAAGAATGATTCTTTTTGTATGGACAACAACATCGTTGATAGTGTGCCTGATTGGATCGATTATCATATGTTGGAAGGTTGGAGTGATTGGTATGATACATTTTTTTACTCCGCTCTGACCACACTCTCTCGCTTTCTTTGTCTGCGAGAGAGTACTGCCATAGCGGAGAGCAAAATTAGCTTGAGGTGTGCCTTTAAAGTTTATCGATGTGCAATTTTTGAAAAGGTGAAACGTTCAAGTTCAAGGCGTATTAAAGTATCTTCGACAATTTCCCAAGACGTACATTTAATTGTAAATTTTAAAAAATAACTCTTGTAGCCCTCATCTTCTCGATTCTTCTCTTGAGTGCCTGTCTCATTCTCTTCTTCGCTATGACAAATGAAACAGAGAAAGAAGCACAAATTTCGACCACTGCTGAGGTTATCACATTCTCATCTAACCTAATGATTTCATGTTTCACGAGATAATATTATATTTATTCCAATAAGAACACGTGATAAATCACATGGAATATACTATAATATTATATAACACGTGTAGATACATATAATCATTTCTAGTTGATGATAACATAAATAATAATTGTATAATATATGCACCACCATAGATAAAAAAACAATAAAATATTAACTTTCAGTTATCACTCGAAATCATTGAACAAACTCGAACAATTCAAGTGTTGACAGTTGAAGGATACTTTGAGAAGAAATACGAAGAAGCACAAAATGATGTGAAATCATTGAAATGGAGGGCGAGTTAATATTCTGTCTTGTTTTATTTCATTAACAGTTACTATTTAGCACATTATTCGCATAAAACGATTATACATATTATAGCGTTTTCTTTAGAAATTTTCTACCCCTTTCTTTCTTTATTTCTAATTCACTACTTCATGGAATGAATTGGATTCCTTTCAGATAGATCTCTATCAATCACTCATATTCGCTATCACACAAGGAGCCATTTACGTATATGGAATGTTGGCATTCGGAGCTGGAGCTTATTTGGTTTATCAAGGAGAAGTTGAAGCGGAAAATTTGTTCTTGTCAGTCATTCCATGATTATTTCAATAATTAAACATTTGTTCGAAGACCCAACCGCATATTTGTGATCGTCAAGAAATATTCCATGAGAAATATACATTTTAAAGGCACATCCCGAGCTGATTTCACTCACCGGTTTGGCAACACTCTCTTGTAGACAAAGAAAGCTTGAGAGTGTGGCCAGAGCGGAAAGTTACAAATTAGCTTGGGACGTGACTTTATATAATTTGTGCGATATTTTCAGTATCGGTATTGGCATCGAATTAATCGGTTGGTGTATCACATTTGTCGTACCCATATTCCCTGATTTCGTGAAAGCCAACGCTGCGGCTAGATTACTGTATCCCTACTATGATCTACCCCAACCAATCGATATTCAAGATGAAAAGATTGAATTGACTGGACAATTCGTTGTGAATAATGTCTCATTCGCATATCCCACACGACCTGAACACAGGGTTCGATCATTTATCTATTTATCGATTTATTGATTGCATAATCAATCGATAATTAAAGGTGGCCAAGGGTCTGAATATCTCAGCAACGGCTGGAGAATCGATAGCACTGGTTGGACCATCAGGTTATCTTCATCATGATTTATTTATTGCCTGGGGAATTAGTTTATTACTTGAAGGTTGTGGAAAGAGTACGTTGATAGCACTCATGGAACGTTTCTACGAGCAACACAATGGTGTCATTGTGAGTTTACCAATCACCCGTTGTTAACCAAATTGGTTAACCATCACCCTTGGTTGACCAAAGTGGTTAACCAGTAAATTATATTGATTAACCAGGACAGTTTTCCAATCGAATACCCATTTTCAGAAAGTTGATTCGTATGATCATCGTCATTTGTCTCTTCATAATCTACGAAGACAAGTCGCTTTGGTTGGACAAGAACCTGTATTATTCCAGGTTAATTAATGTATTTTGAATATTATAAGATATTTTTAAACGGGATTTCGATTAATATTCTTATGATTTTCATAGGATGGTTGTGACTCTATCGTAGACACAAAAAAAGTTTCAAATTAGCATTGCGTCTTCTATTGCAGGGTACAATAGCCGAGAATATTCTTCTCGGGTGTAATTCTTCTATCGAAGATGTGAGAGAAGCTTGTAAGATGGCAAATGCTGCGAGTTTCATTGAAAATCTTCCTGAGGTATTTATATGAGTTGAAATTATAATATGATCATCATACGGAAACCCAACGATATTTGACAGGATAGACAAGAATTAAATGAAGTTTGTGAAACTTATTCGATTAAGGGATATGAAACTGAAGTTGGAGAGAAAGGAGGATCATTGTCTGGTGGACAAAAACAACGAATAGCTATAGCTAGAGCATTAATAAGAAAACCAAAGATTCTTTTATTAGATGAAGCGACTTCTGCACTTGATGGAGAAAGTGAAAAGGTATTTATTTATTTATTTATTTTTGTTGTTTTGAAAATGGTTTTCCTTTCGTTTTCCACTCCATGAGGTGAGGAAACCTCTTCCTCGGGAAAACAATTGTCCGGGCCACCATTTATCCGGGAAAATCGATTTCCTCAGCCGTTATGGCTACTGAAGATCGAATTTTCAATCAATAAAATAATTCGATTTTTTCCAGATAGTACAAGAAGCGCTCTCTGTTGCGAGCAAAGGCAGAACTTCGATTTCTATTGCCCATCGATTAGCTTCGATTAAGGTTATTTTTACTTTATTTTATGTTATACCTTCACACCCCGAGCTAATTCCAAACTCTCCGCTCTGGCTACACTCTCTCGCTTTCGTTGTCTACGAGAGAGTATGGCCAATGCCGAGAGTAAAATTACTTTATTTTTTAATGATCATTTCCAGGGTGTATCTCGTATATATTTCATTGAAGATGGTTCAGTCATTGAAAGTGGAAATCATGAAGAATTAATTGAGCGAAACGGAAGATACGCTGCATATGTGAAAGCTCAAAGCTTGGATGATCATTCTTAATAACTTCATTATTAATATTATTAGTTCATTAATATTAATTCAACCAATTGTTACTATCTGTCTGTTTGAAAGTGCTTCAGTATTAACTAAATGTTCTCATAATCTTGTGATACCGAATAAAGATATTATATCTTTGTATCGTCCCTTCCCTCCTATTATTCATAACAGATACGGCTGTCAAAAGACAGACTGTCAAAAGTAAAATAAGCCACGGACTTTCTTCAAGAGCTAATAAATATGTATTCTAATGACACTTTAGTATTTTATCCAACAATTCAATGATATTTATCATGATAGACAAAGTTGATGAAAAGAAATAAAAGTTGATTGAATGATGTACAAACGATGGAATCGACTATTGTGAATACTGAAACTGATCAGTCAATCTCTGTCTATATTTCCCATTTTGCATAATCTCTAAAGGTCATAATCATAAAAATTTTGTATTGATTAACGAAATGCTTAATCTACTTTGACTTTGTTTTTTTTCGTTTTGATTTGAAGCAGAATACAAAAACTTTTAGAAAAGTCTGTAGAGAATGTCACATGCTTTTGGACTACTACGGAACTATTCTATACTTGTAATTTATTTTTTTCGTGAACTTGAGCAGATTAGTGATCATAATTGACTAGTCAAAAATAAAATACAAAGTTTGAAACATATTCTGTTTGTGATGATGAAATGGAAAGCTGATGAAAGTCATTTTCATGAATCTGGAAGACAAAATCTTTTTTAAAAGTGTTGGATTTATTTGATTGAAGCGTGAATTGCATATAGAGAATGATATACGTTTATCTTCTCAATGAAATATCAGCTAAGTCATACAAACAAAATGTCAATATACGAATTGATCTCTTATCATCTTTCTTCTTTTCAACGGAATGTATCACTAGAGAGGGTTTGGAATCGGGAGTATGGTAGGCTAATGATGATCACACCGGGGGCACACATACATATTCTTCATCGAAAAGGGGCGTGGCTAGAAAAGGGGCGGAGCAATGTGATCGATGTAACGAACAACATTACACGGTACTATTATGTCATTTGAGGGGAATTTGATTATGTTTTGTCGATCGATAATTATGAATTACTATTAGTATATGGTAATACACGAAGAATGAGTGCAACAATATAAAAGATAAAGGGAGAGATCCGTCAAATAGGCGACGGTAGCTATCTCCCGGATACGGTTACGGTTACCGTAATCGTGCCCCTTAGGCAGCTGCGGTCAGCTCAACCTGTGAGAGTTGTTGTCTGAAGGAGAAAGGCACGAAGGGATAACCGAGACCGAGGTAGAACTTGGACTGGAACTCGACCCTGCAATGGGTTAGATGGTTAACCATTACCAAGTCACAGAAACCCCGCAAGGGGTTAACCAACCAGTGAAGACGAAGGGCGTGGAGGAAGGCAGAAAGACCCTCCATGAGTACGAGAATGGAGAATGTTAATACTCCAAAGATGAAGAAAACGATGTAGATTGCAATGGCTCCCACTACTGGTGAATGAGAAGCATTGAAGGAATTGGCGAGAACCATGTGCCACAATACTTCCGATAGCTCTGAATTATTAGTTTTTATTTAAATTATCTTGGGGGAAGGGGGTCAGACGATGTGTCAGATTTGTCAGACAAAGGTAGATCCTCATAGAACTAATCAATAAAGTAGAGACAAATGAGACATACGGGCATGAGCAAGTGATAGAGCCCACAGACGGAGATATGAAGCAGTATGGGATACACATCCTAGAACATACTCAATAGTATGAATGGCTTGATGAACCATCACGTCTCCGAATGCCTGCAAATATTGATCTTTTGATCTTTGATATTTTAGTGTTTGATCTTTGATCTCTGACCTCTTCTCCGTGTCCATGTCCTCCTCCACCATGAGACTCTTGAGCTTTTCCATTTCCATTCGCAACAATCTCTGTCTCTTCCGTCAGAACATTTGCATGAACCGTCTGAAAAAATCACGATTCTGACATATCGCCTGACCCGAAGAACTACCGTAATCTCGATACCATTTATGGATACCATTTTTAACCACTTATTTACATTAGGAAAAGTCATAGAGTTGTAAATGTGACCAATGGGACAGTACTATGGTGCTACATAGATACTGTAGACTTACGATATTTTCAGCATGCGCAGCCTTGTTCTTCTTCTGTTGGAGGAGGAAGTGGATGGGCTTTCCGAATAGCATGATAGGAATGCAAATGACAGCGATGAGTACGAGAATCGCTTCTACTGTGGACTGAAACGAAGCATACGGTAGGTACGATGGGACAAATGATGGGTCAGATTTGTGATCTATCGTACCTGTCCTGGATACCATTGAGTGAGATAGCAGCCCTCTCTCTCAACGAGATTTCCATTGACTCGAGTGGCATTGGCAACGAATCCAGGAGCACGATCTTTGAACATGAACATGTTGATAAGACCAATCTGGAAATGATCAATCAATAATCATTCAATAATGAATATAATAAATCAATAATCACTATAGTCAATCAATAATGAATTATTGATCGCATTATAATTTAACAGTATGAGATTCTCATCACGAAAAGTATCGATTCTTAATCAGTAACACATTTGTCAACCATAATATATTTCAATAAGAAACAAAAAAATGGAAAATGATAAAAAAATACTTGGCTCTTTCATGTATGACACTCAATCGATATCATCGATTACAGTTTCTACTTGGAACTAGGATATAAGAAAGTGGATTGTCGATTGTTTAGTAAACTTGAAATACTGACGAGAAGTGATGGAGCGCAGTGAGATCCGGGATAGAGTTGACCGAAGATCTCCTCCTCTTTCACCCAGAAGAACAACCACTGTAATATTATTGATTGATTAGTTACTGAATTGAAGAATTTAATTAATTCCAATAATCACTTAAAACGAATATTTACTTAATTCGAGGATTTATCGATCGATAATTACCTTGAGAATGATCTGGAGACAGAGATACATGAAAATGCATCCAAGGAAGAGGATCTGAGGAATGAATACGGTGAAGATATCGATCTTTGACTTGAAGAAACTGAAGTGAGAATTGATTATTTGAATTTTTAAAAAATTAAGGGCTGGTAAATTCCTATGTAACTAAACTGCACTGTCATTTTCTGTTATGATACTTTGAACCATCTACGATTTTCCGAAAATTTTTCGGAAAATTCGGAAAATTTCAAGTAACTAAATGTCATTGAATAAAATAATTAAAATTAAAATTAATTAAAGGTGGCCAAGGGTCTGAATATCTCAGCAATGGCTGGAGAATCGATAGCACTGGTTGGACCATCAGCTTATCTTCATCATGATTTATTTATTGCCTGGGGAATTAGTTTATTACTTGAAGGTTGTGGAAAGAGTACGTTGATAGCACTCATGGAACGTTTCTACGAGCAACACAATGGTGTCATTGTGAGTTTACCAATCACCCGTTGTTAACCAAATTGGTTAACCATCACCCTTGGTTGACCAAAGTGGTTAACCAGTAAATTATATTGATTAACCACGACAGTTTTCCCAATCGAATACCCATTTTCAGAGAGTTGATTCGTATGATCATCGTAATTTGTCTCTTCATAATCTACGAAGACAAGTCGCTTTGGTTGGACAAGAACCTGTATTATTCCAGGTTAATTAATGTATTTTGAATATTATAAAATATTTTTAAACGGGATTTCGATTAATATTCTTATGATTTTCATAGGATGGTTGTGACTCTATCGTAGACACAAAAAAAGTTTCAAATTATCATTGCGTCTTCTATTGCAGGGTACAATAGCCGAGAATATTCTTCTCGGATGTAATTCTTCTATCGAAGATGTGAGAGAAGCTTGTAAGATGGCAAATGCTGCGAGTTTCATTGAAAATCTTCCTGAGGTATTTATATGAGTTGAAATTATAATATGATCATCATACGGAAACCCAACGATATTTGACAGGATAGACAAGAATTAAATGAAGTTTGTGAAACTTATTCGATTAAGGGATATGAAACTGAAGTTGGAGAGAAAGGAGGATCATTGTCTGGTGGACAAAAACAACGAATAGCCATAGCTAGAGCATTAATAAGAAAACCAAAGATTCTATTATTAGATGAAGCGACTTCTGCACTTGATGGAGAAAGTGAAAAGGTAAATATTTATTTATTTATTTTTGTTCTTTTGAAAATGGTTTTCCTTTCGCTTTCCACTCCATGAGGTGAGGAAACCTCTTCCTCGGGAAAACAATTGTCCGGGCCACCATTTATCCGGGAAAATCGATTTCCTAAGCCGTTATGGCTACTGAAGATCGAATTTTCAATCAATAAAATAATTCGATTTTTTTCAGATAGTACAAGAAGCGCTCTCTGTTGCGAGCAAAGGCAGAACTTCGATTTCTATTGCCCATCGATTAGCTTCGATTAAGGTTATTTTTACTTTATTTTATGTTATACCTTCACACCCCGAGCTAATTCCAAACTCTCCGCTCTGGCTACACTCTCTCGCTTTCGTTGTCTACGAGAGAGTATGGCCAATGCCGAGAGTAAAATTACTTTATTTTTTTAATGATCATTTCCAGGGTGTATCTCGTATATATTTCATTGAAGATGGTTCAGTCATTGAAAGTGGAAATCATGAAGAATTAATTGAGCGAAACGGAAGATACGCTGCATATGTGAAAGCTCAAAGCTTGGATGATCATTCTTAATAACTTCATTATTAATATTATTAGTTCATTAATATTAATTCAACCAATTGTTACTATCTGTCTGTTTGAAAGTGCTTCAGTATTAACTAAATGTTTTCATAATCTTGTGATACCGAATAAAGATATTATATCTTTGTATCGTCCCTTCCCTCCTATTATTCATAACAGATACGGCTGTCAAAAGACAGACTGTCAAAAGTAAAATAAGCCACGGTCTTTCTTCAAGAGCCAATAAATATGTATTCTAATGACACTTTAGTATTTTATCCAACAATTCAATGATATTTATCAGGATATACAAAGTTGATGAAAAGAAATAAAAGTTGATTGAATGATGTTCAAACGATGGAATCGACTATAGTGAATACTGAAACTGAACAGTCAATCTCTGTCTATATTTCCCATTTTGCATAATCTCTAAAGGTCATAATCATGAAAATTTTGTATTGATTAACGAAATGTTTAATCTACTTTGATTTTGTTTTTTTTTCGTTTTAGATTTGAAGCAGTATACAAAAACTTTTAGAAAAGTCTGTAGAGAATGTCACATGCTTTTGGACTACTACGGAACTATTCTATACTTGTAATTTATTTTTTCGTGAACTTGAGCAGATTAAGTGATCATAATTGACTAGTCAAAAATAAAATACAAAGTTTGAAACATATTCTGTTAGTGATGATGAAATGGAAAGCTGATGAAGGTCATTTTCATGAATCTCGAAGACAAAATCTTTTTTAAAGTGCTGCATTTGTTTGATTGAAGCGTGAATTGCATATAGAGAATGATATATGTTTATCTTCTCAATGAAATATCAGCTAAGTCATACAAACAAAATGTCAATATACGAATTGATCTCTTATCATCTTTCTTCTTTTCAACGGAATGTATCACTAGAGAGGGTTTGGAATCGGGAGTATGGTAGGCTAATGATGATCACACCGGGGGCACACATACATATTATTCATCGAAAAGGGGCGTGGCTAGAAAAGGGGCGGAGCAATGTGATCGATGTAACGAACAACATTACACGGTACTATTATGTCATTTGAGGGGAATTTGATTATGTTTTGTCGATCGATAATTATGAATTACTATGGTAATACACGAAGAATGAGTGCAACAATATAAAAGATAAAGGGAGAGATCCGTCAAATAGGCGACGGTAGCTATCTCCCGGATACGGTTACGGTTACCGTAATCGTCTCCCTTAGGCAGCTGCGGTCAGCTCAACCTGTGAGAGTTGTTGTCTGAAGGAGAAAGGCACGAAGGGATAACCGAGACCGAGGTAGAACTTGGACTGGAACTCGACCCTGCAATGGGTTAGATGGTTAACCAATAAAGTCTCGGAAACCCCGCACGGGGTTAACCAACCAGTGAAGACGAAGGGCGTGGAGGAAGGCAGAAAGACCCTCCATGAGTACGAGAATGGAGAATGTTAGTACTCCAAAGATGAAGAAAACGATGTAGATTGCAATGGCTCCCACTACGGGTGAATGAGAAGCATTGAAGGAATTGGCGAGAACCATGTGCCACAATACTTCCGATAGCTCTGAATTATTAGTTTATTTAGTTTGATTTAAATAATCTTAGCGGGGGGGGGGGGCAGACGATGGGTCAGGTTTGTGATCTATCATATCTGTATCACAAAAGTTTTCCTCACACATATGTAGATCTTCAGAGAACTAATCAATAAAGTAAAGACAAATGATACTTACGGGCATGGGCAAGTGAGAGAGCCCACAAACGGAGATATGAGGCAGTATGGGAGACACATCCGAGGACGTACTCGATGGTATGAATGGCTTGATGAACCATCACATCTCCGAATGCCTGCAAATACTGATCTTGGTTCTTTTGATCTTTGATCTTTCAATGTTTGATCTTTGATCTCTGACCTCTTCTCCATGTCCGTGTCCTCCACCACCATGAGACTCTTGAGCTTTTCCATTTCCATTCGCGACAATCTCTGTCTCTTCCGTCAGAACATTTGCATGAACCGTCTGAAAAAAATCACGATTCTGACATATCGCCCGACCCGAAGAACTACCGTAATCTCGATACCATTTATGGATACCATTTTTAACCACATATTTACATAATGAAAAGACATAGAGTTGTAAATGTCACCAATGGGACAGCACTATGGTGCTATATAGATACTGTAGACTTACGATATTTTCAGCATGCGCAGCCTTGTTCTTCTTCTGTTGGAGGAGGAAGTGGATGGGCTTTCCGAATAGCATGATGGGAATGCAAATGACAGCAATGAGTACGAGGATCGCTTCTACGGTGGACTGAAATCAGGCATACGGTAGGTACGGTGGGACAAATGATGGGTCAGATTTGTGATCTATCGTACCTGTCCAGGATACCATTGAGTGAGATAGCAGCCTTCTCTCTCAACGAGATTTCCATTGACTCGAGTGGCATTGGCAACGAATCCAGGTGCACGATCTTTGAACATGAACATGTTGATAAGACCAATCTGGAAATGATCAGTTATTATCAATCAATAATGAACAAAATCAATCAATAATGGGTATAATCAATCAATAATGAATATTCATTATATGTACTTATATAAGAAACAAAAAAACTAGAAAATAATAAAAAATCCTTTGCTCTTTCATTTATGACTGAACACTAAATCGATATAAGAATTGTCGATTATTTTTTAAAATTTAAATACTGACGAGAAGTGATGGAGCGCAGTGAGATCCGGGATAGAGTTGTCCGAAGATCTCCTCCTCTTTCACCCAGAAGAACAACCACTGCAAGATTATTGATTGAATTTTTTTAACTTAAAGCGATTATTTATATAAATTCGAGGGTTTATCGATCGATAATAACCTTGAGAATGATCTGCAGACAGAGATACATGAAAATGCATCCAAGGAAGAGAATCTGAGGAATGAATACGGTGAAGATATCGATCTTTGATTTGAAGAAACTGAAGTGACAATTGAGTATATCAATTTTTTTAAATAAGGGATGGTAAATTCTTATGTCACTAAACTGCACTGTCATTTTCTGTTATGATACTTTGAACCATCTACAGCAGGGCTGGGATTTCCGTTTTTCCGATTTTCCGAATTTTCCGATTTTCCGACCTTTTTCGGAAAATTTTGATTTTCCGATTTTCCGAAAATTTTTCGGAAAATTCGGAAAATTTCAAGTAACTAAATGTCATTGAATAAAATAATTAAAATTAAAATTAATTAAAGGTGGCCAAGGGTCTGAATATCTCAGCAATGGCTGGAGAATCGATAGCACTGGTTGGACCATCAGGTTATCTTCATCATGATTTATTTATTGCCTGGGGAATTAGTTTATTACTTGAAGGTTGTGGAAAGAGTACGTTGATAGCACTCATGGAACGTTTCTACGAGCAACACAATGGTGTCATTGTGAGTTTACCAATCACCCGTTGTTAACCAAATTGGTTAACCATCACCCTTGGTTGACCAAAGTGGTTAACCAGTAAATTATATTGATTAACCACGACAGTTTTCCCAATCGAATACCCATTTTCAGAGAGTTGATTCGTATGATCATCGTAATTTGTCTCTTCATAATCTACGAAGACAAGTCGCTTTGGTTGGACAAGAACCTGTATTATTCCAGGTTAATTAATGTATTTTGAATATTATAAAATATTTTTAAACGGGATTTCGATTAATATTCTTATGATTTTCATAGGATGGTTGTGACTCTATCGTAGACACAAAAAAAGTTTCAAATTATCATTGCGTCTTCTATTGCAGGGTACAATAGCCGAGAATATTCTTCTCGGATGTAATTCTTCTATCGAAGATGTGAGAGAAGCTTGTAAGATGGCAAATGCTGCGAGTTTCATTGAAAATCTTCCTGAGGTATTTATATGAGTTGAAATTATAATATGATCATCATACGGAAACCCAACGATATTTGACAGGATAGACAAGAATTAAATGAAGTTTGTGAAACTTATTCGATTAAGGGATATGAAACTGAAGTTGGAGAGAAAGGAGGATTATTGTCTGGTGGACAAAAACAACGAATAGCCATAGCTAGAGCATTAATAAGAAAACCAAAGATTCTATTATTAGATGAAGCGACTTCTGCACTTGATGGAGAAAGTGAAAAGGTAAATATTTATTTATTTATTTTTGTTCTTTTGAAAATGGTTTTCCTTTCGCTTTCCACTCCATGAGGTGAGGAAACCTCTTCCTCGGGAAAACAATTGTCCGGGCCACCATTTATCCGGGAAAATCGATTTCCTAAGCCGTTATGGCTACTGAAGATCGAATTTTCAATCAATAAAATAATTCGATTTTTTTCAGATAGTACAAGAAGCGCTCTCTGTTGCGAGCAAAGGCAGAACTTCGATTTCTATTGCCCATCGATTAGCTTCGATTAAGGTTATTTTTACTTTATTTTATGTTATACCTTCACACCCCGAGCTAATTCCAAACTCTCCGCTCTGGCTACACTCTCTCGCTTTCGTTGTCTACGAGAGAGTATGGCCAATGCCGAGAGTAAAATTACTTTATTTTTTTAATGATCATTTCCAGGGTGTATCTCGTATATATTTCATTGAAGATGGTTCAGTCATTGAAAGTGGAAATCATGAAGAATTAATTGAGCGAAACGGAAGATACGCTGCATATGTGAAAGCTCAAAGCTTGGATGATCATTCTTAATAACTTCATTATTAATATTATTAGTTCATTAATATTAATTCAACCAATTGTTACTATCTGTCTGTTTGAAAGTGCTTCAGTATTAACTAAATGTTTTCATAATCTTGTGATACCGAATAAAGATATTATATCTTTGTATCGTCCCTTCCCTCCTATTATTCATAACAGATACGGCTGTCAAAAGACAGACTGTCAAAAGTAAAATAAGCCACGGTCTTTCTTCAAGAGCCAATAAATATGTATTCTAATGACACTTTAGTATTTTATCCAACAATTCAATGATATTTATCAGGATATACAAAGTTGATGAAAAGAAATAAAAGTTGATTGAATGATGTTCAAACGATGGAATCGACTATAGTGAATACTGAAACTGAACAGTCAATCTCTGTCTATATTTCCCATTTTGCATAATCTCTAAAGGTCATAATCATGAAAATTTTGTATTGATTAACGAAATGTTTAATCTACTTTGATTTTGTTTTTTTTTCGTTTTAGATTTGAAGCAGTATACAAAAACTTTTAGAAAAGTCTGTAGAGAATGTCACATGCTTTTGGACTACTACGGAACTATTCTATACTTGTAATTTATTTTTTCGTGAACTTGAGCAGATTAAGTGATCATAATTGACTAGTCAAAAATAAAATACAAAGTTTGAAACATATTCTGTTAGTGATGATGAAATGGAAAGCTGATGAAGGTCATTTTCATGAATCTCGAAGACAAAATCTTTTTTAAAGTGCTGCATTTGTTTGATTGAAGCGTGAATTGCATATAGAGAATGATATATGTTTATCTTCTCAATGAAATATCAGCTAAGTCATACAAACAAAATGTCAATATACGAATTGATCTCTTATCATCTTTCTTCTTTTCAACGGAATGTATCACTAGAGAGGGTTTGGAATCGGGAGTATGGTAGGCTAATGATGATCACACCGGGGGCACACATACATATTATTCATCGAAAAGGGGCGTGGCTAGAAAAGGGGCGGAGCAATGTGATCGATGTAACGAACAACATTACACGGTACTATTATGTCATTTGAGGGGAATTTGATTATGTTTTGTCGATCGATAATTATGAATTACTATGGTAATACACGAAGAATGAGTGCAACAATATAAAAGATAAAGGGAGAGATCCGTCAAATAGGCGACGGTAGCTATCTCCCGGATACGGTTACGGTTACCGTAATCGTCTCCCTTAGGCAGCTGCGGTCAGCTCAACCTGTGAGAGTTGTTGTCTGAAGGAGAAAGGCACGAAGGGATAACCGAGACCGAGGTAGAACTTGGACTGGAACTCGACCCTGCAATGGGTTAGATGGTTAACCAATAAAGTCTCGGAAACCCCGCACGGGGTTAACCAACCAGTGAAGACGAAGGGCGTGGAGGAAGGCAGAAAGACCCTCCATGAGTACGAGAATGGAGAATGTTAGTACTCCAAAGATGAAGAAAACGATGTAGATTGCAATGGCTCCCACTACGGGTGAATGAGAAGCATTGAAGGAATTGGCGAGAACCATGTGCCACAATACTTCCGATAGCTCTGAATTATTAGTTTATTTAGTTTGATTTAAATAATCTTAGCGGGGGGGGGGGGGGGCAGACGAATGGGTCAGGTTTGTGATCTATCATATCTGTATCACAAAAGTTTTCCTCACACATATGTAGATCTTCAGAGAACTAATCAATAAAGTAAAGACAAATGATACTTACGGGCATGGGCAAGTGAGAGAGCCCACAAACGGAGATATGAGGCAGTATGGGAGACACATCCGAGGACGTACTCGATGGTATGAATGGCTTGATGAACCATCACATCTCCGAATGCCTGCAAATACTGATCTTGGTTCTTTTGATCTTTGATCTTTCAATGTTTGATCTTTGATCTCTGACCTCTTCTCCATGTCCGTGTCCTCCACCACCATGAGACTCTTGAGCTTTTCCATTTCCATTCGCGACAATCTCTGTCTCTTCCGTCAGAACATTTGCATGAACCGTCTGAAAAAAATCACGATTCTGACCATATCGCCCGACCCGAAGAACTACCGTAATCTCGATACCATTTATGGATACCATTTTTAACCACATATTTACATAATGAAAAGACATAGAGTTGTAAATGTCACCAATGGGACAGCACTATGGTGCTATATAGATACTGTAGACTTACGATATTTTCAGCATGCGCAGCCTTGTTCTTCTTCTGTTGGAGGAGGAAGTGGATGGGCTTTCCGAATAGCATGATGGGAATGCAAATGACAGCAATGAGTACGAGGATCGCTTCTACGGTGGACTGAAATCAGGCATACGGTAGGTACGGTGGGACAAATGATGGGTCAGATTTGTGATCTATCGTACCTGTCCAGGATACCATTGAGTGAGATAGCAGCCTTCTCTCTCAACGAGATTTCCATTGACTCGAGTGGCATTGGCAACGAATCCAGGTGCACGATCTTTGAACATGAACATGTTGATAAGACCAATCTGGAAATGATCAGTTATTATCAATCAATAATGAACAAAATCAATCAATAATGGGTATAATCAATCAATAATGAATATTCATTATATGTACTTATATAAGAAACAAAAAAACTAGAAAATAATAAAAAATCCTTTGCTCTTTCATTTATGACTGAACACTAAATCGATATAAGAATTGTCGATTATTTTTTAAAATTTAAATACTGACGAGAAGTGATGGAGCGCAGTGAGATCCGGGATAGAGTTGTCCGAAGATCTCCTCCTCTTTCACCCAGAAGAACAACCACTGCAAGATTATTGATTGAATTTTTTTAACTTAAAGCGATTATTTATATAAATTCGAGGGTTTATCGATCGATAATAACCTTGAGAATGATCTGCAGACAGAGATACATGAAAATGCATCCAAGGAAGAGAATCTGAGGAATGAATACGGTGAAGATATCGATCTTTGATTTGAAGAAACTGAAGTGACAATTGAGTATATCAATTTTTTTAAATAAGGGATGGTAAATTCTTATGTCACTAAACTGCACTGTCATTTTCTGTTATGATACTTTGAACCATCTACAGCAGGGCTGGGATTTCCGTTTTTCCGATTTTCCGAATTTTCCGATTTTCCGACCTTTTTCGGAAAATTTTGATTTTCCGATTTTCCGAAAATTTTTCGGAAAATTCGGAAAATTTCAAGTAACTAAATGTCATTGAATAAAATAATTAAAATTAAAAATTAATTAAAGGTGGCCAAGGGTCTGAATATCTCAGCAATGGCTGGAGAATCGATAGCACTGGTTGGACCATCAGGTTATCTTCATCATGATTTATTTATTGCCTGGGGAATTAGTTTATTACTTGAAGGTTGTGGAAAGAGTACGTTGATAGCACTCATGGAACGTTTCTACGAGCAACACAATGGTGTCATTGTGAGTTTACCAATCACCCGTTGTTAACCAAATTGGTTAACCATCACCCTTGGTTGACCAAAGTGGTTAACCAGTAAATTATATTGATTAACCACGACAGTTTTCCCAATCGAATACCCATTTTCAGAGAGTTGATTCGTATGATCATCGTAATTTGTCTCTTCATAATCTACGAAGACAAGTCGCTTTGGTTGGACAAGAACCTGTATTATTCCAGGTTAATTAATGTATTTTGAATATTATAAAATATTTTTAAACGGGATTTCGATTAATATTCTTATGATTTTCATAGGATGGTTGTGACTCTATCGTAGACACAAAAAAAGTTTCAAATTATCATTGCGTCTTCTATTGCAGGGTACAATAGCCGAGAATATTCTTCTCGGATGTAATTCTTCTATCGAAGATGTGAGAGAAGCTTGTAAGATGGCAAATGCTGCGAGTTTCATTGAAAATCTTCCTGAGGTATTTATATGAGTTGAAATTATAATATGATCATCATACGGAAACCCAACGATATTTGACAGGATAGACAAGAATTAAATGAAGTTTGTGAAACTTATTCGATTAAGGGATATGAAACTGAAGTTGGAGAGAAAGGAGGATCATTGTCTGGTGGACAAAAACAACGAATAGCCATAGCTAGAGCATTAATAAGAAAACCAAAGATTCTATTATTAGATGAAGCGACTTCTGCACTTGATGGAGAAAGTGAAAAGGTAAATATTTATTTATTTATTTTTGTTCTTTTGAAAATGGTTTTCCTTTCGCTTTCCACTCCATGAGGTGAGGAAACCTCTTCCTCGGGAAAACAATTGTCCGGGCCACCATTTATCCGGGAAAATCGATTTCCTAAGCCGTTATGGCTACTGAAGATCGAATTTTCAATCAATAAAATAATTCGATTTTTTTCAGATAGTACAAGAAGCGCTCTCTGTTGCGAGCAAAGGCAGAACTTCGATTTCTATTGCCCATCGATTAGCTTCGATTAAGGTTATTTTTACTTTATTTTATGTTATACCTTCACACCCCGAGCTAATTCCAAACTCTCCGCTCTGGCTACACTCTCTCGCTTTCGTTGTCTACGAGAGAGTATGGCCAATGCCGAGAGTAAAATTACTTTATTTTTTTAATGATCATTTCCAGGGTGTATCTCGTATATATTTCATTGAAGATGGTTCAGTCATTGAAAGTGGAAATCATGAAGAATTAATTGAGCGAAACGGAAGATACGCTGCATATGTGAAAGCTCAAAGCTTGGATGATCATTCTTAATAACTTCATTATTAATATTATTAGTTCATTAATATTAATTCAACCAATTGTTACTATCTGTCTGTTTGAAAGTGCTTCAGTATTAACTAAATGTTTTCATAATCTTGTGATACCGAATAAAGATATTATATCTTTGTATCGTCCCTTCCCTCCTATTATTCATAACAGATACGGCTGTCAAAAGACAGACTGTCAAAAGTAAAATAAGCCACGGTCTTTCTTCAAGAGCCAATAAATATGTATTCTAATGACACTTTAGTATTTTATCCAACAATTCAATGATATTTATCAGGATATACAAAGTTGATGAAAAGAAATAAAAGTTGATTGAATGATGTTCAAACGATGGAATCGACTATAGTGAATACTGAAACTGAACAGTCAATCTCTGTCTATATTTCCCATTTTGCATAATCTCTAAAGGTCATAATCATGAAAATTTTGTATTGATTAACGAAATGTTTAATCTACTTTGATTTTGTTTTTTTTTTCGTTTTAGATTTGAAGCAGTATACAAAAACTTTTAGAAAAGTCTGTAGAGAATGTCACATGCTTTTGGACTACTACGGAACTATTCTATACTTGTAATTTATTTTTTCGTGAACTTGAGCAGATTAAGTGATCATAATTGACTAGTCAAAAATAAAATACAAAGTTTGAAACATATTCTGTTAGTGATGATGAAATGGAAAGCTGATGAAGGTCATTTTCATGAATCTCGAAGACAAAATCTTTTTTAAAGTGCTGCATTTGTTTGATTGAAGCGTGAATTGCATATAGAGAATGATATATGTTTATCTTCTCAATGAAATATCAGCTAAGTCATACAAACAAAATGTCAATATACGAATTGATCTCTTATCATCTTTCTTCTTTTCAACGGAATGTATCACTAGAGAGGGTTTGGAATCGGGAGTATGGTAGGCTAATGATGATCACACCGGGGGCACACATACATATTATTCATCGAAAAGGGGCGTGGCTAGAAAAGGGGCGGAGCAATGTGATCGATGTAACGAACAACATTACACGGTACTATTATGTCATTTGAGGGGAATTTGATTATGTTTTGTCGATCGATAATTATGAATTACTATGGTAATACACGAAGAATGAGTGCAACAATATAAAAGATAAAGGGAGAGATCCGTCAAATAGGCGACGGTAGCTATCTCCCGGATACGGTTACGGTTACCGTAATCGTCTCCCTTAGGCAGCTGCGGTCAGCTCAACCTGTGAGAGTTGTTGTCTGAAGGAGAAAGGCACGAAGGGATAACCGAGACCGAGGTAGAACTTGGACTGGAACTCGACCCTGCAATGGGTTAGATGGTTAACCAATAAAGTCTCGGAAACCCCGCACGGGGTTAACCAACCAGTGAAGACGAAGGGCGTGGAGGAAGGCAGAAAGACCCTCCATGAGTACGAGAATGGAGAATGTTAGTACTCCAAAGATGAAGAAAACGATGTAGATTGCAATGGCTCCCACTACGGGTGAATGAGAAGCATTGAAGGAATTGGCGAGAACCATGTGCCACAATACTTCCGATAGCTCTGAATTATTAGTTTATTTAGTTT
This sequence comes from Parapristionchus giblindavisi, assembly GCA_943737045.1. Lineage (NCBI taxonomy): Eukaryota > Metazoa > Nematoda > Chromadorea > Rhabditida > Diplogasteridae > Parapristionchus > Parapristionchus giblindavisi. The sequence continues at coordinate 354,745 of CALSFV010000312.1, read as the reverse complement.
GATTTAAATAATCTTAGCGGGGGGGGGGGGGGGGGGGCAGACGATGGGTCAGGTTTGTGATCTATCATATCTGTATCACAAAAGTTTTCCTCACACATATGTAGATCTTCAGAGAACTAATCAATAAAGTAAAGACAAATGATACTTACGGGCATGGGCAAGTGAGAGAGCCCACAAACGGAGATATGAGGCAGTATGGGAGACACATCCGAGGACGTACTCGATGGTATGAATGGCTTGATGAACCATCACATCTCCGAATGCCTGCAAATACTGATCTTGGTTCTTTTGATCTTTGATCTTTCAATGTTTGATCTTTGATCTCTGACCTCTTCTCCATGTCCGTGTCCTCCACCACCATGAGACTCTTGAGCTTTTCCATTTCCATTCGCGACAATCTCTGTCTCTTCCGTCAGAACATTTGCATGAACCGTCTGAAAAAAATCACGATTCTGACATATCGCCCGACCCGAAGAACTACCGTAATCTCGATACCATTTATGGATACCATTTTTAACCACATATTTACATAATGAAAAGACATAGAGTTGTAAATGTCACCAATGGGACAGCACTATGGTGCTATATAGATACTGTAGACTTACGATATTTTCAGCATGCGCAGCCTTGTTCTTCTTCTGTTGGAGGAGGAAGTGGATGGGCTTTCCGAATAGCATGATGGGAATGCAAATGACAGCAATGAGTACGAGGATCGCTTCTACGGTGGACTGAAATCAGGCATACGGTAGGTACGGTGGGACAAATGATGGGTCAGATTTGTGATCTATCGTACCTGTCCAGGATACCATTGAGTGAGATAGCAGCCTTCTCTCTCAACGAGATTTCCATTGACTCGAGTGGCATTGGCAACGAATCCAGGTGCACGATCTTTGAACATGAACATGTTGATAAGACCAATCTGGAAATGATCAGTTATTATCAATCAATAATGAACAAAATCAATCAATAATGGGTATAATCAATCAATAATGAATATTCATTATATGTACTTATATAAGAAACAAAAAAACTAGAAAATAATAAAAAATCCTTTGCTCTTTCATTTATGACTGAACACTAAATCGATATAAGAATTGTCGATTATTTTTTAAAATTTAAATACTGACGAGAAGTGATGGAGCGCAGTGAGATCCGGGATAGAGTTGTCCGAAGATCTCCTCCTCTTTCACCCAGAAGAACAACCACTGCAAGATTATTGATTGAATTTTTTTAACTTAAAGCGATTATTTATATAAATTCGAGGGTTTATCGATCGATAATAACCTTGAGAATGATCTGCAGACAGAGATACATGAAAATGCATCCAAGGAAGAGAATCTGAGGAATGAATACGGTGAAGATATCGATCTTTGATTTGAAGAAACTGAAGTGACAATTGAGTATATCAATTTTTTTAAATAAGGGATGGTAAATTCTTATGTCACTAAACTGCACTGTCATTTTCTGTTATGATACTTTGAACCATCTACAGCAGGGCTGGGATTTCCGTTTTTCCGATTTTCCGAATTTTCCGATTTTCCGACCTTTTTCGGAAAATTTTGATTTTCCGATTTTCCGAAAATTTTTCGGAAAATTCGGAAAATTTCAAGTAACTAAATGTCATTGAATAAAATAATTAAAATTAAAATTAATTAAAGGTGGCCAAGGGTCTGAATATCTCAGCAATGGCTGGAGAATCGATAGCACTGGTTGGACCATCAGGTTATCTTCATCATGATTTATTTATTGCCTGGGGAATTAGTTTATTACTTGAAGGTTGTGGAAAGAGTACGTTGATAGCACTCATGGAACGTTTCTACGAGCAACACAATGGTGTCATTGTGAGTTTACCAATCACCCGTTGTTAACCAAATTGGTTAACCATCACCCTTGGTTGACCAAAGTGGTTAACCAGTAAATTATATTGATTAACCACGACAGTTTTCCCAATCGAATACCCATTTTCAGAGAGTTGATTCGTATGATCATCGTAATTTGTCTCTTCATAATCTACGAAGACAAGTCGCTTTGGTTGGACAAGAACCTGTATTATTCCAGGTTAATTAATGTATTTTGAATATTATAAAATATTTTTAAACGGGATTTCGATTAATATTCTTATGATTTTCATAGGATGGTTGTGACTCTATCGTAGACACAAAAAAAGTTTCAAATTATCATTGCGTCTTCTATTGCAGGGTACAATAGCCGAGAATATTCTTCTCGGATGTAATTCTTCTATCGAAGATGTGAGAGAAGCTTGTAAGATGGCAAATGCTGCGAGTTTCATTGAAAATCTTCCTGAGGTATTTATATGAGTTGAAATTATAATATGATCATCATACGGAAACCCAACGATATTTGACAGGATAGACAAGAATTAAATGAAGTTTGTGAAACTTATTCGATTAAGGGATATGAAACTGAAGTTGGAGAGAAAGGAGGATCATTGTCTGGTGGACAAAAACAACGAATAGCCATAGCTAGAGCATTAATAAGAAAACCAAAGATTCTATTATTAGATGAAGCGACTTCTGCACTTGATGGAGAAAGTGAAAAGGTAAATATTTATTTATTTATTTTTGTTCTTTTGAAAATGGTTTTCCTTTCGCTTTCCACTCCATGAGGTGAGGAAACCTCTTCCTCGGGAAAACAATTGTCCGGGCCACCATTTATCCGGGAAAATCGATTTCCTAAGCCGTTATGGCTACTGAAGATCGAATTTTCAATCAATAAAATAATTCGATTTTTTTCAGATAGTACAAGAAGCGCTCTCTGTTGCGAGCAAAGGCAGAACTTCGATTTCTATTGCCCATCGATTAGCTTCGATTAAGGTTATTTTTACTTTATTTTATGTTATACCTTCACACCCCGAGCTAATTCCAAACTCTCCGCTCTGGCTACACTCTCTCGCTTTCGTTGTCTACGAGAGAGTATGGCCAATGCCGAGAGTAAAATTACTTTATTTTTTTAATGATCATTTCCAGGGTGTATCTCGTATATATTTCATTGAAGATGGTTCAGTCATTGAAAGTGGAAATCATGAAGAATTAATTGAGCGAAACGGAAGATACGCTGCATATGTGAAAGCTCAAAGCTTGGATGATCATTCTTAATAACTTCATTATTAATATTATTAGTTCATTAATATTAATTCAACCAATTGTTACTATCTGTCTGTTTGAAAGTGCTTCAGTATTAACTAAATGTTTTCATAATCTTGTGATACCGAATAAAGATATTATATCTTTGTATCGTCCCTTCCCTCCTATTATTCATAACAGATACGGCTGTCAAAAGACAGACTGTCAAAAGTAAAATAAGCCACGGTCTTTCTTCAAGAGCCAATAAATATGTATTCTAATGACACTTTAGTATTTTATCCAACAATTCAATGATATTTATCAGGATATACAAAGTTGATGAAAAGAAATAAAAGTTGATTGAATGATGTTCAAACGATGGAATCGACTATAGTGAATACTGAAACTGAACAGTCAATCTCTGTCTATATTTCCCATTTTGCATAATCTCTAAAGGTCATAATCATGAAAATTTTGTATTGATTAACGAAATGTTTAATCTACTTTGATTTTGTTTTTTTTTCGTTTTAGATTTGAAGCAGTATACAAAAACTTTTAGAAAAGTCTGTAGAGAATGTCACATGCTTTTGGACTACTACGGAACTATTCTATACTTGTAATTTATTTTTTCGTGAACTTGAGCAGATTAAGTGATCATAATTGACTAGTCAAAAATAAAATACAAAGTTTGAAACATATTCTGTTAGTGATGATGAAATGGAAAGCTGATGAAGGTCATTTTCATGAATCTCGAAGACAAAATCTTTTTTAAAGTGCTGCATTTGTTTGATTGAAGCGTGAATTGCATATAGAGAATGATATATGTTTATCTTCTCAATGAAATATCAGCTAAGTCATACAAACAAAATGTCAATATACGAATTGATCTCTTATCATCTTTCTTCTTTTCAACGGAATGTATCACTAGAGAGGGTTTGGAATCGGGAGTATGGTAGGCTAATGATGATCACACCGGGGGCACACATACATATTCTTCATCGAAAAGGGGCGTGGCTAGAAAAGGGGCGGAGCAATGTGATCGATGTAACGAACAACATTACACGGTACTATTATGTCATTTGAGGGGAATTTGATTATGTTTTGTCGATCGATAATTATGAATTACTATGGTAATACACGAAGAATGAGTGCAACAATATAAAAGATAAAGGGAGAGATCCGTCAAATAGGCGACGGTAGCTATCTCCCGGATACGGTTACGGTTACCGTAATCGTCTCCCTTAGGCAGCTGCGGTCAGCTCAACCTGTGAGAGTTGTTGTCTGAAGGAGAAAGGCACGAAGGGATAACCGAGACCGAGGTAGAACTTGGACTGGAACTCGACCCTGCAATGGGTTAGATGGTTAACCAATAAAGTCTCGGAAACCCCGCACGGGGTTAACCAACCAGTGAAGACGAAGGGCGTGGAGGAAGGCAGAAAGACCCTCCATGAGTACGAGAATGGAGAATGTTAGTACTCCAAAGATGAAGAAAACGATGTAGATTGCAATGGCTCCCACTACGGGTGAATGAGAAGCATTGAAGGAATTGGCGAGAACCATGTGCCACAATACTTCCGATAGCTCTGAATTATTAGTTTATTTAGTTTGATTTAAATAATCTTAGCGGGGGGGGGGGGGGGGGCAGACGATGGGTCAGGTTTGTGATCTATCATATCTGTATCACAAAAGTTTTCCTCACACATATGTAGATCTTCAGAGAACTAATCAATAAAGTAAAGACAAATGATACTTACGGGCATGGGCAAGTGAGAGAGCCCACAAACGGAGATATGAGGCAGTATGGGAGACACATCCGAGGACGTACTCGATGGTATGAATGGCTTGATGAACCATCACATCTCCGAATGCCTGCAAATACTGATCTTGGTTCTTTTGATCTTTGATCTTTCAATGTTTGATCTTTGATCTCTGACCTCTTCTCCATGTCCGTGTCCTCCACCACCATGAGACTCTTGAGCTTTTCCATTTCCATTCGCGACAATCTCTGTCTCTTCCGTCAGAACATTTGCATGAACCGTCTGAAAAAAATCACGATTCTGACATATCGCCCGACCCGAAGAACTACCGTAATCTCGATACCATTTATGGATACCATTTTTAACCACATATTTACATAATGAAAAGACATAGAGTTGTAAATGTCACCAATGGGACAGCACTATGGTGCTATATAGATACTGTAGACTTACGATATTTTCAGCATGCGCAGCCTTGTTCTTCTTCTGTTGGAGGAGGAAGTGGATGGGCTTTCCGAATAGCATGATGGGAATGCAAATGACAGCAATGAGTACGAGGATCGCTTCTACGGTGGACTGAAATCAGGCATACGGTAGGTACGGTGGGACAAATGATGGGTCAGATTTGTGATCTATCGTACCTGTCCAGGATACCATTGAGTGAGATAGCAGCCTTCTCTCTCAACGAGATTTCCATTGACTCGAGTGGCATTGGCAACGAATCCAGGTGCACGATCTTTGAACATGAACATGTTGATAAGACCAATCTGGAAATGATCAGTTATTATCAATCAATAATGAACAAAATCAATCAATAATGGGTATAATCAATCAATAATGAATATTCATTATATGTACTTATATAAGAAACAAAAAAACTAGAAAATAATAAAAAATCCTTTGCTCTTTCATTTATGACTGAACACTAAATCGATATAAGAATTGTCGATTATTTTTTAAAATTTAAATACTGACGAGAAGTGATGGAGCGCAGTGAGATCCGGGATAGAGTTGTCCGAAGATCTCCTCCTCTTTCACCCAGAAGAACAACCACTGCAAGATTATTGATTGAATTTTTTTAACTTAAAGCGATTATTTATATAAATTCGAGGGTTTATCGATCGATAATAACCTTGAGAATGATCTGCAGACAGAGATACATGAAAATGCATCCAAGGAAGAGAATCTGAGGAATGAATACGGTGAAGATATCGATCTTTGATTTGAAGAAACTGAAGTGACAATTGAGTATATCAATTTTTTTAAATAAGGGATGGTAAATTCTTATGTCACTAAACTGCACTGTCATTTTCTGTTATGATACTTTGAACCATCTACAGCAGGGCTGGGATTTCCGTTTTTCCGATTTTCCGAATTTTCCGATTTTCCGACCTTTTTCGGAAAATTTTGATTTTCCGATTTTCCGAAAATTTTTCGGAAAATTCGGAAAATTTCAAGTAACTAAATGTCATTGAATAAAATAATTAAAATTAAAATTAATTAAAGGTGGCCAAGGGTCTGAATATCTCAGCAATGGCTGGAGAATCGATAGCACTGGTTGGACCATCAGGTTATCTTCATCATGATTTATTTATTGCCTGGGGAATTAGTTTATTACTTGAAGGTTGTGGAAAGAGTACGTTGATAGCACTCATGGAACGTTTCTACGAGCAACACAATGGTGTCATTGTGAGTTTACCAATCACCCGTTGTTAACCAAATTGGTTAACCATCACCCTTGGTTGACCAAAGTGGTTAACCAGTAAATTATATTGATTAACCACGACAGTTTTCCCAATCGAATACCCATTTTCAGAGAGTTGATTCGTATGATCATCGTAATTTGTCTCTTCATAATCTACGAAGACAAGTCGCTTTGGTTGGACAAGAACCTGTATTATTCCAGGTTAATTAATGTATTTTGAATATTATAAAATATTTTTAAACGGGATTTCGATTAATATTCTTATGATTTTCATAGGATGGTTGTGACTCTATCGTAGACACAAAAAAGTTTCAAATTATCATTGCGTCTTCTATTGCAGGGTACAATAGCCGAGAATATTCTTCTCGGATGTAATTCTTCTATCGAAGATGTGAGAGAAGCTTGTAAGATGGCAAATGCTGCGAGTTTCATTGAAAATCTTCCTGAGGTATTTATATGAGTTGAAATTATAATATGATCATCATACGGAAACCCAACGATATTTGACAGGATAGACAAGAATTAAATGAAGTTTGTGAAACTTATTCGATTAAGGGATATGAAACTGAAGTTGGAGAGAAAGGAGGATCATTGTCTGGTGGACAAAAACAACGAATAGCCATAGCTAGAGCATTAATAAGAAAACCAAAGATTCTATTATTAGATGAAGCGACTTCTGCACTTGATGGAGAAAGTGAAAAGGTAAATATTTATTTATTTATTTTTGTTCTTTTGAAAATGGTTTTCCTTTCGCTTTCCACTCCATGAGGTGAGGAAACCTCTTCCTCGGGAAAACAATTGTCCGGGCCACCATTTATCCGGGAAAATCGATTTCCTAAGCCGTTATGGCTACTGAAGATCGAATTTTCAATCAATAAAATAATTCGATTTTTTTCAGATAGTACAAGAAGCGCTCTCTGTTGCGAGCAAAGGCAGAACTTCGATTTCTATTGCCCATCGATTAGCTTCGATTAAGGTTATTTTTACTTTATTTTATGTTATACCTTCACACCCCGAGCTAATTCCAAACTCTCCGCTCTGGCTACACTCTCTCGCTTTCGTTGTCTACGAGAGAGTATGGCCAATGCCGAGAGTAAAATTACTTTATTTTTTTAATGATCATTTCCAGGGTGTATCTCGTATATATTTCATTGAAGATGGTTCAGTCATTGAAAGTGGAAATCATGAAGAATTAATTGAGCGAAACGGAAGATACGCTGCATATGTGAAAGCTCAAAGCTTGGATGATCATTCTTAATAACTTCATTATTAATATTATTAGTTCATTAATATTAATTCAACCAATTGTTACTATCTGTCTGTTTGAAAGTGCTTCAGAGTAGTATAGTTCTGTCTCACTTACATAAAAAACAGCTGCATTTTGGGGGCGGGGCTTATGTCAGCCAATGACCGTACAGCTTTAGGGGCGGAGCTTATGCCAGCCAATCACCGTCGGCCACGCCCCCTTTAGGGGCGGAGCTTATCGATTTTTTTATATTGATTTTTTGTATCGATTTTTTATATTGATTTTTTGTAGATCAATCAAAATGATAATAATGATTGACAACTCTTATCAGTCAATCAATAAAATCATCCTAATCAATTACTACAGTAATCAACAGTAATACAGTAATCAGCAATACAGTAACCAACAAGTACAGTACTTTACAGTACAAGTACAGTAATCAAATACAGTAATTTGAAAAAAATCAATAATCATTACATTATCGATTTTTTGGTAGATCAATGATTCACATTATTGATTTTTGGTAGATCAATGATAAAATCAATCGAAATAATAAAATAAAGTAATTAACAAAGACTCACCACAGCAGCACAACCGCACGGGGGACTGACGAGACTAGAGACTAAACTAATTGTGGGCGGGGCCTCCTCCCATACATTGAAAGTCCTTCGCTCCTTCGCTCCTTCGCTTCGCTCGGAACCGCTCGGAATCGCTCGGAACACTCTGCTTCTCTATACCCTCTCTCTTTTACATTATCTCTACATCTAACTATAATAAATCATTTCGCAATTTACATATAACCGATTCTACAGTATACCACTCCTTCGTTTCTCTCGGAATCCCTCTACCTCTTCCTCCTCCTCCTCTCTCTACCGACTAGAACAGAGGATTAGGATAGGGTCACCTCTCTGCCATCGTTTCTCTCCCTCTCCCTAGTCTTTGCGGTATATCTCTATCTAATCCACTGATACATCTAACACCCTCTCTCTCTAAGCTCTTCTCTCTCTCCCTCTACTGAGTTGTTCCGAGCAATTCCGAGCGAAGCGAAGGGCAAAGCGAAGGAGCGAAGTCTCTCTCTACTGACTACAACAGAGGATAAGGACACCCTCTGTCTTCGTTTCTCCCCTCTCCCTAGCCTTTTTGCGGTATCTATCTCTAATCCACTGATAAATCTTATACCCTCTCTCTAAGCTCTTGTCCGTCTGTCACGACAGGAGTGAAGGAAAAGAAGAAGAAGAAGGACATTCTATCGGAACCTCGGAATTGTGATTGTGAGAAATAACTAAACGTACTTCGAACCATACATCATAATATGTATTTTATTCAATACGTTACAAGTTTATTATAAAAAAGTTTATCAATATTACAAACAAATACAATGTAGAACACATATCAAATATCGTCAAAATAATTTTATTTATTACAAATAAATATATAGGACATAGTGAAATCAATATTCATTTTTGGTATCATTAGGGATAGAACCCTCCTTCTCCTCCTCTTCCTTGGAGGCCAATTTATCGTGCATGTTTTTCAAACTTATATTGAAAAAGGAATTGTGACTATTTCGTCTATTAGTGAAAATACATGTTCTACACAAGGGTATTATTAGACATTCTAGACCATTCACAATTTTCCCGTATCACAAGACTGTGCCATTGTGGCACACGAGTCACACATTTGTATTATAAGAGAACGTTGAAGTTGGGTCATGAATTGTTGATTAAACCCGTGTTTCTTCATATCATCATCACTCGGTGGGGTGTATCGATACTTTTTCAACTGAAGGCAAATCAATGAGTGATAATGTCAATTAACAATATGGTTACCATATCCGAAGCGGTGTGGCGAACTTGTTTCGGTAGTGAACGTTTACGACTATCATCGTCCAATCTAATCTTACTCTTTTGAATGACGGTCATTATAACCAACTATCCTCGTTCAGGTGTAGAGACGTGAATGAGAATAAATAGTAGGCGGAGTTTTCTTTGCTCAAAATCTCCTTCACTACGTTTGGAATGGGCGTGGTTTAAATAGGCGGAGTTTCACACGTTTCATTTCATTTAGTAGTAATGTCTACAGTCAACGAGAGTGCTTGCTCCCCTGATTGCTCTCTCAAAAAGGGTACATTCGGACCGTTCTATCCAACATCTTTTGGAATGACAACCCCTGAAGAAAATACTATAACTATGAAGGCATTGCCTACTGAAAAGGGAGAGCCCAGTAGACAAGCATCTCCCGTATTATCAACAACAAACAACTCTGCGTTTGATATTATCGGAAATCTCAAACCAACCATGGTATTGTATTAATGTTAAATGTTGATAATAATCTTCTTTATTGTAGACACGCAAGCAATGGGCCCAAGGTATCAAGGGCGTAGTAATAACAATGTGTAACAAGTGCTGGATCCGTTTTCGCAGCGACGAGACGAAGCTTGTATCCGAAAATGGATATCAGAAAGTTACTGTTGATGTGTGTGATCAGTGTGTTAGACACAACCGTATTAATCGGTTCGATTATACCTACCCCTTTTAAATGAATACAAACGATATAAACCATATCTTACGCTCAGACCCCCCTTCATCTCGTATATTTATTGGAACTTTCCCATGTGATCTATTACCACAACATGCATCACTACCATACTGCTTTGCACTTTGTGTTAATACTGATAAAAGTTATTCGCCATATGGTGGTGAACATTGGCAGTCGATATTTGTAAATGGTAAAAAATGCTACTTCTTTGATAGCTTTGGCAGACCACCAAAGGGTCTAATAAGACAATTTTGTAGCCACTTTGAACACGTCGTGTATAACAAAGTACAACATCAGAGAAATGATGCGATTACTTGTGGTGCCTTTTCCATTTATCACATTCATATGCAGAGTAGGGGGAGGACATTTCATTCAATTGTAAATGACTTTATCAGAATAAAGGAAGATGATAAGGTGATTACACAGTGGTTAGTCTCCGCCCACAATTTTCATTTAGTCGATGCGTAAAGTTATCAAGAACCGGTCGTTCCTTGAACGTCTCTCCGTAGACCCTAAATTAATCTCTAAAGCCTCATTAGCTGAACTGTCCTGCGTTGTAGAAATACTACACAACATTTCACGTATCCCATTTACTAGTAAAGAAAAGAAAATTATCACAAAACACTTGAATATTATCCGTGAAATATCAAAGTGTTCACGTGAAAGAAAAGCTCGAGATAACCTAGTACAGCACGGTAGTGGTTTTATCGGGGCTGTCATACCCGCCGCCCTAGCCCTATTAAATCTCATTAAGCAATGAATAAATTTAAACTTGTACCGTTTCTGGCTCTCTCGAAGGAACAGGCCCAGATAGAGGCCATGCAAGACGAGATATCTAAGATTATACAAGATACAAAAATAGATCCTTCTACTAGACGAGCATTTTTCGAGGATCTTTTCATCAGATTGGCCCGTTTCAAAGAGGATCATACCCATAGTGTCGCAACCGAAAAACCATCCATTGTCCCCCCACTTCCCACGACTAATAAGGTAGAGGAGGAGGAGGAGGAGGAGGAGGAGAAAGGGCAAGCGATTAGTGAAACACCTAAAAACCCTGAAAATACTCGTGTCAAGAATACGAGAAAACCTAGGATTAAGAAGAAGAACCTAGATGAATTGACGCCACATCCTTATCCTCGCTCCTTCGCTTCGCTCGGAACCGCTCGGAATCGCTCCGCTCGGAATCGCTCGGAATCGCCAAAGACGCCACATCCTCCCCCCCTTCGCTCTGCTCGGGATCCTCGCTCTGCTCGGGACCCTCGCAATACTCGGGACTCTCGCAATACTCGGGAACCTCGCAATACTCGGGAACCTCGCAATACTCGGGACCGCTCGGAACCCTATCCTTCCCCTTCGCTTCGCTCGGAACCCTCGCTAAACTCGGGACCCTCGCAATACTCGGGACAGCCGCCAAAACAAACGATACCACCAGACCTACAGCGAATCTTTGACTCGTCACCTTCAAATCAATATTCACCACCACCACAATTCTCTAGTTACTCATCACCCTCAATTCCCTTTCCATCATCATTGTCTAATTACTCAACACCGTTACAATCGAATTTTTCACCACCACCACTCCAGAATTTTGTCTCACCTTCCTCCACACGTAGTAATCTAACCTATGGCAACCCGAATCTTTATGGAAACAGGTCACTGGCACCTAAATCTAATTGGGGGTTCTCGTCAGAAGATTCGAGAAGACCTAAATTAATGTAACTCATTATCACATTTATTGTATGTTATGAACAGTCGTATACATAAACTTTATTATGATCTTAAAGAGCCTACAGCGTTCACATCGGCAGCGCCTATAGCGGCGAAAGCCAAAGTGCCTATCGAAAAAATTGACAAAGCTCTAGAAGATCAAGAGTCTTATACACTTTTCAGAAAGTATAGACAAAACTATCCACGGTCAAAGACTCGAGGGTTAGGCGTAGGGCAAACGATACAGGCCGATTTGGCCGATTTCCAAAAGTGGAAGCGTTACAACGACTCGTACTCATATTGTTTGTTGGCTGTAGATTGCTATTCGCGCTTTTTCTACGCTATTCCGGTTAAGAGTAAGAGTGCGAACGATATGCATGACGCACTAGTAAAGCTATTCAATAAGTTATACTTGAGAAATGGGCATTTATGTTCAAGATTTGTAACAGATCAGGGTAAAGAGTTTTATAATGCGAAAACCAATGCACTATTCAAATCATTATTCATGCATCACTACAGCCCAAAGTCTGAAATGAAGGCTGCCATGGCCGAACGAGGCATTCAGACAATGAAACACCGACTGTACAAGTATCTACATCATAAGAATACGTTCCGCTGGATCGATGCACTGGACCCGATCATTGCTGGAATCAACAATTCAAAGAACCGCTCCATAGGCCAGACGCCAGCCTCCGTATCCGATGGTGATATCGACGAGGGACTAGGCCAACCTGCCAATGTGTCCAAAACCTCAATAGCCATTGGCGATACTGTTCGAATCAGTAAGGCACGAAAGGAGTTTGAAAAGGGTTATCTACCTAGTTGGTCGGATGAAATTTTTATCGTAGATCAAGTCAAAACATGCGTTAAACCCCCCTACTTTAAACTTAAAGACATGAACGGAGAGAGCATCGAGGGACGATTCTACAGTGAAGAAGTGCGCAAAGTACGCGACAATCGTGCATACAAGATTGAACGAATAATTTCGAGAAAACGCGAAAAGGGTCGTGTTATTGTACGTGTAAGATTACACGGTTTTCCCCCCTCGTTTGACAGATGGATCCCACTCAAAGATGTTGTAATGTTTAACAAGGGATAAAATACATTTATCGTTACAAATTAATATACATGAGGTGTTCTATCTGCAGATATTTCCAGATTGCTAATCATTTCACCTAAAACAATTCCATACAGTCCGCCGGCTGGCGTGTCTTTAGAGAAAGTCAGGCGTATTGACGTCTCACCGATGCGTTGTAGAGCAAATTGATCAGTCTCGGCGCCGGTCGTGTCGAAGGCGTAAACGCAGGCGTGTGAGGCGAAATCCTCAGGAGTAATGCCGTTTGCATGGCCGGTTCCAGCCACCGAGAGTGCTTCTTGAAGCGCGAGATATGCCTTTGCGTATAGACCCTTCTCATAGTCCAATCCAAAATCGTGAAAGGGTATCACTTCGCCACCCGCTTCCACGCGAACATTTTGTAGATTGTGGTGTTTGAACACAAATGGATTGGTGTGGTTTCCATTAAAGGCATCTGCGGATACCATCGTGAAAAAGATGCGTCGTGGAATGTTATTGCTGAAAATCTTGAAAGAGGGAAAGTCCTTTATGCCCGCAGGTATGAAGAATGTTCGAACAGCAGTGCTCAGAGAGCTATAGGTGATGGAGCCACGTTGACGTAGAAGATTGTCAAAAGCCAACGCAACAGAGTCATGTACATGTAATTCGTGAAGCATGAGACTCATACTTTGTATCTTTACTCGATACTTTTTAGCTCCCAATCTTCTATCTACCAAGAATTGGTCAGTAGATGGGAAGCAGAGAATGCGCAGATCTACATAGGGTAGGATGGCCTTACCCTGGGTGGCCGGCTCAAACCATAACGGCGTGATTGCCTCGAGAACCTTTGATAGTTCACAGCTCTCGGCCCTCTGTAGGTACGCTTCGTCTCCCGCATCTGTTGGATCGTCTTCCTTTGTATAGCCAGCCAAACGTAGAAACGTAGACTTGTACTCGTTATTATAAGACAATAGTGCACTCAGGATACTACGGTACGGAAAATTATCGTTGTCGTACACCAAGACACCGTTAACAAACACTTGAATCTGCCTAAATTGCGCACAACCAAAGAGATTAACGGGTGCGTATACTTCGGCAGCATTTGCAGCAGCGATATCCCCGCCGTTCTCATCTACAATCTTGTAACGCGTGAGAATATAACTACGCTGAAGATCCAGGAATGCTTTAGAATTTTGAATTCTAAACTCGAAGGGTTTGATCTCAGGAGCAGAGGTCAAACTGATCTCGGTATATCTCGAGGTCTCTACACCACAGACAGTCCCATTAGATGAAAATAAATCTAAACTAGGATGTATTGTTGAAGTGCTTTTATCTGTTTCAGTTTTAAACATTATGCAACCGCTCAACACAGAACACAATAATATAAATGAATACTTTATCATTACAAGACAACAAGTGACTCAATTACATGGAGGGAACCTCCACGGCTAACTATGAGGGGGAGCTGGGTGTTGGGGCGGTAACCCAATCTATTGGTGGCGTGCTCCAGCACGGTTGTCCAACCACGTCGTGTTCTGATGATCGTCTGATGGGTGTCCAGCGAGACGTGTACGTCGTGTAGAGGGGGTATTTCGGTGCCACCGTCATCGAGAAATCTTCAAAAAGGCATCATCAGCAACAGGATACAACCATCAACCATACCTCGATGCTCCCTCTACACCAATATTGATTCGATGAAGTAGTCCATGTAGCGCAACAAGTCGATGATGGGGGGGTAGGGTAGACCAGAAGGGCACATGTCTATGAATGTAGTCGAGAAGAGACGTCATCGCTACACGGATGGACTAGTGAATGAATGCTCGACGCATCACTCTCTTAGAAGTGGGCGTGGCATGATTTCGTATAAAACCAATAACTTTAGAACCCCGCCCCCTCTTTCCCACCCCCGTTAGATTTCGAACAGTTTTCCGAGCCTCGCTCTTTAAACTATCCTTGAGGCTGGCACCACTCGTGACATCTTTAACGACATTTGCACCCATGTCGACTAAATTTTGTCCTACAGGACTTGAAAAAAATGTTGGAAGCATTCTAAAGAGTGATCTTAGCACACCACCGATACCCGCTCCATGTTGTGGACGGATACCAGTGAAATGAGATATATGTGATGATGATCCACGGCCAGATTGACTCCTGGCAAACAATTCTGACCAGTTCTCTTTTGTATGATCATAAATGTGTCTAGACATGTTTTTAAAAATATTCAACCGCTCAGTAGAGTTAGGATGGTGATGAATGATCACTTTAACACTAATACTTGGACCTGAATGGTCGACTTTTTTATCAATCTGCCCAGTAATGTGGCTGGTGAGGGTAATAGACCAGGCGACTTTAAGACACGATTACCTGAACCGTTAATATTTCGAAAAGATTGGGTGGTGGGCCTTCATGAAATTTTAATATCTGGAGAGATTCTAACAGTCCCCGAACCATTAGAGTTCACTGTCGAATTTAACGATAAATCGGCCCCTTTGAAATGTACGCTACCTATAGGCACTTACAGTACCCCTCATGCACTGGTAAATGCGCTCAATTCTGTAGTGAAAAGCGATAAAAACCGTTTAAAGAGACATGCACATGAACCTGCAACGGGCAGGGCAAAGCGCTCTGTTGTGGAACTGAGAGTGGCTGAAAATAATCCCCAGGAAATGTATGAGACAGTAAGGGAAGTGACAGCTACTGAACCAATAGCTGTGAACGAACCAGTAGTTGAGGCTGTCCAACCAACAGCAGAGAAACCCGCTGTAAAAACTCCATCAGAAAAGCCTAAAGCGTCTACCGAGAAACCCGCAGTAAAACCATCAGAAAAGGCTGCATCGACGGAAAAGCCTGCAGAGAAACCTAAAACGGCCACCGCGAAACCCGCTGTAGAACCATCAGAAAAGGCTACAACGACGACGGAGAAACCTAAAACGGCCACCGCGAAACCCGCTGTAAAAACTCCATCAGAAAAGCCTAAAGCGTCTACCGAGAAACCCGCAGTAAAACCATCAGAAAAGGCTGCATCGACGACGGAGAAACCTAAAGCGGCTACCGAGAAACCCGCTGTAAAACCACCAGAAAAGGCTACAACGACGACGGAGAAACCTAAAGCGGCTACCGAGAAACCCGCTGTAAAACCACCAGAAAAGGCTACAACGACGACGGAGAAACCTAAAGCGGCTACCGAGAAACCCGCTGTAAAACCACCATCAGAAAAGGCTAAAGCAACTACCGAGAAATCTAAAGAGTCGCTAGATAAGGCGAGAAATGTGCTTTTGATAGGTCGAACTGATGCACTACCTGATGGAGTGTATTCTGCTCCTGTACAAACTGCCCTCAATGAATGTGTAGTGTTTAGTTACGATGTACAATACGGTCGTATTTACGTTAATTTTGATCATACTGTGAAAAGTTTACAAATGCACCTAGATATTGCATACATGTGCGGCTTTTCCCCGAACCAGGATAATGGTGACAACTTTATCATATTTGATTCATTACTAGCTTCTAACGCCCCAGACTGTACCAATGGGAAGAATCTGCTCTATGTATACTCTGATCTATGTACCTTCTCGGTGTGTGGAACACAAAAGACCAATCTACTACGTGTTATACCATACCTCAACGCTAGCACTACGATAGCAAGAGACTTTCAGCAAATTCGTTACGTAGGCATTCGCTCTGAATACGTCGACTCTATACATATTCAAATAATGGACTCATTGGGACGTCCAGTCATAATTAATGGCTACATTTGCGTTGTATTGCATCTACGAAAACTCATTTAACAATGTCTCGCCCGCTGATGAGCGGTCCGTTCCGTTTCCGTACCCCGTTTAATGGTATTGTGGTTGGCGCATCGCAGAGTGGCAAAACCACATGGGTTCTGAGGTTACTGGGAAACCTACATCTCTTTGATCAACCCGTTCACACCATCTTCTGGCACCACGGAATTACAG
This sequence comes from Parapristionchus giblindavisi, assembly GCA_943737045.1. Taxonomy (NCBI): domain Eukaryota; kingdom Metazoa; phylum Nematoda; class Chromadorea; order Rhabditida; family Diplogasteridae; genus Parapristionchus; species Parapristionchus giblindavisi. The sequence goes on along the minus strand of CALSFV010000312.1, from coordinate 337,696 downwards.
CCGTCAACCTCCCTCAGGAATCAAACAGCGGTGGCACCCGACTTCAAACGATCGTGGGTCTGCCCGATATCGAAACACTCAAGCACATTAGTGCAGATGGCGCACACCGACTTGTGGTACTCGATGATCTAATGCTCGAATCAATCTCCAACAAGGACATGATAACCGAGTTGTGGACAAAGGTGTCGCATCATTGCAACATTTCATTCCTCCTACTAGCCCAATCACTATTCGAGATACCCCGAGTTATTCGAAACAATTGTCACTACATTTGTCTATTCAAGGCACTTGCCGATAAACTAAACATTGTAAATCTAGGAAAACAACTTTTCCCTGGACAACTCAAATATTTTATGGCTGCATTCAACGATGCAACTACAGCCAACTTTGGATACATTATAATTACAGCCCACCCTCGAGAAGATCAATCCCATTTTAGATTGTGTACTGATGTGTTTAACATTACAAAGGTTTATATGCCACGATAAAATATATATTTATCTCGGTCTCGTGGATAATCCATTTACATACAATGCATCAATATAAACTTGGACAGCTTGCTCATATGCCTGAGCTCTCTGAAGCTCAACCCCCGCGGCGACCACTCTATCGCTTGCCGCGATCAACATTCTTGATCCCTCCACATCAAACTCGTTGAGCTGAATCTGAAAAAAAACGATATACTACCTCAAAAGCCACAAATGTAACGACAAACCTCCCGAAGTGGTGGACGGTCGTTCGGCCTCATGGTCTCCTCGAGTAGTCTCATTAGCGAGCTGTTCTCGTCTCGCTGAGGGCTCGAGTTCTCGTCCTGTTCGGGACTCATCACTAGTTCTTCTGGTTGCCACATGGTATACTAATGCTGAGAATGAGAGAAACGCCCCTGCTATGAGGAGGAGGATGGGCGACTCCTCCTCTTGCCCCGCCCACTTAATTAATTGTGTAAAACCCCCGCCTCTAAATGCCATGAACGGAATTGAGCTCTGATGCTCGGCAAACATGTGACCATCAATGAAGAGATGGCCACGAGAGTCTAACACAATGACAACTCCATCTGCCGCCTCCATTCTTGCACACTTTTGACGTGTTGTCGACGGGTTAGGGACGCCGGAGAGGAATCGCTCTCCATCAGTATTGATCCAGTGTAGATCGAGATTAAATCTATCAAAAGCAAAACAAGACACATTGTGTGCGAGTAGTAGATCGTGATAGGGGTTATCAGTATGATGATGAAAAAGTTGCCCATTAGCTGTCTTATAAATCAATTCAGTGGTACTTAAAACCTCCAAGTGATGTACAATCTCGGGAAGACGTGTGATATTTTGTCCATTAAACGACACATCCAACGTGTCTTTATTCTGGTTAAAGGTGACCACTTCAGATGCTGATGATAGTGCACAACCAGAACCACGAAAAGGCCATTTAGAATAAATTTTATATGCACCGGATGAATTAATAAATTGATATGCATTTACAAGAGAAAACAATAAAAACAACAATACAACACGGGGGTACATGTTATTAATGAGGACGGTATCCATGAGGTCTCTTGATCATGACCTCCCCTTCTCCTTCGTTTACCCTCTTCCGTGAAACCGGTTTATAGCACCAGGTGCCGGTCGTAGAGTAAACGCGCCCAATTTCCCTACGAAGTTGGGGGCGCTCGATGACCAACTGGCTTGGCGCCTGCTTCAACACCATATCACAAACACGTTCGTGTGTGAGAAGATCGGAGACCTCCTTATCACGTCGTACACCGCGTATTGCCTGCTTGAGATCGACCTCGAGCGTCGTCGGGTTCACCAGTCTCATCGAATAATTCTTGCCTGTGATCAAACACATGATTGGCATTTTTCAAACGGCATACACTTACATCCGGCAAATACGCACTCATCAATCTCCCATCCCTCCTTAACCTCATCACTCAGATCTCCAAGCTCGTCTGTCAATATGTCGGCCATAGGGTCAGGACCGTTCGTGTCCATCTCGAACACTACCGAATCCTATGAACGAAAACAAATTTATTGACACTTTTTTTCACAAACACATACCGTGTCCATGTAGGCCGCTCCCTCTCCAGCTCTCTTGACAATCCTTCGGATAAGGACTCGGGCGTAGCTGGTTACGAACGCTGCATGGTGTACGGCAGAGTATCTAGATTAAAAGTAGATATTTGAAAATATATATATGATTTTCTATCTTACCGGCTAGCTCGAATGGTTTCCACACGTTGGCGAGAGGAGATGATGTGTAACATTGAATTTTGGATGGGCACGGTATCGGTAACCACCTTTGAGCTATCGCCCAGAAGCAAAGTAAGATCTCCCGTGTCGATAATCTCGTGTGACAGACGATCAATCTTCTGAGCCAATTTACCTGAAAGTAGTGATTTTCTGAAATGGTGCAAATGAGTGTTCACATACCCCATGCCGAGTTGTTACACAGCTTGGCAACGGTACGACGAGCCGCCGATGGAGCAACCTCATCAGGGGTAAGAGTGAACCCTAATTTGAGTCCTACTTTACGACAGTACGCGGCCTTATCCGCATCCGTAACAACTCCGGCAGGCCACCCGCTAGCCGCGTACTAAACTATTCAATGTTTACTGTTCGATATTTTTGCACACCTACCTTCATCTTCATAAAGGTCTTAAAGTAGGGCTTGTAGAGATCCTCACTCCATTCACTCCAGCTCCATACCTCGTGCACTCTGAGAAGAAGAAATTGACATCTTTAAAAAAATAATATCAACATACTTTACAATCTTGTATCCCTCTGCCAGCGCTTCCTCTACCTCAATCGTGGTAAAGGTTCCAACCCACGACCGCTCATCATCTGTGTGATTGCACTCTGGACAACTGAAAAATGTATTGTTTTGTAGGAAAAAACGTGGACAAAATAACGTACTGTTCCCTGGCGCATTTTGCGCAAAGAGGGAAGAAGAGTCCTCCTTCGAATGGGAATGGCAGCACTGCAAGTGGGAGATTCGTCGGAGGCAGAACCCGCACTTTGATCAATCCTCTCCAGGGTAGTCTGTTGTTGTCTGTTATTGGCAGCTCTGGCTCAATAACGACCTCTGGCTGGCCAAGAGGATACGCTCTGTAGCGATAACATTTGAATCATGATAGTCTAATAATCTCATGTTACCTCAACGCCATTACTGCCGGATATAGACTAACTATATCATAATATCGGATGGACTTCTCCGCTGTCTTCTTTAGATATGTTCTCATCACTTCCACGCGACCACCGTAAAGGGCGTCCCGCACCTTTAGTCTGTCCACGATCTGTAATAAATTGTTAAATTAGAAATGGATATTATGTTTACCTCAATTTCTTTGAAGAACTTTTTCATGTCTCCATCCTTCTCCAACATCTTTCTTATATCACACTCCCATACAGCTTTAACAGTGTAATCTTTCTGCCTGATGAGCTCGAGACGGGCCTTGGTACGATTGCGGAGTGAGACCGCACTCTCACCTCCCGCCATTTTTGACCCACGGGGGAAACATACACGGCAGCCGTGATAACTGAATATGTGTGTGTTTATAGCTACATTGGTATAAAAAAAACTGACTAGCAGCCTAGAATTTCTATGACTTCATTGGTAGCGGGGTCGTAACAATCCACCCGCAGTGTCCTGCGATGGTCAATGTGGATAGCCTAGAAGAAGAGAAAATGTTATTGACATAATGATCATTAAAAAATGGACCATCTCTCCGTCCCGGCTACTGCGTGCGTGGACGAGCGGTGGTAGGTTGACATCTCTGAGATGTTCCAGCCATCGGATATACTGCATGGCGAGTATTGAGTGTTTATGCGCTCCATAGCCACCTAAATAATGTTGTTTTATACAATTATTATTAGCAAGAATAGTATTACTTTCTGGGAGGTAGGGCATTTTTGCTGCCGGTAGATGGTCTGCCCTCAGCAACCATTGGCAGAAACTTGCCAATGTGTTGGCGTTAGTAAAAGGGCACCACCCTGTCGCCTCCATCATTGTGGCTCTGAACCTCAGGCAGCCCTTCAACAGGATGACTACATCCTGGCCTGTAATTATTATTGTTAGATTTATCAACACCAGTAGAATAGAAACTTACGGCAGTACTTGACAATTTCTTCGTCTTGTACCCATTCACGTCCCGATTCCTCGTTGTGCCAGTCAACCAGCCGCTTGAGTTCGTCGGGTTTCTTGTGGTTGGGATCGTAGTATGGCAGAGGTGGAAGTGATGGCCACACCTTTCCCCAATGTTGAGGCGTGTTCACGAAGAATGGGAACATGCCTTTAACAGAGGAGAATAATTGAAATTTTTACATTGAAATTGATACCTTTATCATCACAATTCAGTTCAAAGGCCTTGTTGAACTGCCCGAGACCCATTGGGATGAGAAGGAACGAGTCCTAATGAAAGTATTTAATTTTTTCGAGGTTATATATGAGTACCTTAAAGATGATGGATTCGCCTCCACGTAGTCGTATGACCGCACTTATTACATCTGTGCCCTTATTGATGATTTTGGGGGCGACACCTTTTCTAATCAAGCCGTCTATCACGATATGCGTGTCGTATCTGGCCGCATTGTGGCCATAAACAGATCTTAATTGTGATTTTCAACAAACGTATTACACTACATGTACGTACCGGCCTCTCATCGTTGGTTCTCCAAGTATATAGTCACAGAATCGATCAATGACCCTGAACGGGCCATTCTCATCTGCGGTATATTCGGCTCCCGATCCATATGTGAAAATCTCTTCACGAGATCCACATATATCGCATGGGTCATCTAATCCTCGGTCGGCGCACTTGTAGCAGACCTGTAAAATGTTAGAAATATTTTCAGATAGCTTGAAATATTTTCAAAACACAATCAAAACGTTTTTTTCAAACATGATTAAAAAGTATTCATGTAATAATATACCTTTCTCAACACAATCGTCGATGCGTAGTGTTGTTGGGTTGGCCGGAAGACTTGAGGTTCTGGTTCAGTGCAGATCACACTCTCAATGTCGTAGAATGCAAGTCTGAATTGATCTTGCCTCTGTTTCATGTTTTTCCTCTTCCTTGCAGACAGTTCCTTCCAGTGGCAGTCGTGTTCTCTCACGGTATATTCCTGGCACTGTGTGCAGAAGATACTCTCTCCGCACACATGCTCACCATTGCTGGTTCTGTAGCACCCGAGACACCTAAAGAAACAAATTTTCACTCTTTAGAAATGAGAATAACACTTACTCGGTGCAAGATTTTATCCGTGCGCATCGTGATAAAAGTGTTGTATTTCCACGCTGATGTTGATGCCTATGTCTCTCATAACAACTCTGGAAATAAAGAATAATAATAAAATAAACGTATAAATTCCGATTACCTCTGAGAGAAAAGTGAAATTGCAATCTTTGCATGTCTTAACCGGGCCACCAATACATCTTCCAAATAATAAAGGCAGATCGCAAGCGTCACATTTGTATTCACATCTAAGAGAACATGTATAATAATAACTGGAATAATCAACTATCGTACCTATGATGTGTTACTTTGGCAGATGTCTTCAAGCAGTAGTTACAGAAATATTTCCCTTCGAAGACACCAAATGTGCTGGATAGACAATTCCAGTTATGCCCATCAGTAACTAGATGGATGGGCTTTGTGCCTACTTGGGGGCTAGCCCACTCGAGCGTACATATACCACTTGCGGGATGCTTTAATGTTTAAATATTTTTTCAAAAAAAAAAAAACAAAAAAAAAAATGAAATACTCACATATCTGAACACGATAAGCCGGTAGGGTGCTCCGAGTGCCTCGGCAATTCGGGGCAGATCAGCCAATCCCAAATGTACATTCAATCTCAATCGATAAGCCAGCTCCTCTGTATCATTACGCTGGGTTTTCATTGTTCTTGAAATCTAGAATATACAACATTAATTATATATATTTATATGTTATCATTTATACATTTTTTAGCTTATCCTTTAATTCTTTATACTGTTTCCGCTCATCTGCTGAATCGATTAGATGATCGTCATCTACCCGCATACCAGGCCTTGTTGCTCTATAGTAATCTCGATCGGCCAAGACCTTGCCAAATAGGCAGGCCCTCATTAGTGCCATTGCATCCTTAAATGAGATGTACGATGTAGCAAGATAATCATGCTAAGAGGTACCTGTTCGATCTTTGGGAACGCTGCGAGACCTTTGAAGTTTTTATGGTAGATACCAGCCATGATAGATTAGACAACAACGAGTGATGAGTGGTCTTGGTAAGACTGACTAACTGGACTGTCACTAGTCCGTCATCAATAAGGTCAAGCCCCGCCCAACTAATCCTACTGCAAGAGCCCGCATTCGCACCATCAGTCGTGATACGTTTGGTTTATCCACTACAGTGATCCGTGTAAGCATGTCTACCCCATCGCAATCCATGTCTGCCCCTTCACCGGCAATGTATGAGACCGATCCAGGTATCTACGATGTGATCTCATTCTCACCTCTTCGTATTCTCTTTAGATCTCTGTGAAGAGTATCAGCTCGACGACCTTACTCCGAGCTCCAGGGGCTGTGGCGCCTACATGGTTCGGGCCATGTTCACCCTCAACACAGATAAGATACCGGCAGACATATTCCCCTTAGCCGTGGATGACGCCATAAATAGGCTATTCCAACACATACCCGACCATGCGGATATGACATTCATAACCCTTAGTATAAATAATTCTGATCTTTCCTTCCCTGGAAAAAATTTTTTTATTCATTTTAAATTTGGTCAAACTTCACCCGGTTATCTATTGTTAAAACATATGTTAAGCTTTATGCAAAGCGGTAGTAGTATATCCTTAGATTCCACGTTATTAATTACTTTAATGACCTTTCCTCAGTTTCCTAATAGGGCAATTGGTCTAAATGACCAACCAACCACTTCTAATTCTACTGTTTAACCCCTATTTTTATTTTTCTCAAGATATATAAAAAATTTATATGTATATATATATATATATATATATATATATAAAATCTCGATCGTAATTAGCATTGTTCTACTTTGCCACCCTCTGTAATTATCTTGTTGTTGCTGCTGTTGATGTACTAACTGTATACATAAATGCCTTTCATTCATTTTTTATTCATGACAATATATACACACACACACAGAGTTTGTTATTAATGTCATTGTCATACGTATACAACATATATTAGCTAACCAACAGGTTTATTTCAGTATATATATATATATAATCATACATGAGACATATAAAGTTTCAAGTGAGAATAGTATCAGAGTTAATACAAAGTTGCAAGTGAAAATTGTACCATAGTTTATACAAAGTTATCTTTAGATGATCCAAAAATTTGAATTCATTATTCTCCAATTTCTACACCTCATTATGCGATTTTGAAAATAGCCTCACGGTGATTCCGATAGAATCGATGGCAGATGGGGTCCCTACCCTTATTAATGCGAAGGAGAAGTATTATGTGAAGGATATCTCACTTAGGGTATACACCCCAATTTGATTAATGAATCCCGAGATATAGACAAAGGCTTAGGTAAAGCCTTCTCCTTCTCCCTCTTATCTGTGTATAGGAGTTGCTAGGCACAGCCGGCTTCTCTCCCCATCTTTACATTCTGTAGAAGGATTATGAGAAGGATCTCACTCTCTATACTGAGTACAACGAATTACACCACTCTCTCTTGCGGGAAAGGTTCCTTCTTCTTCTTCTTATCCTTATCCTTCACTCCTCTCTTGACAGACGCACAAGAGCTTAGAGATAGGGTGCAAGATATATCGCTGGATTAGATAGAGATACCGCAAAAAGGGTAGGGAGAGGGGGAAGAAACAAAGACAGAGGTTGTCCTTATCCTAATCCTCTGTTGTAGTCAATAGAGAGAGACTTCGCTCCTTCGCTTTGCCCTTCGCTTCGCTCGGAATTGCTCGGAACAACTCAGTAGAGGGAGAGAGAGAAGAGCTTAGAGAGAGAGGGTGTAAGATGTATCAGTGGATTAGAGATAGATACCGCAAAAAGGGTAGGGAGAGGGGTAGAAACGAAGGCAGAGGGTGACCTTATCCTAATCCTCTGTTCTAGTCTAGAGGATAGGGAGAGGGATTCCGAGAGAAACGAAGGAGAGGTATACTGTAGAATCGGGTATATGTAAATTGCGAAATGATTTATAATAGTTAGATGTAGAGATAGTGTAAAAGAGAGAGGGTATAGAGAAGCAGAGTGAGTTTCAATGTATGGGAGGAGGCCCCGCCCACAATTAGTTTAGTCTCTAGTCTCGTCAGTCCCCCGTGCGGTTGTGTTGCTGTGGTGAGTCTTTGTTAATTGCTTTATTTTATTATTTCGATTGATTTTATCATTGATCTACCAAAAATCGATAATGTGAATCATTGATCTACCAAAAAATCGATAATGTAATGATTATTGATTTTTTTCAAATTACTGTATTTGATTACTGTACTTGTACTGTACTTGTACTGTACTTGTACTGTACTTGTTGTTTACTGTATTACTGATTACTGTACTTGTTGATTACTGTAGTAATTGATTAGGATGATTTTATTGATTGACTGATAAGAGTTGTCAATCATTATTATCATTTTGATTGATCTACAAAAAATCAATATAAAAAATCGATACAAAAAATCAATATAAAAAATAGATAAGCTCCGCCCCTAAAGGGGGCGTGGCCGACGGTGATTGGCTGGCATAAGCTCCGCCCCTAAAGCTGTACGGTCATTGGCTGACATAAGCCCCGCCTCCAAAAAGCAGCTGTTTTTTATGTAAGTGAGACAGAACTATACTACTCTTCAGTATTAACTAAATGTTTTCATAATCTTGTGATACCGAATAAAGATATTATATCTTTGTATCGTCCCTTCCCTCCTATTATTCATAACAGATACGGCTGTCAAAAGACAGACTGTCAAAAGTAAAATAAGCCACGGTCTTTCTTCAAGAGCCAATAAATATGTATTCTAATGACACTTTAGTATTTTATCCAACAATTCAATGATATTTATCAGGATATACAAAGTTGATGAAAAGAAATAAAAGTTGATTGAATGATGTTCAAACGATGGAATCGACTATAGTGAATACTGAAACTGAACAGTCAATCTCTGTCTATATTTCCCATTTTGCATAATCTCTAAAGGTCATAATCATGAAAATTTTGTATTGATTAACGAAATGTTTAATCTACTTTGATTTTGTTTTTTTTTCGTTTTAGATTTGAAGCAGTATACAAAAACTTTTAGAAAAGTCTGTAGAGAATGTCACATGCTTTTGGACTACTACGGAACTATTCTATACTTGTAATTTATTTTTTCGTGAACTTGAGCAGATTAAGTGATCATAATTGACTAGTCAAAAATAAAATACAAAGTTTGAAACATATTCTGTTAGTGATGATGAAATGGAAAGCTGATGAAGGTCATTTTCATGAATCTCGAAGACAAAATCTTTTTTAAAGTGCTGCATTTGTTTGATTGAAGCGTGAATTGCATATAGAGAATGATATATGTTTATCTTCTCAATGAAATATCAGCTAAGTCATACAAACAAAATGTCAATATACGAATTGATCTCTTATCATCTTTCTTCTTTTCAACGGAATGTATCACTAGAGAGGGTTTGGAATCGGGAGTATGGTAGGCTAATGATGATCACACCGGGGGCACACATACATATTCTTCATCGAAAAGGGGCGTGGCTAGAAAAGGGGCGGAGCAATGTGATCGATGTAACGAACAACATTACACGGTACTATTATGTCATTTGAGGGGAATTTGATTATGTTTTGTCGATCGATAATTATGAATTACTATGGTAATACACGAAGAATGAGTGCAACAATATAAAAGATAAAGGGAGAGATCCGTCAAATAGGCGACGGTAGCTATCTCCCGGATACGGTTACGGTTACCGTAATCGTCTCCCTTAGGCAGCTGCGGTCAGCTCAACCTGTGAGAGTTGTTGTCTGAAGGAGAAAGGCACGAAGGGATAACCGAGACCGAGGTAGAACTTGGACTGGAACTCGACCCTGCAATGGGTTAGATGGTTAACCAATAAAGTCTCGGAAACCCCGCACGGGGTTAACCAACCAGTGAAGACGAAGGGCGTGGAGGAAGGCAGAAAGACCCTCCATGAGTACGAGAATGGAGAATGTTAGTACTCCAAAGATGAAGAAAACGATGTAGATTGCAATGGCTCCCACTACGGGTGAATGAGAAGCATTGAAGGAATTGGCGAGAACCATGTGCCACAATACTTCCGATAGCTCTGAATTATTAGTTTATTTAGTTTGATTTAAATAATCTTAGCGGGGGGGGGGGGGGGGGCAGACGATGGGTCAGGTTTGTGATCTATCATATCTGTATCACAAAAGTTTTCCTCACACATATGTAGATCTTCAGAGAACTAATCAATAAAGTAAAGACAAATGATACTTACGGGCATGGGCAAGTGAGAGAGCCCACAAACGGAGATATGAGGCAGTATGGGAGACACATCCGAGGACGTACTCGATGGTATGAATGGCTTGATGAACCATCACATCTCCGAATGCCTGCAAATACTGATCTTGGTTCTTTTGATCTTTGATCTTTCAATGTTTGATCTTTGATCTCTGACCTCTTCTCCATGTCCGTGTCCTCCACCACCATGAGACTCTTGAGCTTTTCCATTTCCATTCGCGACAATCTCTGTCTCTTCCGTCAGAACATTTGCATGAACCGTCTGAAAAAAATCACGATTCTGACATATCGCCCGACCCGAAGAACTACCGTAATCTCGATACCATTTATGGATACCATTTTTAACCACATATTTACATAATGAAAAGACATAGAGTTGTAAATGTCACCAATGGGACAGCACTATGGTGCTATATAGATACTGTAGACTTACGATATTTTCAGCATGCGCAGCCTTGTTCTTCTTCTGTTGGAGGAGGAAGTGGATGGGCTTTCCGAATAGCATGATGGGAATGCAAATGACAGCAATGAGTACGAGGATCGCTTCTACGGTGGACTGAAATCAGGCATACGGTAGGTACGGTGGGACAAATGATGGGTCAGATTTGTGATCTATCGTACCTGTCCAGGATACCATTGAGTGAGATAGCAGCCTTCTCTCTCAACGAGATTTCCATTGACTCGAGTGGCATTGGCAACGAATCCAGGTGCACGATCTTTGAACATGAACATGTTGATAAGACCAATCTGGAAATGATCAGTTATTATCAATCAATAATGAACAAAATCAATCAATAATGGGTATAATCAATCAATAATGAATATTCATTATATGTACTTATATAAGAAACAAAAAAACTAGAAAATAATAAAAAATCCTTTGCTCTTTCATTTATGACTGAACACTAAATCGATATAAGAATTGTCGATTATTTTTTAAAATTTAAATACTGACGAGAAGTGATGGAGCGCAGTGAGATCCGGGATAGAGTTGTCCGAAGATCTCCTCCTCTTTCACCCAGAAGAACAACCACTGCAAGATTATTGATTGAATTTTTTTAACTTAAAGCGATTATTTATATAAATTCGAGGGTTTATCGATCGATAATAACCTTGAGAATGATCTGCAGACAGAGATACATGAAAATGCATCCAAGGAAGAGAATCTGAGGAATGAATACGGTGAAGATATCGATCTTTGATTTGAAGAAACTGAAGTGACAATTGAGTATATCAATTTTTTTAAATAAGGGATGGTAAATTCTTATGTCACTAAACTGCACTGTCATTTTCTGTTATGATACTTTGAACCATCTACAGCAGGGCTGGGATTTCCGTTTTTCCGATTTTCCGAATTTTCCGATTTTCCGACCTTTTTCGGAAAATTTTGATTTTCCGATTTTCCGAAAATTTTTCGGAAAATTCGGAAAATTTCAAGTAACTAAATGTCATTGAATAAAATACGCCGTACCAAAACTCTAAAAAATCCCCTTATAATTAGCTACTTTTTTCGTCCTAAAACAGCCAAAATCTGAGAGGGTGAGGGGAAGAAAACGAGAGAGCAAAGGAAAGTGAAGAGAGAACAGAGAAGAAAGACCTATCACAGAAAGTAGCCGGATAAGAATGGGCTACTATTCTCAAGTCTCTGCGCACTCTCAATTTTGTGTGCACTCTACTCCCTTTTCTAACCTCCACTCTAAAAAGCGCTGTTTCGAAGAAAAAAGTACTCTCCAAAAATGGACTATCATTGTCATGACACATCGTTCTCTTACCGTAACTAAGAGTTTTTTGCCATTCTCCGGTTACGGCTGCCACCTCGGCGGGCGAGTTCGGTCATTTTACTTTGTTATTTATTTGCTATATTTCTTTGTTATTGCTATCATTATGTCATGTTTATATATTAATTGACGCTGCACAACGTATTTGATCGTTATGTTGCTACATGAAGGCTGTTTATGCTCGGATTATTGAATTAGTCATGGATGTTCTCTCGAAAACCCATTTATCATTATCCATGTTTATCGATCAATACGTCCTCCTTTCTTAGTTGTTCTCGTTATTTATAAGATATTTCAGCATTTCTACGATGCACGGAGGGATGATATCGTGTTCGCTCTTCTTTCTTTAAAAATGGTTCGTAACTTTAACTTTATGTTGATTATTGTTTTTTGATTGTTTCCATCGTTAATATATATCGTTTGTTTGAAGGTAGTATTGATGCTCGTTCATATCTGTTGCTACTAAGGGTGATTGAGAAAGAGGATGTTACTCTCACTACTATGATGGAGGTCTATCAATAACTACCAGTAAGTCCAATGTTTTTGATTCGTATATTTTATATCTTATCTGAATGTTCGGTCAATGGAAGAGGTTCAATTTATTGTATGATTTATTGATATCGCGTCATTTGGGCATATTGAATTTGAATGGAAATGATGATAGATTATACTCTATTCTAATTTGATTTCATTCGCAGATTCACAGTGAAAGGTTTTGTTTAATGAAAGTTGGAGATATATTCTTTAAAATAACTAAAAAAACATTTCATAATTCCATTATAGTCTCCCTAAATGTTTCCTTTTTCAGAGATTTGACGGGTTCTTCATCTACAGCAAAAGCGACAACTCTACAAAGATGAAGAGAAGAAGATAATGAAATATGAATGATTTCAAGATGATTATATATATTACCATTTTGTTAATCTATGTACCATATTCTTCACCATATTTATCTCGTTTGTATCTATTCATTTTGTTCATTACGTTTACCCATTATCATTTGTCTATCTATTACTTTCCTTCATCATTGATCCCCTTTATGGCTCTATTTTCGTTTAACATTCCCTCGCTCCTCAATTAGTGTTTGTGTTTCTCGTTCCCCTGTATAGTGCTATCTTAGTGTATTGGCAAGTTCTTTCATCTCTTGCCCGTACTATTGTGGTTCGGTTCACTTTCGCTGCTTTGTCTTTTGCAAATAAAGTGCCTTCCTAAAAAAAGTACCTATACACAAAAAAGGCCCCTCAGAATGGTCCAAAAAATGATTTGGTACGGCGGCTGTAGTCGAATTACCATCAATCCAGATAGGTGACAGTTCTTTCCCATCCAGATTTGCACCCCTTGACCTAATGGTATTACGAAATCAGCAGTGGTTTGTCGCTCTCGCCTTCCTCATAAAGGTAGAGTCCCTCGAATATTTTCGTAAAGAAACTGTGAAGACAGAAAGGTAGCGAAAGTTATTTTACATACCGTACACTATTTATTTTATGATGATTCAGTTTATTGATCGCTAGAAACATGAATCCCCCTGCGACATATTTGTAAAGACTCTGATCGTTTACCACTGCGCTATGGGATAGATGAGTGGTTGCGTTAACTTCTCGCATATCACTTGGCATTTGAGCAAGAGATATGTGAGGGATTTTCAAGAACAATCACGGGTCTTCACCTTTATGTGTCATTATTAGTATTACTATTATTATTATTATTGAACTTACCGATGATTATTGAGAGAAAGACACACTCCGAAAGCCATCTGACCAATTCCAAGAATGACAGACAACTTCATCTTCATCGAGTTAAGGAAGTTCAACTACAATCAATACTCAATTATCGATTGGTCAATCAATAATCAATTATCGATTGGTCAATCAATACTCAATTATCGATTGATCAATCAATCACTTCCGTACTCTGTTCTCGGCGATATTCCACGCGGGATCCACTCCGAAAGGATAAGGAGAGTCGTGCAAGAAAGCCTTTCCGGGATCGAGCTGCAATTCAGGGAAAGGGTGGACTATCGATAGATCAGGACATTTTATTGATTACCTCGACCAACATTTCCTTCTTGCTGATCTCTTCCTCCTCGCCCCAGTGTTTGAATGTGGCTTCGCTGAAAATCAATCAATCAACAATGTCTTCGAAATCAATCGATAATGATCCGAAAAAAAAAACAAACGAGAAAGTGCTCTGCCATGCCGATCCGAAGATATTGAATGACTTGGCGAACATATCGTTGTAAATGAAACCAGCATGAATAGAGAATAGACCCATGAGAAGAATGATATAACGTCCACCGAAGAACATTCCGAAGATCTACGAAGATTATCGATTAGTTGATTCTTTATTAATCTTTGATCTACCTCATCCTTGATATTACGGGCGAGAAGATTGTTCTCGCGAAGTACGAGGTAGAGTCCGGCGCAGAACCTGTGAAAGATCAAAGATCAGAAAATCAAAAGATCAAGAGATCAAAGATCAAAAATCAAAACTCACATGAGAATACCGTGACCGAGATCACCGAACATACAAGCGAAGAGGAAGGGGAAAGTGATGATAGTGTATGGAGCTGTAATTGGTTAATTATCGATTGATTAACTTTCTGATTTCTAGATAATTTTCGATTTCTGAAATTACCAAAGACGATTATTTTTAAAATTTTCCAATCAATCAATAATCTGCCGTACCGGGATTCAATTCGAGATAGCTGGCAACTCCATAAGAGTCTACAATACTCTGGAACACAGATGTGAACTTATTCGTCTTATTGTACGTTGGTGGCTCTTCAGAGGTCTCGAGTACGTTGAGTACGGGACGAACTGAAGCTCCAGTCGCCTCCTGGAAGGATTACTGAGTTACAGACTACGGTAGCTAGGCCACGCCCACCACCCTACATATACAGTAATCACGTACCGAAGCTCTCTCGAGGGCAGCACGAACGTTGTCGATATCTCTGAGAGGAATCCAACATTCACCGACGAAGAATCTTCCGATTCCATCGAAGTTGAAGAGATTTAAAGTGTGATAGACACCCTTTTGGATATTGACCTTAAAGGGACATTATAGAAAAATAAATGAATTATTCTTTATTCTCTCATTAATTGTCAATATCGTTTCTACGAATTTTAGACTTGTGTATTCACCCGCATTTTTATCTTAGGCTTGATAATTCAAGACTAATAAATGAGAATAATAATATTTATACGTATTCATCAAATTGACCTTGAAACTCGTTTTTTGCATCTTTTCGGATTTGTATTTCAAAGTGTACCTGTTTGAGCCAAGCCATGTGGTTGTTGGCTGCAGCCTGGAGTACTCTGAATCTGTGTTCACGAGTTTGTCCAATGACTGTCTCGAGATCGGAGATACGGGCGCGCACCTGAATTAAAGATACTACTCATAGTGTAGTGGCTAACTGCTTAGATTAACTATCCAGATCACGCTGGTTCGAATACCGCATGAAACCAGATCTTTTGCCGACCTCGTGAACGCTGCTCTGACGTTCCTTGGATGTACGAGGACAGTTGGCGAAGAGCTTAGCCTTGAATCCATCGGAAACCTTCAATTTAAATCGTTGTAGTTCAATCAATAATCCAAATAATCGATAAATACCTTGTTAATGATGTTTCTCAGACGATCTCCCTTGTAGAAGACGACAAATACGGATTTGTTGACCATCTCGCCCTAAATTAACAGATTATCGTAATTAATCAATAAATATAATCTACTATAATCAATCAATATCGATCTACCGTATCCTCCACATACCGAATCGGGATCTTCCAGTTGTTCTTCGATATCAGAGGCACGCACGTAGGCAGTGTGATGGCATGCACGCCAGAGCACTCTTTCGAAGGCAGGAATACGCTCACGACGAATCACACCCACTACATATCTGAAGAATTGAAGTTTGATCTCTGATCTTTGATCTTTGATTTTTGATATTTGGACTCACTGAATAGGTCCCTTATCGACATTGCGCGTGCCCACTACTTCCTCTTGATCATCAAGTTCAGCATTAGCATCAGTGTCGATTCCCTGAAGAAATCAAAGATCAAAGATCATGGGTCAGAGATTAAAGATCAGCGTACACCAGCGAAGAATTCGTCAGTCTTGACGAGAACAGCGTCCCATTCCTTGAGATCGGCAAAGTTCTTCTTGAGAAGACCATCGGAATCATTCATATTCTTGACATCTCTCTCGAGATCATTCAATGTAGTCTGCAATTCAGAGATATCCTCATTTACTCCATTAATATTTTGTTGGAAAAGAGACAGAAAAAGGTATTTCTGACACTCAATTGGTGTACTGTGAAAAAGGTAGTTATCCCATTATTCAAAGCACACATTTCCAGTAAAAATTGAAAGCCAATTCTGTATTCAATGTATACTGTATCTTTTCAAAAGAAAGGGAGCAGCAATAATGGAATGGCTACAATGGAATGGATGATTGATGAAAGAGCTCGGAATGTGTCATATTTAAAAGAAGCCCTTTCCATTAAACAATATTTCATCCCACAAAAACAACTAATTTCAGACACCCACACAATGAAATGCGATGATTAATGTCCCATTCAAATGTTCAAGCATTCCTGGTTAAGCAAACAGAGACATTTGGGTGCATAATTTTTCTGATTTTTTTTACATATTTTGCGATTTGTTTGTTCATGTACAGAGATCAAAGATCTAAGATCAATCTCACCTCCAACTGATTCAATTCAGCAGTAGGCATACTCTCATAGTCTCCATCATCCACACGACCACCGATAGTCATACCGTCTTTCACGATCTGATTCTCGAGGAATCCTTAAAGATCAAAGATCAAAGATCAAACTACCAAACTAGATCAAAAGATCAAAGTATTATCTCTGAAACTTACGAAGCTTGCGCTCCATCTCGTCGAATCTGCGAATATCACGAACGAAGATACGTTGGAAGGAGTTTACATCGGGATTCAACTAAAAGATCAAAGATCAACTTATACTATACGCAAAGATCAAAGATCACAACTTACATCCTTGAACTGAACACACGAGTGCTTGCCGAGCTCAGCGACGGCGGAATATGCTGCATCCTGAAGTGATCGAAGATCAATCAATTAATGACCAATCTATCTCTTTCTTTCTCTTGCTTTGACTCTCGTCATTCACAAATATTACTCATAACCCTTTGAGAGAGATTAAAATAAACAGAAGGGAGAGATCGAAATGTTCATATTCTTTGCAACGTGGTATGATACTAAAATAGCGTTTGTCAAAGAAGACAAAACGTTTGTCAAGATCAAAGATCATTCTAGAGATCAAAGATCAAAGTTCTAACCTTCTCAACGATGAGCTGACAGAAGCGCATCTCTTCTGAACGATAAAGCGAACCCATTTCGACGTCGGTGCCGAACCCTCGGTTCGCTTCTCTTTATTGATTGACTGGAAGAAAGATCAAAGATCATAAAGAGTCAAAGTACAAACTACAAAAGGCACACATGAGGTGTTCATAACATGTGGACATAGAAGGAGATGGACAAGGGAGTGGAGGGATAGAGACACTCTTCATCTCAATCGTCAAGATGGATGATCAAACCAAACATAGAATACTTCTCCTTATGTAAGCTCACTCACTCATTAATCAATCAATCAATCAATCAACTAATCGATAATCGTACAAGTGACGACCGGAAGTCGTCGCGGAACGGAAAAAATGTGGAAATGATTCATTAATAATACTTTATTATCCGGGAACGTACTTAAAGCCTCTTCTGGTTAGTTTTCAGAGAATGCGCGTGAACATGAGCAGGAGGAAATCGGACTCGGATAGGTGCGACCGAACCTGTCTGCGGTTGGCCGCACCGTGATTACAACTGTGAGAAATAATGCAAACAGAATATTTCTTGTTATGAGGAATGGGTCAACGGAAGGAATGAATGAATGATTGTTGTCACTATGTGTGTAGAGTAGAAAAGGGTGATCCCTTGTTTCTCTCCTTGTCTCGTCCCTCTACTTACCCCTTCATCTCGTATTACTTACTGTATCCCATAATCAATCGATAATTCGTGAAACGATTAGTATATCTCTCTCCCTCTCCCTCTCCCTCTCCCTCTCCCTCTGCCCTTCATCTATCGAAACCAGTCCGATCACCCCCATACAATAGTGTCCTTTCAATCTCGACCCATTCAAGCATCCGTCGTCAAAAGAACTAATCAATAGATTATGTCAAGGTGACGGTACCTGAACTATTGGGGAGGATCTATCAATAGTTACAGTATGTAACGATCAATCGATAATATAAAAAATAGTAGAAACACTGGATGGGATGCACTATATAGTGACATTATACATCGTGAAAGAGTAGTATTGATAGAAAGACAATGATAGATAGAGGAATGAAGAGAGAAGAGATGAAGAAGAAGAATAGTGCCATGAAGCAACAAGGCCATTCGAGATCGTTATCGCAACCCTTTACAATACTATCAATCAATCAATCGATAATCAGAAGAGATACGGTAGATCACTGAAACTATCGCCAGCTGATTTAATAGACTGTCTACCGTACCAATGAGACACATGGACAAGGGTCTTCCAGTTCGTACTTGATAAAGATAATCAATAATCAGCAATCATACCGTAATCAATCAATATGAATCAGAAAGTGTATCGTGTCGGGAGACAAAGAGTAAGTGTAAAGGTGGGGAGACATGATCCACTCCTATCATAGAAAGAGGAAGAGAGAGGAGAGACCACTTTCCCCATCTCTGTGCTCTATCACTCTCATTCTACCGTACTCTCTACACTTACTCTAACCATCTCCGTCCTCTCTCAATCCTTCACTCTCTCACCAATGCGAAAGACTATTTTCTGGTCTTCGGTCGCAGGTAGCACAGTGCGATCTTTCACTATCTGCGCTCTCTCATCTTTCCCATTCATCTATCATCACTTTCTTTACCTATCTCCTATCTCTATCAAATGTGATGCACACCAATGTGGGAAATTCCTCGAATTCAAACCTCAATTTTAACACGGCGCTTATATAATGAAGAACAAAAAAACATATAACATTCAATAAACTCAGGTAAATCGCTTTGAATCTAATCGGGGCATTTTTTGAATCTAATCGGAACATCCGCCTTTTTGAATCTAATCAGAACATTTTTTGAATCTAATTAGAAAATTTTTAAATCTAATCAGAGAATTTTTTGAATCTAATCAGAACATTTGTCTTTTTGAATCTAATCAGAACGTTTTTTAAATCTAATCAGAGATTTTTGAATCTAATTTAGCCCTAGTTTCTTCTAAAATTGCTCTAATTAGATTCAAAAAGATTTGCCTGAGAACCCCACATATTTCATACGAAAAGTATACTGAACAACCACTGATCTATATTTCATTCGATGCTTTTCCCATGCGCTATCAAATGATAGAATCTATTTGCGCAAAAGCCGAAGCATACACAAGAGAGGGTAAATCTGGAGCGTTCGAATGTGAATAATACGAGGTTTATTTGTGAACAAGTTCATTCATTACACGATCGTACGTACATGAATGTCGAAACGCAGACGAAAGTGGTACATAACGCGAAACGTAACAATCAACAAGTCTAGCCGAGGTAATATAATGGATTTTTCAATTTTTTTGCTTAACAAAGAGGTTGGTCGTAGTTATTCATAACGATGCCTAACCACGCAACAAAACAGTACAAAGCGTGAGTGTAAAGTTGAGATACTAAAGATTTAAAAATATCAAATAAATGTAACAATTCAAACGTGTAATAACAATTGCTCAAAAACATCAACAAGATACAATCCAACACTAACGAGAACAATATTGGAGAAGTGAGATATGGGGTATAAAGAGAAATCAATATACTACTGTATTATCATTACATCAAATAATGGAGGGAATCGAATAAATTACTCATCATCCTCCTCATCGTCGTCGTCGTCCTCATCATCATCATCATCTTCATCGTCATCATCGTCTTCATCATCAGATTCAGGAGCGGCTACTTTAGCTTTCTTCGCAGCGGGTCCCTTAAAATAATTTATTTGAAATCATGTAGTTATAAAGTATGTATACCTTAGCAAGAGCAGCCTTCTTCTTTGGTGGCTCTTCTTCTTCCTCATCCTCCTCCTCGATACCCTCATCACTTGAAGGGATCTCATCATCGTCGTCGTCATCTTCATCATCATCGCTCTCCTCTTGCAGGGCCTAAATTTTTTTTTTTAAATTAACAAGCAAATGTATGCGCTCCTCCCACATATATCATTTGTAAACTTTAAATTAATATAACATACCGGCTTCTTCGCATCAGCCTTTTTCGGTGCAACCTTCTCCTTCTTCTCAACGGGCTTCTTCAGCGCCTTTTCCTTCTTCTTCTGATCTTGAGCAAACGCGAATAGAACAGTAATTGGAGCGCCAAGGATCTGAATACATGTATGGATGAATAATTGAAATGTTTTCGATTACCTTCAAATTTCTGTTAGAATCAAACGCCTTCTTAGCGGCAGCTTCATTTTCAAATCTGACGAACGCCCAAGCGCTTCCTTTTCCGTTCTTGGTTGCTCTGGGCATCAAAACGTCCGAGGCAGTGGTGAATATCGAACGAATATTCTCAACGGTGGTCTGAAATAGTTTGTAGAGAATAAATTAAACTCATAATTAGTAAAAATCACATACTTCCTTGAGGAGGCCACGGATACACAACAAGGTAGGATCGATGGGACGTGCTACGGCCTTATCTTCTGGAAAAAAAAAACAGAGTACAAAACAGAAAAAACTGTGTAAAGCAAGAATAAATAATAGAATAACAGAATACAACATGCGGGAAAATGTTTTATCAAACTTACGAATGAGCTTCACGTGTTGCTTGCTCTTCGATCCACAGTAATCAACAGTGAATTCCTTCTTCTTAGAAAGTTCCGCGAATGCTTTTTCAGCGTTAGCTTCCGAGGCGAAAATCAACCACGCGGCAGTCTGGTTGTCACGGTGACGGACGTTGGTAATCAAAGGATGAAGCTTCTTGAGGGCATCAGCAGATGACTGAAACAATTGCTTTTAAGCCAAAATAAAATTAATAGTATTTACAGCTGACATAACATAATTCAAAACATCCTTACTTTTCTGTTGAATCCTTTAATGAAGAGTGTCTTCTTATGATCTTCCTCGCGTCTTTGTTCATGCTCGGATACTACAGTCGCGTCAACAAGCTTACGCTTAGCAGCTTGCTCGGGTTGTTTGGCAGTAGCCTTAGGCTCTTCCTTCTTAGCAGCAACCTTAGGCTCTTCCTTCTTAGCAGCAGGCTTCGATTCTGCCTTCTTGGGTGTAACAGCAGGCTTAGCTTCAACTTTCTTAGCGGCGGGCTGCAATTAACATATGACATATTACAGCAGATAAACGTTTCAAACCTTGGGAGCTTCTTCTTCCTCCTCGTCTTCATCCTCCTCCTCATCTTCATCTTCATCTTCCTCCTCATCTTCATCTTCTTCCTAAATTCAAATGTCTTTTCCAATGGACTACATTGAAATTGTTGTACCTCATCCTCATCTTCTTCATCAGAATCACCAGCTGCGGCTCCCGTTTTGGGTGCCTCTTCCTCCTCGTCCTCGTCTTCTATAATAGATTAATGTTCGAAAAGAAAAAATAGCAAGCATTATATGTTACGTACCATCCTCATCTTCTTCGTCATCGTCTTCCTCGTCGAACTTCAGTTTAGCAACATCCTTTTGATTGAGCTTGGACTTAGGGTGAGGAGTGGAAGGAGTCTTCTTAGCCTAAATTGATTAATTTATTCACAGCTCTGACCTACTAGTAAATAAATGAGTTGCATTATCAATTCATAAACTGACAGCAGTTGCAGGAGTGCTGGGCTTGCTGATATCGACCTTCTTGGCACTCTTATCAGCAGTATCCTTCTTTACGATACCCTTTGGAGTAACCCCAGCCAGAATCTTAAAAAAAGATTTCGTTTACCTTTTAGTAGTAGATTTACTAGATTTTTTAAGTAGTTTAAATTTGAAAAGAAATTTGGATTTCATTAATTTTCGCAATTACCTTGGGGGTTTCTTCTTCTTCTTCATCGTCGTCATCTTCATCCTCGAGACTCTCATCATCTTCCTCATCATCCTCCTCGTCATCATCATCCTAAAAGTAAAATTTTCTCACGTGTTCCATTTCTAACATTTTCTTTATTTGATATATAATACATGCATTCATATCGAAAAAAATCGAACTCACATCCTCATCATCGTCGTCCTCAGCAGCAGCTGCTGCCTTCTTGGGAGCAGCCTTCTTCGGTGCGGGTTCGTCATCTATCATATAGATCGCAATTAATTCACATAAAATATAGCGTAAAATTAAAATTATTAACGCCGATCAATTTTCAAAAATACATACCACTCTCCTCTTCCTCGTCACTTCCTGCATCTACCTCCTCTTCATCATCGGATTCCTCTTTCTGGAATTTCTTCTTGTTGGCAGGAGTGTTAGGTGCGGACTTAGACTTCTTGAAAGGTGCTGAAAAGTAAATCATTATATTTTTGCTATAACATATATTTTCATCATATGAGCAGAATTGTCTCTAGCGACAAGACCCGACTGATTTAGCCAAAATCCACACAAAATTGAAAATGTTAAAAAATGGTTATATTTAAATGTCCCATTTTACATCTCACCCAATTTTAACTTCCAGAACACAAGTTCCAGAACACAAGTTTTCCATGTATGATTTCCATGCAAACGAGAAAACATGATTTAACGAGAGAAAATGCTAACTCGAACCGTTCTCGTCATTATCCTCTTCCTCATCATCATCCTCTCCGAACTTTCTCTTCTGTCCGTTGAACTTTCCAGCTCCTCCGCGTCCACCACGGAAACCACCTCTACGATCCTCGGAGAAACCTCCACGTCCACCTCTGAATCCTCCACGATCGCCACCTCTGAATCCTCCGCGATCTCCACCTCTGAATCCTCCGCGGTCTCCACCTCTGAAAGGGCTGCCACCGCGTCCACCTGATAACGTTCGATTATTTATTGTTAGTCAAGGTCATTTTGCTGTAATAAAGAAGTAAACGTACGAGGAGAGAACTTTCCGCCACCGTCACGAGGGGAGAATCCACCACCGCGTCCGCGAGAGGCAACTTCACCACCACGGCCTGAATTGAATCGCATGCAACAATTGCTATATATGCTACCATATAAACTTCAAATACAATTAATTAATCCAATACCTCCACGGAATCCACCACCTCGGAATCCTCCGGGAGACTGTCCACGACCACCTCGGAATCCTCCAGAAGACTGTCCACGACCACCTCGGAATCCACCAGGAGACTGTCCACGTCCACCTTTAAAAATGCAGATTATATCACGATATTCTAATCGTGATCAAAACGTACCACCACGTCCGCCACCACGCCCACGAGCCGGACTGTCGTAACCCATGTTGAGTTAGTTTTCTGGAAAACAAAGAAAATGATTTTAAAAATCAATAATTCAATTAATAACGTGAAAAAGAAGAAGAAAAAAGGAGGGAATGAAAACCCAAAAGAAACTTGAATTCATATCGTGTAACTGTGTAGCAGCCCACAAAACATGGGAAATGAATATTGACGGGGAACCTATACAAAATTTTGCAGCTAAAAATTGGCAATTTGCCAAGTTTTGTCTCTTGCCAGTTTCACTGTGTGATCGACATTGTGAAAACTTTTTTTCTTGTTTTTCTATTTTCAAGCCTGTTATGATTTCGTTTCTGTTTCAAATCGATTTCAAGTGCTAAGTAATTGTTTAATTTCGTATTTTGTCAGGATTAAACCATGAATATTCGCGTGGCACGCCCTGAAGATTTGCTGAACACTCAGCACTGCAATCTTATGTGCTTGCCGGAGAACTACCAGATGAAGTACTACTTCTTCCACGCTCTTTCTTGGCCACAACTCAGTTACGTCGCTGAGGACGAGAAGGTATTGTTGAGTCTGATTGTCTGGACTTAAACAAAACGCCTAATTCCCGAACACTTGTAGTTGTTGAAAAATTACATAGCTTAATAGTATCGTTCATTCTTTATTCACGGCATTTAGCATATGAATAACCGAAGGTCCTATTGACATTCTAAATAAATAGACTGCTTGATTTTAACATTGTTGATATTACAACATGAAAATGATGCACTTTAAATGTTGGTTGTGCTGAACATATTATTATTATTCTAATTACTTTGCAGGGTACCGTTGTTGGGTATGTTCTCGCTAAGATGGAAGAGGAATCCGAAGATGAACCTCATGGTCACATAACATCTCTTGCTGTTAAGAGAAGCTACCGACGTCTTGGTATATATCTCACTATTAATACTTTTGTCACACCTCTATACATATTTGCTCAACTGTCCAGTTATTGATTGTGAAATTTCTCTAGGATTGGCCAATAAGTTGATGGACCAAACAGCCCGTGCTATGATTGAGACTTTCAATGCTCGCTTCGTATCTCTTCATGTCCGTGTGTCTAACAGGTATTCTTATCAATTTAATTTGGATTGCGGTAACGATATCGATTACAGAGCTGCACTCAATCTCTACCAGAACTCTCTCAAGTTCTCCACTGTTGATGTTGAGCCCAAGTGAGTACTATTTGCTTTTGCTATTCTTCTTATGGATCAACTATCTATTTATGCAATATTGAATATCACGTTTATACTTTTCATCATGTTACAAGCATTTAAAATTCTCACTTGATCCTATTTGGGTATACTGCAATAAGTTCATTCTGTATGTCTAAGTTAGTACTCTTTCAGATACTATGCTGATGGAGAAGATGCATATGCAATGAAGCGAGATCTGGTTGCCTTTGCTAAGGAGAACAACATTGAGCCTGCTCATAGTGAGGTACGATACAGCTTCATCTTTCTCATATTATACGATATTGTTTACATATCTTCCCCTCCCGTCAGTCCTATGGCTTTATTACTCTTTCTCTCACCCTCCCTCCTTTCAGTCACAGTCTTTCGATATTTACTATCCCTTCTCTTTCATTCCCCTCATTTGTATTCCCATATGGGTAGATGATTCAACACTTTCCAGAGTTTCTTCGCCCCCAAGAAGGAAGAAGACAACAAGAGGAAACGTCAACATTGATTGAATTGTCATTCTGATCTATGATCTCTTTCCATTCATTCATTTCTCCTTTAATCTATGATATCTATTCATTCTAATCATTCAAATACCCGTATTCACTCTTTTTTATTTTATGTTCATTGATGTGTTACATAGTAATCTTTGTTGTGTTTGTTTGTTTTGACTCGTCCGAGTAGAGTATTTGAATAATAGATAAAGATTTATTTATCATTATCATATCATACGTTCCCTTGTGACCAATGACAGCCGTGACATATCGGCGTTGCCTACCTACTATTCATCGAGTCAGCATTATTTTATTTATTTTCATAATAATAATAATATTGATTGAATAGATGGATGAGGAGGCAGGGCGAATGGCTCGAGAGGAAGTCCAGAAGGGATTGGCTGATCTGAATAGAATGGCTGCCGCTCTCAGTCCACAGTCGAAGACCGAAGGAATGGTGCCTATGACTGCATTGTGAGCCATATTTACCCCTTATCTTTTCGTTTATCGTTATTGACTGATTTTCTGAACAAAATGATACGTTCCCACCGAAAATTGACTCCGAATAATATTTAGAGTAGTTATTGATTAAAATTATATTTAAAATTATTGATTGATTGATTAAGAGGTGAGACGAGTACCCTGAAGGATAATGAGCAATCATCACGAGATCGATCTGCCTCAGCAGAAAGTAGAGGAAGTAATGATCTACACGAATTGGGTGTTGTTCCTGTCGAATCGAGCTATATCCTATTCTTACAAGTACGGTAGATCACTCTGTCATTATTGATTGATTATCGGGCTCAGTCATTGATTTATTGCGTGGTTTACTCAAAGTTGATTGATTTCTGTATCGATTGATTCATGGGCAAGCTATCATGATTTCCTTATTATAGGTAGTATTTCCGTTCACGATCGCTGGAGTTGGCATGGTTCTGGCGGGTATCGTTCTCGATTATGTACAGGAATGGGAACTATTCCAGTGAGTACACATAACTGAATGAATTATTAGAGAGTGAACAAAGGTGCAGTTTGAGAAATGAAACGGCCCTCGATTAGAGTTTCAAAGATGATAGTATAGTATTTAGATTGCATATTTTATATTTTATATCTAATTGCCATATCTGGAATACAACACATTTAACACATGGTGTTTTCTTGTTTCATATATTTAATATGAAAATATGGCTACAATTATGCGGAATGACTTTTCTGATATTATTTTATCATACCATTTATAGGGAAGTTCCGGAAGTGTTTATTCTCGTGCCTGCCCTACTCGGTCTCAAAGGAAATCTGGAAATGACACTCGCTAGTCGATTATCCACTCTTGTCAGTTGCCATTTATGTAAATAGGAATATTTATATTACTATTACTGTATACTTAGTAGTAGTGATGCAAAAAATAATGGTGTGGTGAATTCTAATGATTCTGGTTGTTGATTGTTATGGGTTTTGTAGTAGCAGGTACAGTATACAATTGTATTTGGCACTACTGTACTAGCCCAAATTTTGGCAGAGCATAGAAATGGAGGTGGATTAATGGTCGCATTTCGATAGTTGATTCAGTATTGATTGTTTCAGGCAAATCTGGGTGAGTTGGAGACACCCGCTCAACGACGATCTGTTGTTTCCGCCAATATCGCTTTGATACAGGTTTGTTTAAAAAAATATCTGTTTATATTATTTTGTAATATGTGTTTATCAAGCTTAATCATTAAATCGCGTGGTCTACCAATCAATAATTGTCAGGTACAAGCTACCGTAGTGGCCTTTCTGGCATCCGCCTTTGCAATTCTACTCGCATGGATTCCGCATGGAGAGGTAATCGATATTTTATTATTATTTTTTATTTGCCCTCTATATTTATCTATTTTTACTAGCATCTATACTCGTAGTTCAACCTAAAAACAATAGATATTCTTTGATTAATCAATGAATAATTGTTCCAGTTTGATCTCTCGCATGCCGTCCTCCTGTGTGTTTCCTCTCTCGCCACAGCTTGTTCTGCCTCATTCCTTCTATCTCTTCTCATGAGTGCGGTCGTCATTGTTAGTCGTAGTCGTAAATTGGGAATAAATCCGGATAATGTAGCCACTCCTATTGGTTAGTCACTTTATTTGGTCTAAGACTTTACCTCAGATATCTACAACGGTTGACTATCTTTCTCTCGATCCGTGTCACGAATTGCTTACGTGATCGAATCACCTGTTGAAAACAAAGTAATATTAACAACATAATAATAATATTAATATTAAATATCTGTTTAGCTGCATCTCTGGGTGATCTGACAACATTGGGTGTACTATCACTCTTTGGATCGCGCACCAAACCCGTCACTCTTTCTTCATGCTCATCAAACAGAGAGTTGGCTCAATATTCTCATCATCATATTCTTCCTGTTACTGGCGCCTGTATGGGCGAGAATCGCCACCAGAGATGAGGGAGCCAGTCAAGTGAGTTCATTCTTGATCTTTGATCTTTTGATCTCTCATCTCTTCCTTTGATCTTTGATCTCTATCAGGTCCTCCGTCATGGTTGGTCACCAGTGATCTTCTCAATGCTCATCTCCTCTGGTGGTGGTTTCATTCTGAAGAGAGCAGTTCAACAATATCCCAAGATTGCTTCATTCCAACCTGTTATCAATGGTGAGTGTGATATCACTGTGATAGGAATGATAGGAGGACTGATCATTATGAAGTTGTGTTGTTGGTACAATTACTTTCACAGATTGCCCTCTCATTCTTACTGTTATTTGACCTAGAGCCTAATCACTTGTCGAACTCGAGTTTCACGATGGTTAGATAGATGGGAATGTCACTTCTGTTCGATAAAGATCCATCATCTCAGTTAGTCGATCCAATACTATTCCAATACTGGTATAGCAATAGATATCAGGGTTGGTTTTTTTTCTGTTGATGCTTTCACCTGTTGATATTGGGTTTCACGATCATTTAATAGGGGTAGAAATGATAGCATACATTATCGGTACCCTCGCCGTTTACTTTTATATAGTGGGCCATTTCTCGAAATAGGGTGGGTAGATTCACAAAATTCGTCATTTTTGCTTAAAAATCGTCATTTTTAGCTTCATTTTTTTTATCAAGTGGCCTAAAATGGGCCTTATATAGTGGGTCAATCCTCGCACTGCGAGGGTATGGCAATGTATGAAATGATAGTGTTGTTCGATTCTCCGAGCTTTGACGATAAGATACTGAGATAGTTGTAATATGTTATTGATATCAGGAGTGGGAGGTAATCTGGTAGCAGTCCAAGCCTCTCGTCTCTCCACAGCCTATCATCAGATGGGTCGATTGGGTGAACTACCAAATGGATGGACTGTACGAAGGTTCATATCCTTCAAGAGGGCATTCTTCAGTAAAGGTATATTTATTATCAATCAATCAATCAACCTTTATCAAGTTCACACATTGGAGTGCTGGGAAGTGGTCTTTCGTATGTGGGAAGGAAAAGTGACTTGTTGAATTACCCCCACTTTATATGAAACTAAGAGGAATTTTGACTTTTGAGAGAGCGACGCGACCTCTTGATTTCTAGTTGCAATCTGTGGTTATGTGCGATGTTTTAACGAATATTGCTGCTCCACTGTCAATGAACAGAAAAATCTTATTTATCTATATTGTATTGTTCTCTAGACTGGGATTCTCGTTCTGCCCGTGTTCTCCTCTTTCTCGTCGTTCCCGGTCACATGTTCTTCAATTGGCTCATACGGTACGTAACTGCTTACGGTATTCTAAAATACGGTAGCTTTGGGCACTTCATCGTGTGAGGTTAATGTGCCTCTAATGTACCCGTCATGTTGACGTTTCACTAATGTATCAAAGTTTTTAACGTTCTACTTTAGTTAAATTTGTCAGTATGAGAAATAAATTAAAATGTTTAATATAATTTAATATAATTAACTTTAGTCTTCTCCACTTTACTTCAATCACTCCACCATCCGGTGCTCTCTTTACTAGTTTCTATCTGTGTGCCGCTCTTGCCCAGGTACCGTATACTTATTGATTGATACCGTAACCAATGTATTATATTGACCTAACGTATCGTATCTATTGATCTACCGTATCCTTGTTCAGGTTATCGTCTTACTGTACATTTGTCAATGGCTCGTGTCATTCGTATGGGCAGCCGGAGTGGATCCGGACAATGCGGCTATTCCCTATTTGACGGCTCTGGGTGATCTACTCGGTACGGCCTTCCTTTTCATCACTTTCCTTTCTGTGGATAGTATAGAGCCACAATTGGTGTAGTGGTGTACGGAATTGGGAAACGTCGCCCCACTATCTTCTTGTATAGTTTAAATTTCGAGTTTCATTATTACCCTCAGATAATTTTGACAGAGTATTGTAAAAATGGCTTTGATTCCCGGTTTAGAAAGATTATAGATTATCGATTGATCGATTCTAGCATCGTGTCACTGTCTGTTAGTGCTTACCTTTTCTTGCTACACGTTGTCTTTTTCTTTTCTTCGGTGGTTTTCCTTTGACTTTGTTCATCATTTCATTTATGTTTACTAATTTATCAAATGAGTTTGATACCATTCATGTACCATGCATGTTTATATTATAGTCATTTTAGATTCTAATAGACTTATTTATACAAAAATGATATAGTACAAGCTATATATCTGTATTAATCTTTGATAGATTATATATTGTATATAAAGAGATCATAATCAGCTTTATCTGTTCATCAGCTCTCTATTACCTTCTTCTTTCTCTCTTCCCTGTTGTGTTTATCTAATTATTTTCTAATTTAATCTGTGATGTATATGTTTCGTAATTGTATACATGATAAACAGTGCTAACTCTTCCTTTATCACCATGGCAGTAACAATAATTTATGCCAATATGTACAAATTTGGGCAAAAAAAAACAATTGAAGAAATATTGATCGATCGGGCTACCGTATTCTTCGTGAGGTCTACACCATGGGTTCCGACACGCTGTGCACATCCTTGAGGGTGGTCTTCTTAAATCAATAAATGATGAACTACAGTATGCGTGTACTACAGTATACCTTCGTGGAAGGACCTCGTCTAACACGTTGAATGATATATCCTACTGTGATAGCTAGTACTATAATGGGTACGGCAAGAAGTACGATATTCACTGCGGTTGATAGAGGATCTGCGAGATATTAGATCAGTTCATGATAGATGTATACTGTGTGATGGGTTACTGTAGGCTCACCGAAATTGTCAAATTCATTAGCGTGAGAGTCGATTGGTGCATCTCGAAGGGTCATTGCCACACTCTCCATGGTTCCATTATTGGGAGGCAATGGGATACCCAGAATAGCACCCATCAATGGGAACAAATCGATATTCTGAGGGATATGAGACAACTGAAAGTATGGATAAATGGTTAACCACTTTCCTACTTCTGACCATGGTCAACCAGTTAACCACTTTCCTACTTCTGACCATGGTTAACCAGTTAACTACTTTCCTACTTCTGACCATGGTTAACCAGTTAACCACTTTCCTACTTCTGACCATGGTTAACCAGTTAACCACTTTCCTACTTCTGACCATGGTTAACCAGTTAACCACTTTCCTACTTCTGACCATGGTTAACCAGTTAACTACTTTCCTACTTCTGACCATGGTTAACCAGTTAACCACTTTCCCACTCCTGACCTTGACAGATTCGGCAAAACTAGGTCCTCTCATAGCTAAGACTGCTCTCATCTCTTTATTCTCAGGTGGATGACCATGAGTGGAAGAATGGAATGGCTCGTTTTCTTTCCTTAATTGTGAATACCATTACGGTAGCATTGACTCTTTTCCGGTTACGGTAGCTTATCGAAAGATTACTGTGTACTCGCCCACTTTCAAATATTATCAGGATACGGAAGATTACGATTTCTTGTGTACTAGAAGGATAGCTCTACTTTTTGTAGAGGAAGGTGTTAAAACAGATCAAGGATTACTGTTGCTCCGCCCATTTTCAAAAAGAAACAGCGATGCACCTACCATGGACAAGCAAATCGAGCGTCCGCACCGATCTCAGGAACGACCATAACTTGTCCAAGACGAGTAGGATGTTTGAAGTGCCAAGACGCTGGTACATCCTGGAAAGTGAGAAACAAATACCCAGATTGGTTTTCCAGTTTCCCAGATTTGTTAACCAGATTGGTTAACCGTTTTCCCTCGGTTTACCTTTGTCCACATGATCTTAACGGGCAGTTTCTTCTCGGCAACCGCCAAGGTTAGAGCAGTGTAGATATCCTGGGCTTGTTCCTCAGTGTACGCGAGAATGGTTTGATCCGATACCTGGTGTAGTGGATTACGGTAGGAGAGAAATGAGAAACGTCGTCCATCGTACCTGATAACTGAAGCCAGCGAAACCACTGATGAACTTGTCCATGCACAGAACGGCATCGAGATTTTTGATCTACATATTATTGATTTATTGATTGTTCATATTGATTATTTCATACTTCAGCATGTCCGTGATCAGCGGTGAATATGATATCCGTAGAATCGTAGAGTCCTGCGATAATATTATTGTTATTATAATATTTGGTTATATTGCTGATACTTGAAACTCTGAATCACCTGTTTCGATCAAACGTTTGATGAAATATCCGAAAAGATTATCCAGATCAGCCATAATCGATCGATAATGTCCTCCATGATAGAAACCGTAACCGTGCAGAGTGTGATCGGGTTCGGATACGTACCTAAAATCAATCGATAATCAGGGATATTGATTAGTACAGTATACCAGGCGACAAAGTTGGTTCCATTCTGAAGGGTCTCAATGAGGGTATCGACTTCTTGTTGCCATCGAGGAAGAGCACCGTGATCCGACCAAGGACTGTAATCGATAATTCTTAGAAATCAATAAATTGATTCCTGATTTTTCTCTCATTTTTCATTTTTTTTCAAATTTTTCCAGAATTTTTTCATATTTATCAGTTTTTTGGTTCACTGCTATAGTATCTATTCCACACCATTGTTTCTAAAAACATGAACTTTGACTTTTAAACACCTGGTTTCATTCCTGTCTTATTGAAATTTGTTCTATAAAAAGGTGGAGAAAGTTCAAACTAACTAGAATACAGTATGAGAATCATTTCCACTGGCAACATCACCAATAGGCCATTGTAATATGGCTGAATGTCCTCCTGCCTTTCGATTACTCTGCCATATTGTCTCATCTTTATACCTACAACATATCATCAATAACAGAAGTTCTCCTATGGCTTACAATATTTTGTCCTTACGTCATTATTTCATAGTAATTAAAATTCGCACTACTAGTCAACTTGATATTTTATTTTCTTGAATGGATATAGCTCAGATATTTAAAATACCATCCAAGGTTGCTGGTTGTCTTACAATTACTTTTCTTGGGTGTGAGGGTCTGTACAAAATCAAAAGATGACCAAATAAATGATTTAAGATAAATAAGTGAAACGTGAATCTTCTGACTGTCTATGTATATTCGATGGATATTTTGGATACTTTATGATATGGTATTCCAATATTCGAATATGAAAGATGAATCTAACCAATGACTCTGTCTCGCCCTCTCAGTCACTCCCGATAACGACGACAAATTGTAGATATCGTAACTGAAATTGGCTTTATTTATCGATCGATAAATTGAACATAGTTTTCTAGTGTAAACTATTTTCTTTGTAATCCAGATAAACTAGAGAGGCTTTTAAGAAAGTTTATATGTTGTGCGGTCGTTCTGGCTTTGAAAATCAAAAGAAGTGCAAACAATATTACTAAAAATATGTATACATATTACAATGTTTTGTGTTCTTGATCAAAGAATATATTGCCGACGATTCCGTGAACTTCCTCATGAAGACCAGTTACGATACTCATATGATTAGGAGCAGTGAAGGTTACTGCCTGAATTATGTAAATGCAATTTATATTTATCTTGTTCATTTTAATTTAAATCAATTTGATGCTTCCCAGGAAGGAACAATCGTACATTGTTTGAAAAGATAAGATTGTAGCTTTAATAATCACGTAACGTACGATTATTGGTGTATTTGTTGCCTTTGCCTATTGTTTGGTTATCTGATCCAATACCTTTGACACTTTGACAATAGAATTTTCTACACTAACGGGCAACTTACCAAGAGAAATATGAAAAAAAAGAAAAAGTTTCCACAATGGGTTTTTATCGATTTGCTTATACATAATAGTACATATTTGTCTCTTTTTCTCATCGATGCCGTAACACAGTGACAGACAAAATAAAATTCATTGAAATCGGTTTGAATGATCATTATGATGAGAATTGTCGTGATAGTGATTGATAGAAGATGAGAGAGTGAGAGTAATTGAGAGAGTACAGACAGACAAAGAGAAATAGAAACAGAGACAGATAGAGAATGATTGAGAGGTAGACAAAGGAAATATTAGAAAGAATCATATGTATAATATCAGCTGAGATTCTTTCATTCATATCAGGTGATGGAATGAATGAATGAATATAGAGATGAATGTCATCTATACACCCCTAGTCATACCCTCGAGGCGCCAATCATATCTTATGAATTCGGGCCTCGTACCTCTTGGTAAGTTGCAAAATGATATGTGGCAATAAGATTTTACAAGGGCACTGGATAAAATTATATAATTTACGTAAAATCACCATTCAAATTATTGATATTCTTTGGGAATTATGGTATCTAGCGATACTACGAGGATATCTAAAGATATGAGTACAATATGTTTCGTGTTTGGTTAGAGGGAGGAACCCCTGTCTACAGTCTAATAACCCCTCCACCTCTACATCAGCCTACTCAACGAGTTTCTTGCTGTCAGTGGACAATGAAATAGAGTGTAAATAGAGAGATCGTTGACGGTTCGAAGTTTGAATCTGAGATCGTACCTGTGACGCGACTCCATTCTCAAACAAGACACCGCCATCAGCCCATTTCGTGATGTTTGGCGCCTAAAAATCAATCAAACGAATTCAAATCTTCGAAATGGCGGGACTTACAATTGTCGAATTGAGTGTATCATATCGGAATCCATCAAATGATATGAGAACGAGTCGTTTGTGATTGGAAGAATGAGGAGTTGACGATATCAAGAATGGAAGTATAACAATAAGAAGAAGAGAAGGAACCACCACCCTATTTATCATCTGTAATTATTGATTAGAATGGATTATTGATTGATTGAGAAACTGTTGTCAATTTTCATGGTCGCAAGCGGGTAAATTGTGTGCAAAGATGTCTGGAGGAGAGATAGTACACAATAAAAGGTACATATTGTGGAGAGTAGTGGAGAGTACAAATGATCTGTCTATTTTGATGAATTTCCTTAAATCTGTTCAAATCGTCGAATGAGGAAGTGAACTCAATTTATAAATTAAGGACAGACGAAGGTTATTTATAACCACGTGGAGGGTAATTGATAGCGAATACGGATCATTAGCTTAGCAAAGCGTGCAACAATTTTTTTCTTTTTAAAAATGCCCCATTTTGGAATATTACGTTTTTTTTCAACAAGAATTTATTTCGAATTTCATCTTAAAAAAGAGTATAAATCCTTTAGTAGCGACAAAAATGAAAAGTTGCAAAACGGAAAGTCCCAAGATGGAAATTATCGAAATAAATGGCATGAATATTTGTAAAATTTAAAAGTTTGTGATAAGTCGTTCCACAAGTAAGAGTCAAACATTGAAGACGTTCGAGTATTATCAAAATGATGCCCAATCGATAGGAAAAGTAATCAGAAATGACTAAGATGAGATAAGGATAATACTAATGAAGAATATTTCCTTCTGTGAATCGACACTAGGATTGAGCTGATTGTTAAGACAGAGAAGAGATCTATGATAGAGAGAGGGAGAGGGAGAGGGAGATGGAGGTGGAGAGGTACAGGGAGAGGGAGAGGTACATGGAGAGGGAGAGAGAGAGAGGGAGAAGGAGAAGAGGAAGAGGGAGAGAAAGTGATAAGAGACTGATATGGAGAATGGACGGATGAGACAGACTTGATACTACACACTACGGAACAGTTATCAATTGATGGAAACAGTAACGAAATAATCTCTTATTGTTGATTTGAGACGCGTAATCAATGAAAACAATCGACCCAGATTAATTTCATGGACATTTTCTGTTATTATCCGTTTATTTTCTATTTATGTACATTGTACATTATATGATATTTAATATCAATTATCACTGGCCTAGCGGTGACCTCCCCCAGTATATCGTGATCATGAATTATGCTATTCCCTTTACCTTTATATTTTGAAGATTAAAAAAAAACTCTGCAAACCATAAGTTTAATGATTTTCGATAAATTGAGTAATCTCTAGTCTACATTGGATCATGCTTTGAACTTTCTTTTAATGTTGCGAGTGAGCTTTTCCCATAAAATTCTCACTCACGAAGGGGGTAATTATATCCTTATCTATGATTGAAATTAAATTTTGAATAGTAGAGAGTTTACTTTTATGGAGACAAGATAGTAAGAGACAAGATAGTAGTTTTGCAGCGACAGCGTTCTTTAGTTGTTCTTTGCTTGTTTGTTCGATCTATCTCTGTCTGATTCTCTTTTCTTCTATCGTCGAATAAGGAGCATCACAATCAACTTCTTTGTTAAGTTACTTTGGAAGTCTTGAAAGGGGCTGACACCTTTGTTAACGATCTCTTCAACGCTCTACGCTCGTTGTTAGAGAATAGAGGAATAGTGTACGCAATGAAGAGGACATTGAGAGAGGTCACGCACCCTTTAAACGGAAAGGCAAATCCAGTCACTTTAAAATGTGTTATCTTGTAATTGTAATTACGATTACTTGGTTGGATCAGCTAATTTTAAGTCTTTTCGGAAATGTCTACAAGCTACATCTCTCTTACCAGTTATGCGAAATTTATTCAAAAGGTGCCTGTTTGGAGTTCTCTTTAGAGGCCCCCCAAAGAGCTTTACCATTTTGAAAGCCCATTTTCTGAGTTTACCAACAATTCACTTTTTCAAACCCCAAAGTGACATATGCAATAACCAAAGCAGATTCCATGATATAATATGATCGATAGTAGTATACTTTCTTTAGTAAATGTTTCGGATTACAATCATTCTCATGCGAATCATTTATTATTACTTATTTTCATATTCGTTCATATATAATAGTTTCTCTCCCTCTCCCTATACCTCTCCTTCTCCCTCTCCCTCTCCTCTCTCATTCTCCTTCATTCATTTCCTCTAATTAGTCTTCTTCTCTTTCTCTTCCACGTTTTTGTCTTCTCAAAAATAAGAAGTGCTTCTCCCTTTCTCTCTCTCATCTTCTACGTAGGACTCAATGATGGATATGGAAGAATGGAGATAATACTCTACAATGGGAGGAGATATGACAGAAGGTTAGCACGATTTTATGATTTTATTGTAGTTTGTTATTTTCAAAACTAAAAGAACTCTGACCAATCGAAATCATCGCACATAAAAATATAAATTATGATATCGAACATATTCTACAATTTTTTTAGAATAAAAATACAAAATAAGTGTTATTGCAGTATTTGTCTTGGTATTGAGTCTCCCATCGATATGTTCTCTTCTGTGCTACAATTGTTCTAGTGAGAGCATGCACGATAGTTGTTACTTGTATCCCTATACACAGAAGACCATTCAATGTGATGGAGTCTGTGAGGTTATTTTATTATTTATTTTAAAGGAAAATATATTATTTCTAAAAATATTCAATAATACATTGAACATACCTAGTTTATGTATTTCTAAAGCAGAAACTTTCCGTGGTATTATTTAACTTATTGAGAATATTTAATTTATTGAGAGTTTATGAATCAACCGTTCCGATAAAGTTAAAATTCCGGAATAAATCGATATTTATCTTTAAATCAAAGGTCTCAGGTGTGGAATGTCTATTCCGAAGTGACTGGAAACGTGACTATATTCAATCGATCATGTAAGAAGATTTGTAGGAATCAATGCATATCTCTTCCTCAATCGGAATATCGATTTGTCAGGTATTACGGTATACAATGAATACGGTATCGATCAATCGATTAATTTCAGTTGCGCAACGTGCTGCTATAGCGACTTCTGCAACTTTGGCAAATCGAGCAATTCGAAATCGAATTTCATTCTGATAATTACAACAATTGTTATGTTTGATACAATGATAAATAATTAAGCCCTAGAGGAGATTATAATATATTTAATACGATTTTCAGTCTTGGAACTTTCAAAGTACTTTGTCTATAACTTATTGTGCAATATGAAGTGAAATCATGATATGTCTTCACATTAAAATTCATCAAATTAGGTTAACGGCACGCCCTGTGAAAATTTTAAACTCTCCACTATGACCACACTCTCACTTTCTTTGAGTGATAGAGAATATTGCAAAAGAGTAAAACTAGCTGAGGGTCTGCCTTTAATAAGTGGGAATAGAGGTCTTCTTCTTTCGTCTTGGAAGGAATGATCGAATAGTTGCATTGAAGAATAGAAATATAATGGAATGAACGGAATGATTGAGAACAGATGTGATGAGGAGAAGCATATTCAGTATATATGTTGCCTGCAAATTATAATTATTAATATTAATAATAATATTTATGCGTTTTACAAGAAAACACGGTACAGAAGAGATAAATAAATTAAATTATAGAATTAATATTATAAAATATGAAACTTACTAAGATGAATAGTCTGGAGTTGTACTTTCCATTTTATAGTTAGAATGAGGATATGACCAGATTGTAAGTGAAAAATAAGAATAAAGAAATTCTTGAAAGTGTATGCATACCTAAGGTAATTAGGTCGCAGAGATATTATAGACGTAAGATTGAGTAAATATGTGAGTCATTGAATATTTATCGATCATTGAAACAAAAACCAATTGCAGCACATTGGCGAACTATTTTATTTCTTCTATTTCGTCGCAAGAGCAGATGATGAAGGACCATTAAGATATCGTACATGTAAAAATAGTTGTATCATGAACGGTGTGAATGGATCTGAACGGATCAGGCCGATCAAACGGGATTGTGAGCGAGCCGACCATTTTCGTTATTTTTCTTTCTTTTCATTGTTTTTCTTTTCATCGAATCTACTATATTGGAATACATTAGGCCAAAATATTGCCATTTAACAAAAATCATCATTTTCGCGAGGAATAAATTGCTCCAATGAACCAAAATTGACCCATTTATTCAGCGTATAATCGGAACAATTTATTCATTTGTAAAGCAATGATTTTTGCTAAATGGCAATATTTTGGCGTGATTTCTTTCAATACAGTAGATTCGAAGGAAAGAAAAACAATGAAAAGAAAGAAAAATAACGAAAATGGCCTTCTCGCTCACAATCCCGTTTGATCGGCCTGATCCGTTCAGATCCATTCACACCAGGGCTGGGATTTTTTGTTTGGTATTTTTTTTGTTTTTTGGTTTTTTTTGGGTTTTTGAGAATTTTTTGTTTGGTAGTTTTTTTGTTTGGTTTTTCTGCAAAAACCAAAAAAATAACAAAAAAAATCGGATAAAGAAAATTTACACAAATTTGCTTGAAAAGTTAGTTTATGATCAGTTTTGTTGTTCATTTTTCACCGTAAGACAATATGGGTCGTAACCATGTGAGCGAAAGACATTTGCGCCACACGAAGAGAACGGACATTTGCGCCAGTTACCAATTGCGCCGAGCTACATTTGCGCCGAGGGACATTTGCGCCAAGGTACATTTGCGCCAGTACCAAATGCGCCGGAACCAAATGCGCCGAGGGACATTTGCGCCGGAACCAAATGCGCCGAGGGACATTTGCGCCGAGGTACATTTGCGCCAGTACCAAATGCGCCGGAACCAAATGCGCCGATGGACATTTGCGCCGAGGTACATTTGCGCCAGTACCAAATGCGCCGAGGGACATTTGCGCCGGAAGCAAATGCGCCGAGGGACATTTGCGCCGGAACCAAATGCGCCGAGGGACATTTGCGCCGAACTACATTAGCACTAGAATCCAATACGACTCCCTGTCTTTTATTTTATTTTCTTGTCTCATCATTTTTGTTGCAATTGCTTCAAAGCTGTGATCTATATATTACGGTGTTTCCATCCACCTTTCCATTATATTATGTTTACTTCCCCAAATATCGCAATTTTTTATTTGTCTAACAAGGGGATGGTCGCAACTGGTCCTGGCCATATGAGATGGCAATAACATGACTAGGATCAGTTTTCGATGCTGATTACGAGTCCGTATTCAGAAAATGCCTAATCGGCCTCTTTTCCGAGAAAATCGGTACAGAAAATTGGCTTATTAATTCGAAAATTCGTGTAGTTTCCTTTAAAAACTATCTGGATGGCATCGGAAAGATCCGGCAATGTAAGGTAAACTATTGCGAGAGTTTATAGATGAGTTCACCAGCCCACCCGGACGGTTTGCGCAGGAAACCACACGAATTTCCGAACTAAAATATCGATTTCCTCGAAAATCAGGTCGATTAGGCACTTTCTGAAAACGGATTCGTAATCAGCATCGAAACTGATCCTAGTCATGTTGTTGCCATCTCATATGGCCAGGACCAGTTGCGACCATCCCCTTGTAAGAAACGATAAATATATATTATTAATATTTCACAAGGCTTCAACAAGTTTCAACTTTAGTTTAGCTTTTCGATAGACCTTCAAGGTGTTGGATATAACTTCTACCCATCAAGGTGTTGGATAGAACTTCCACCATTAGCAACTGCCATTAATCTTTTTTCTCTATTAGCCTTTTGAATAGATCCTTCTTTCTTATATTGGTATAACAGTAGGTTTTGAGCTGTTGCTTGTTCAAACAAAAGTTCAACAGATTCGGCATGCTTGAGCAGACCTTCGGCTAGGCGTGTTGATAGAGAGTGGCTCGCAATATACGGTGCACCAAGTGCCGTACAAAATATCATGGACTATTTTTTAATCAAAAAGAAAACTATACATCGCACACAGATGGGCGTATTGACCTGTATTTTAAAATGATTTTAAATTTTAAAAGAAATTTTAAAATTCCGGCGCAAATATCCCTCGGCGCAAATGTACTTCGGCGCAAATGTCCCCCGGCGCATTTGGTTCTGGCGCAAATGTCCCTCGGCGCATTTGGTTCCGGCGCAAATGTCCCTCGGCGCATTTGGTTCTGGCGCAAATGTCCCTCGGCGCATTTGGTTCTGGCGCAAATGTCCCTCGGCGCATTTGGTTCTGGCGCAAATGTCCTTCAGCGCATTTGGTAATGGCGCAAGTATACCTCGGCGCATTTGGGACCGGCGCAATTGATGCATTCGGCGCAAATGTCTTTCGCTCACATGGTTACGACCCGACAATATTGGTGAGTGTAATATTACGGAATAGTGTTAAAGAAGGGGATTTTTTCTTTAATAACTATAATTGTCAGACAGGGCTATAAATGACATCTACCTGAATTCAAAACCAATATTATCTCAAATTATGAATGCCCCGGAATACCGTAATTCGACATGAAAGTTCGTTGTTGCGACAAGGAAATGCCAGGGACAATGCGGCCATTCGAATTTGAAAGCTGAATATAGAGAAAATCGCAAACGGGAATCCAAACCGGCGTGGTGCGGTTACAAGCGCTGATTACTAACCACTGCTGCAGGCTACGCTTTTGGCCTTTCGAATCTATTAGGGAATACAGAATGCCACATAATTGGTCCCACGTTCTTCATGATAATAGCGCACCCCATACATTTTCATAACCTCACAAAGTGAGGATCGACCCACTCTAAACGGCTCTCTTTAGCATCTACCCATAAGGGTCCTTTTTAAGCTAAAAACTACAATTCATCCGAAAAATAACGAAATCGACCCACTATATAAAAATAAAACGGTTAGGGTGCCGAAAATGTATGGCGCGCCCTCAATTTCCTGATTCCCCTACATTAACTAATCATTAAAATGCTGCCGATAACAAATCGACAACGAATTTATCTTTTATGTTTGTTTTAGTTGTGGATTTTAAGAATTTTGACTGTGAATGAAGAATAGTTGCTATTTAAAGGAAGAGCAAGACGAGATAATGATAAAATTTTCTCGGAACAGTGTGAAAAATATTTATTTCATTTTTTTTTGGTTTTTTTTGTTTTTTTTGTTTGGTGAGAAATTTTTTTTGTTGAAACCAAACAAAAAATTTTTTGGTCGAAATAATTTTTTGTCCCAGCCCTGATTCACACCGTTCATGATACAAATATCGTACATGTAAAAATCATTGTATCATGAACGGTGTGAATGGGTCTGAACGGATCAGGCCGATCAAGATTTTGAGCGAGCGATTATGAGCGAACCGAACATTTTCGTAATGTCTCTTTGTTTTCATTGTTTTTCTCTTATTCGAATCTACTACATTAAAATAAATTAGGCCAAAATATTGCCATTTAACCAAAATCATTGATTGTACGTTGAATAAACTGTTCCGATTATGCGCTGAATAATTAGGTCAATTTTGGTTCATTGGGGCAATTTCTTCAAAGTGAGAGCAATGATTTTTGTTAAATGGCAATATTGTGGCCTAATTTATTTCAAAATAGTAGATTCGATTGAGAGAAAAACAATGAAAACAAAGAGAAATTACGAAAATGTTCGGTTCGCTCATAATCGCTCGCTCAAAATCTTGATCGGCATGATCCGTT
Organism: Parapristionchus giblindavisi; assembly: GCA_943737045.1. Classification (NCBI taxonomy): domain Eukaryota; kingdom Metazoa; phylum Nematoda; class Chromadorea; order Rhabditida; family Diplogasteridae; genus Parapristionchus; species Parapristionchus giblindavisi. The sequence continues at coordinate 295,705 of CALSFV010000312.1, read as the reverse complement.
CAGATCCATTCACACCGTTCATGATACAATGATTTTTACATGTACGATATTTTTACATGTACGATATTGCAAGATGAATCGATGTATAGATGAATGAAGACCCATTGATCTACGAAGGATCCCTTGCAAGACCCACTGCTCCAATGTGCGAATGTGATAAAGTATTGTATTGTATTGGCACATTTCATGATTGTTAATATTTTATAATTTAATACGAATTTTAAAATCGCACTCTATTTTTGATAATATTCATTCGATTTACAGAAAGAACGACGGAAATATTTCACAATTTTGAATATCTATTTTTTGGGCAAGAGTAAAGCTTGAATCAAACTTTTAAAACGATCTTCCTTTGTGGAAATTTATAAGAGCGGAATTGAGATCAACGCAAGCATATACATATCTGCTTCTGAAATTCACACTGCATTATGGAAACTAACGAACCTCGATATATAAAACCATAAACTACAAATATAATTTAATTTTATATGATAAATATTTAATTTCTATTGGAGATTATAATATAAATATTTTAATATTATTTTCAGTCTTGAAACTTGCTAAGTATCATCAATAACTTTTAGAGCAATATGAAGGGAAATCATGATATGTCTTCACATTAAAATGCATAATAATAGATCAATAAGTAGGAATTGAGGTTTTCTTCTTTCGTCTTGGAAGGAATGATCGAATAGTTGCATTGAAGAATAAAAATATGATGGAATGAACAGAATGATTGAGAACAGATGTGATGAGGAGGAGCATATTTAGTATATATGTTGACTGCAAATTATAATTATCGAACAATTATTAATATTAATATTATCAAATATGAATATTTATATGATCACTTGATGTGGGAATGAAAATATCATTTGTGCTAAGGCGTGACATATCGTACATCGAAAAATCATTGGATCATGATTCATCTGAACCATTCTGAATGGTTCTAGCAGATCAAACGCGATTATGGCCGAATGGGGCTTTTTTTACGCTCTCTCTTTCTTTTCATTATTTTTCTTTCACTCTAATCTAGTTAGTCCGCGAGAATCGCAGTTTAATATTGTGTTTATCATAAAATCATCATTTTTATTTATTAATAAATCGTTCCGATGAAATCACAGAACCGAACCGGGAAATCGGTAGCCCCCCAAAATGTTATCATCGGAACGATTTATTAATAAATAAAAATGACGATTTTATGATAAACACAATATTAAATTGCGATTCTCGCGGACTAACTAGATTAGAGTGAAAGAAAAACAATGAAAAGAAAGAGAGAGCGTAAAAAAGCCCCATTCGGCCATAATCGCGTTTGATCTGCTAGAACCATTCAGAATGGTTCAGATGAATCATGATCCAATGATTTTTCGATGTGCGATATAGATATGTGTAATATATTATTTATGCGTACTCCACAAAATATCAAATAATCAATCAGCAATTATACTTTACTTTTGCACCGCAAAAAAAATATTATTATAATATTTATTATTATAATGGAACTTACTAGGCCATCTAATGTCATCACCATTGTTATGATGCACAACACTTTGAAGATCTGAAAATTTCGATTCATCAAATTCAATTATCTAAATTATTTATCCTAACTCTTTGAAACAAGGATGGTGTGAGTGATGAAATTGACTTACTTCAAGAAACAAAGCAATAATGAGGCCTTGTACCAATAATCGTTTATCTTCTTTGTGTCTATCACCAACCTTCACTACGCCACTGTAAATGAAGAAAATAAAAAAAATCAAAATATTATTTGAAACATACGTAGTATTTCGTATTTTCCTTAAATGATAGTAAATAGAGACATAAATAAGAACAATCAGTGTAGGAATAATGTAATCAATGTTTTCGGAAATCTGAAATTTTTTACATTTCGATAAAATCGATCAAAACAAATCGATAGAATGTATTACCTGATAAAGAATATCAAATTGGATTAATCCATCGCCTTGATTTTCATAAGTGAAAGTAACTCTATTGAATACTCGAATTGGTCTCACAATCAATGATACTATGCTCATTATAAGAATGAACAGCCAACAAATCAATAATGTCCATCTCATTATCTTTCTGAAATTGTATTTATGTCGTTCTGAGGAAAGAAAAAAAGGAATGTATTGTGACTGTGCCAAAAAGAGAAAAGGAAAGATTAGAGACCAAATCAAAATCTGCGGTTTGATGTTTCGGCCCTAGGTTCTAGTCATCGGTTCTGGAGACGACAGAACTTACTCTTTGAAAAGTATCTGCAAGGAGGGAAAGGTGAAGAAAGCCAATCGATTTAGAGCCATAAGCAGAGTAAAATACAATACTGCCTATAATGCTTGATATATATCCACTAGCGAATAATGCGGTGTTCGAAAGTCAAGAAAAGAAAAGAAAAATTGGCGGGAGAGTGCTTGAAACGATAAGAGTCTTCACTGTTTTTCTTGTCTTTTCTCAACCTTTGAACAGAGAACTTCAGTTTCACCTTATCTGATATAACATTTAACAAAGCCAGTGTAAAATCAATATAGTCTGGAGTCATAGCTGGTTGATATTCATCGAAAAGAGTTGGTGTGATTATTCCACCTTGAGATATGAGATAGAATACATCGACAACGGTTAGATGCCATACAATGATATAGAAAGGCCACTGGATATGGATATCATTAATTAATCAATAAATATTAAAAATGATTTTTAATAATGAAAATATAAAACGCTTACTTTATAAATGATTTTCCTTGCTCTGATTAAAACGGCGAAGAATATGGATGAAAATATAAGGCCGAGAAACAATATTCCGATGTAGGTAAAATAGAAGGCATACACTACCACATTGAGAAAAGCGATGAGAGATGAATAGTCTGGAGTTGTACTTTCCATTTTATTGTTAGAATGAGGATATGACCAGATTGTAAGTGAAAAATAAGTAACGAAATGCTTGAAAGTGTATGCATACCTAAGGTAATTAGATCGTAGAGATATTATAGACGTAAGATTGAGTAAAGATGTGAGTCATTGAATGTGTATCAATAATAATATAATATATTTTAATAAATATATTTATCTTCTCTATACGGATCAAAAACGAGAAGATATATAATGGTATATGTACTGATTGAGAACAATAAAGAAGAGACAAACTGCAAATTACTTAATCACAGTTTTTAGAGTATTACAAAAGATAGAAGAATTGGCAACGGTTACTAAATTTGCGTCTAAAGAATTCCATTCGTGAACTATTCTATTAGCAATAAATGATAAATGTCTAGTTGATGAAGAAGAAATAATAGACAATTTCATAGGGTGACCACGAGTAAGGTTTAATACATTAGAAAAGTTGAAAAAATCACGAGGGTTCAGATCAATAAAATTGTGGATTATCTTAAATACAACAGCGAGATCAATTCTACGTCTTCTCAGTTGGAGGGTGGGCAAATCCAGAATTGAGAGGCGTCGAGTCACAGTATTCTGGTCCAAGCCATTTTTCTTCCAAAGCAAGACAAAGGAGAGACCATTGTATTCGAGAGAGTTTGTATGTTGAGCGGTCGTTCTTGCTTTGAAAGTCATGAGAACGCTGTGGAGTGTAATCGGCAGATGGGAGACGACACCGTGAGAAAACGATTCTGGAATAACGTTTAAGGACGGACTCGACTCTATTACACGTCGTTAAACAAGGTCATAATACTTCATTGAAACAAAAACCAATTGCAGCACATTGGCGAACTATTTTCTTCCTTCTATTTCGTCGCATGAGCAGAAGCTGAAGGGCCATCAAGATATTGCAAGATGAATCGATGTATAGATGAATGAATTGATGTATGAAGGATCCCCTGCATGACCCATCGCACCTATGTGCGAATGCGATAAAGTATTATCATTATTATTATTGCCATCTCATATAACGAAAACAAGACCAAAAGGTTCAATTGTCAGATATAGTGTTTATCAATAACTTTTAGAGCACTATGAAGAAAAATCATGATATGTATGTGTTTACATTAAAATTTATTAAAATAGGTCAATAAGTGGGAATTGAGGTTTTCTTCTTTCGTCTTGGAAGGAATGATCGAATAGTTGCATTGAAGAATAGAAATATAATGGAATGAACTGAATGATTGAGAACAGATGTAATGAGGAGGAGCATGTTCAGTATATATGTTGACTGCAAATTATAGTTAGTAATATTAAATAATAATAATAATGATTAATATTAATATTATGAAATATGAATATTTATATGATCATTTGTTATGTGAATGAAGATATCATTTGTACTACCTAATAGTAAGTCGTGACATCTTATTTATCCGTACTCCACTATTTATCGGAAAATCCATTCTTTACTTTTGCACCGCATAAAGTATATAATTATAATAATAATTATTAAAATGGAACTTACTAGGTCATCTAATGTCATCACCATTGTTATGATGCACAAGACTTTGAAGATCTGAAAATTTTAATTCTCAAATATAGGTAAAATTCAATTAGCGATATCTAAATTATATATCCTCACTTTTACTAACAAGGATGGTACGAGTCTTACAAGTAATGAAATAAAGATTAAATGTACCTCAAGAAACAAAGCAACAATGAGGCCTTGTACCAATAATCGTTTATCTTCTTTTTGTCTATCCTTGACTATACCACTGCAATAATTGTCGATAAGTAACATCAGTGAGTTAAATCTAACCAAATTTCATATGAAACATACGCATTATTTCGTATTTTCCTTAAATGACAGTAAATAGAGACATAAATAAGAACAATCAGTGTAGGAATGATGTAGTCAATGTTTTCAGAAATCTGAAATTATGCTAATTTTCTAAAAATCGATTAAAACAAATCGATATAATGTATTACCTGATAAAGAATATCAAATTGGAGTAATGCCTCTCCTCGATCTTCATATGTTAATGAAGCTCTATTGAATACTCGAATAGGTCTCACAATCAATGATACTATGCTCATAAAAAGAATAAAAAGCCAACAAAACAATAATGTCCATCTCATTATCTTCCTGAAATTGTATTTCTGTCGTTGGAATCAAAATGGTAGAACTTACTCTTTAAAAAGAATCTGTAAGGAGGGGAAAGTGAAGAAAGCCAATCGATTTAGAGCCATAAGCAGGGTGAAATACAGTACTGCCTATACATAATACTTATGTCCAGTATGAACTAATGTGGTGTTCAAACGTCAAGAAAAGAAAAGAAACGAAATGTGGCGAGAGAGTACGTCAAACGAGGAGAGTCTTCTATTCTTTTCTTTTCTTTTCGCAACTTTTGAGCAGAACTTTTCGAATTACCTTATCAGATATAACATTAATCATAGCCAATATAAAATCAATAAAAGTGTCCGGAGTCAAAGACATTTGATATTCCTCAGAAGTGAATAGAGTAGGTACGATTATTCCACCTTGAGATATGAGATAGAATACATCGACAACGGTTAGATGCCATACAATGATATAGAAAGGCCACTGGATATGGATATCATTAATTAATCAATAAATTATATAAATAATGAAATTGATTCATTTTTATTTATGGGGAGAGAGCTTACTTTATAAATGATTTTCCTTGCTCTGATTAAAACGACGAAGAATATGAAAGAGAGGATAAACCCAAGAAACAATATTCCAATGTACATAAAATAGAAGGTGTACACAATTATTTTAATAAATTCAATTAGAGTTGAATAATCCGGGGTGCTTGTTGTTCTTTCCATTTTATTCATTTTTTATAAGAATGAAGATATGACTAGATTGTAAGTGAAAAATGAGAAAAAGAAATGGTAGAAAGTGAAAGCATACCTAAGGTAATTAGATCGCTGAGATATTATAGACGAGAAGTGAGTCGTAGAATGTATGAATGTATCGATCATGAGACTACATTGAAACTAAAACCCAATTGTAACACCTTCGTACACTTCATGATTGTTATTATTCTATAATTTAATCAGAAAGTAGCTCAAATGGTCAGTTGATCAATTTTCCAAAGAATATGTTGTTCTTATTGTTAGCAACGCTGGTAGATTGAGCAATTCAAAATATAACTTTATTGTGTAGATTATTATTTTTTTGCAGAAATATTTCACATTTTCTCGCCTCGTTACAGTTTTATCTGCATGCATTGCTTTAAAATGAAACGAAACGTTCACAACGACATATTTTTGTGAAAATTCGTTAGAGCGGAATTGAGATCAACGTAATCGTATACAAATCTTCTTCTTAGACACTGAAAGATGAGTCGTAAATAGTAAGTACATAAGGCAAACTCCATCGAAGTGCATTATTTCTGCTCTTGAATGCACATAAATCATTGCATGCTCTTTGTTAATCTATCTTTTGGATAAGAATACGTTGAGATTCCACTTTTTGCTAAATATACTTTATTTTAAATGACGATGTTAAGAGATTATGCTGATATGGAGACTAAATCAGCCTTTACGTCGAACTACAATGAGATGAATTGACTCATTCCCGTGTAATTCATACGATCTCACGTGTTAATAGAATGTTTGATCGCAAACTTTATAAGTTTATTTACATACATAAATCACGATATTTACAAACAAAATTAAACAATAGCGATTGAATCTTAAGAAAAAAAAATTAACTCGATTCAAGCAATGCTTATTGACCATGTCTTTGTTCTTGTTTTCTTACGAAAACATCCCCTCAGGGCATTTGGGATCATACTTCTAATTGTAGCATTCGATGAAAGAAAGATGAAAGAGTGAATTGAGTGATTGAGAACGGCTGCGACCAACTCTAACATATTGAAAATATACTGTACCTGTAAATGATAGTTTAAAAATGATAACGTGATAAAAAAATAACTTACTGGGCTGTCGAGTTTCGAGCTCTCAGCAATCATTGTAAACAATTTGGTAAGCTGAAATCAATCAATTTTAGTCAGAAATAAAAAGAAGATAAAATTATAGTTTACCAAAAGAATTATGGATACGGCTAACGCTTGAATCAATAAATGATTATCCTCACTTGTTCGTGTCTGTTTCCCTACGACGGCATTGGCTCTGAAATTATGATTTTTAAAATATTGTTTTGTATTATTTTAAAAGATTAAAGGTAGTGTAAATGTTGAAAGTTTGTACGTACACTTGTTTCCTCTGTTTCCTAATAGCCATATAAATAGCGATATACATGAAGACGATCAGAACAGGTAAAAAGTAGTCAATATATTCGGATATCTGAAAATTTAGCACTTTTCGTTATAGGATCTCTCTTTTCAAGGACTCTATTAGATGTATTATAAGATAAAGATCAAAGAGCTAATAGTACATCCCGTTATTCAAGGAATACGAGGAATTACGGGATGTAAACCTTATAGGATATAATACCTTATATAGTACATTAACATCAACATAAGCAATTCCACTCTGAACATAGTCCATTGTATTTCTATCGAACTTCTTTGAAGGACTCAAAAGAATAGTGAATAGACTCATAGTTAGAATAACCAAAAACGTAAACATTATAGTTATTCTCATCCGTTTTCTGGAAATATTTGTGATTAGCATACTCAAGGAAACAAGAAGTAAGGTACCCTTCAAACATAGGCTGCATTTGAGGAAAGACGAAAGTGGCTAGACGATTGAGGCCCATTACCACGGTCAGGTACATCACGGACTGAAGATTTATAATATTATTGATTTATTTAATCAATTGTTGATTACTTTATCAGCAAATACTCCAGTGATGGAGACAAAAGTATACGTTATTGCTTGAAACGTAGCAGTGGAGTTATCATCATTATCATCATCATCTACTTTTACCATTTGAGGAAATGAAATGGTTGATTGAATGGTAAGATAGATAGCATCCACTATGGTGAGAATCATAACCAATTGGTAAAATGGCCACTGAATCATGACGTATAGATATATAGATCAAAAATCACAATAAAACAAGCAAGAATCCGAACTTTGATGCATACCCCGAGCTAATTTTGCTCTTCTCTCGGACAAAATTTTCTTGTAAACAAAGCAAGCGAGAGAGCATTGCCAGAGAGTTTCAAAGTTGCTCGGGATCTATCGTTAAGCTTTGCAGTTTGCTGCTATAAAAGAAAACATTCTCTTAAATTCAAGCAAAAACATAGATATACCATACGGGTTTTTATTGTTAGTTAATTTATCCTGGGATGAAATGGAATAATTACCTGTAGCAGAGTTTTTCTTGATTTGTATAGAATGGATAGAAATACGATACAGAGGAACAGTCCCGATATAAGAATAAATCCATAAATGGCGAAGAAAATGTCGATTATTGTAGCAGAACCATGAGAAGAATCAGGAGAAGTTGTTGAAGTATCCATTTAGTTGAGAATAAGTCTAGTAATGAGTAAGACTTGACAACTTTCCTTTCGATAAAAGAGAATATGATTACTTCGGAGTTGAGACAAATCTTGAATGCGTCACTGATTATATCTATTCACTATCAACGTTGTAGAACACATTTAGTGCAGTCGGGACTACTACCTCTTTGTCCGTAGACATGTGAGATGTGTCATACTTTGACAAAGTTCAAAACACTTATACTTATTCCTCATTTGATCGTGCAAATCTTACCATCATTAAAAGATGTGGTATATAATTTAGAGTAGTTTAGTGGAATTTACGGTATAATTTATCAAAAGCAATACATAACTGGACATTTACAGTTCTGAAATGAGGCGTCACAAAGATCATAAAGCTGTGTGCTAATCTATACGACAATCCACTATTATATCTAAGTGTTTCTGCATCTATTATAGTATATCTAAGTGTATTGTACTTTTCAAAGGTGCTATTTATTTCAGATTTGTTCCAGAGCAACTGTAAAATGGCGAGTACGTTGCATGGGTTGTCTGAGAGATTTGCATGGTGTAATTCAATTACATATTATCTTGATTTCTTCTCAGCGGTACAAAATCTCCAATAAATCGCTAGTACATCATACTTTTACTGAGCACTTATTCTTTTGTGATATACGAAATTGGTTATTATCAAACGAATGTCATGATGAATACTAATCATTTTATATGTTTTCACACTCTCAAAATTTTTGAATTATCAAACAATCAAACATTTATTATACATCTGGAAAAGTTGAAAATTGCGTGGAAGTCATATAATGAGATTAAAAATTGCACATAAAAATATCGAGGATATGTATTTTCAAATGGTAATTGACATCAATTTTAATCTGATCACAGTAATTCTTCCTTGATGATTATCCTTTCGTTCTTCGGTCGAGTTATTACATATTTGAAACTAATTTCCTTCTGTTCACTCTGAAATTAATTGAATGAACTACCCTACCAAAGCAATTTGAAGAAAACGATATTCAATTAAAGAGAAAATTATTCATAAAAAGAAAATAAGTCCATCAAAAAGAAGAATATATTGGAATTGCTAGAATTATACGTTATTAATAAAATAATGGCAGATTTGAACCTGTCGCCAAAAAGAGAGAAAGATAATGAAAAGATACCGGAGGAATATTGTCATTCCATTGGATGAAATTGTTTGGAAGAAGAATCACTCCAATCTTTCCTTTTGATTCATTCAACTTATCTGGACTCTTCTCAATAACTTCCACCTCAATTGTCATTGTAATTTGAAAGAACAAATAGTGAACTTTACAAATCATGCAAATGCACTCAATACTATTGAGAAATATAGAATCAATATCATGAACACGGCATATTGTTCATTTTATTAAGGTTTATTCACTCTTTGAGGAAGAATGTTCATTACCTTTATATTGTTATTGTAGCTCTTCGGTATTGGTTGAGTAACTTTCACTGTTACACTATGATCTTTGTTTGTATTCTTGATAAGAAAAGCTTCCTTATGAATTGAGTGAGGTTCTCCCTCAGATTCCTTGGCAGTCGTAATCTGAAAAATATGTAAAATAATTAATTTATTATAAGAAACATACCATTCCTGAAGTTGGCGTTCGTGAGAATCTTATTGTTGTGTCAGTTCGCAGGAAACATTTGAAGAAAGTTCCATTTAAATTATCATCCTGAAAAAAATCATATTAACAACTGTGTTTACTGGCCACGAAAAGAAAAGAAAAGAAAAGAGAAGAAAAGAAAGGAAAAGAAAAGAAAAGAAAAGAAAAGGAAAGGAAAAAAGAAAAGAAAAGAAAAGAAAAGAAAAGCAGAAAAAAAGTCTCCTCTTTTTCCTATTTTTTGTTCTTTTCATACCCTTTGAATACGATACACTTACATCAATAGTAGTGTTTCCTTGATATGCTCCATCAATGTATACTGTTCCCTCTCCTTGTTGAATGGGTAATTTGAATTCATTGGGACATTGTAGCATGAGGAATGAATTGTTATACTTGGTTGGAAGAATCTCGTAGAACAGTTCAGCCTCACATTTGAGCACGTCCACTGTTAACTGTAATTTGAACTTATAGAACTTATATTTCACTCCATTTGTATATGTTTTCTCCCAAAGAATATCATTATTATAAAGCAGATAGAGACAAGTACCGTTTTATGTGTTCCATCTCCTTTGATGATATCATTGTATGGTAAGGGATGTAATGTGACGAGTTCTCGAGGATTACGGCGAATCTGAGTTATTGATTGATGACTTGATAAACTGCCATCGAGCAAAAACCGAAATCGCATCCATTTTGTAACATTACCGAAAGCAACATGACTTTAATTGATGGAATAAAAAAATAGTGCTCACAGTAGATTCGACCATGGGAAGAGATTCAGAATCATCTGGTGGGCAGTATTGTTGTTGTTGCCTGTATAATATTATGCTCAAAATTACATCTTATTTTCTGGGAAAAAATCGAAGGAAACTACTCTTGAAAAATAATTAATTTAATTACAGATATTATAAGTGAGCAATTAATTATTGATTTTACAATTAATTGTTTTTCTTATGTAAGTATTTTTTTCTTCTGTACCATAAGAAAAATTATATATTTTGAAGTGTAAACTATAGAACAACGGGGAAAGATGTACGTACTGGCAATCCGTCTGCTTGTTACCGTACCCTCCACCGTATCCTCCTCTACCGTAATCCATCGGAGGTGGACCACAATTGGCCGATGACGATGACTTATTCACGGATACGGATACGGTAGATAGACGAGGAAGATGAGTGAAGATGTCTTTAGGTTCATTGGATAGTGTAAGAGGAACTCCTTCCCAGTCTTCATCTGTACATTGTAAGACTACAGCGAAGTAGGTCAACTGGAAGGAATTGTGAGAATAAGAGCCAAACTGCCACTTTTTTATCGTTATGATTTTTTAGTTTCCCAGTGAATTGGAAGAAACGATAAATTTTTATTTTGATTAATATCAAATCTAATGATATTTTTTATTGAAATCAAGCATTACTATTAATATTCTGTAGCCCTAACAAGTATTGAAAAGTTATGGTTTTTTTCTTGTGAAGATGGCTTTGTAATAATAATAAATGAAGATTGCACTTGCGTACCTCAAGCTCGGCTCCCATAACTCCGTCGTTTTCTCCTTTATTCCTTACTCTTACATCATATTTGGGATGCCAAGCACAGTTAAAGGATTGATAAGCAACAGTAACCTCGATGCTTTCCTGCTCCTTACTATCGATTGTGATCGAGAGGTTACTGTAAGGGAAAGATTACGGTGGGTTAATTTTGTATCGTGATTTAAGTCCTGCGCGATAAGCTATGAGTGTTTGTGTGGTGTTCAAGAGTCACGAAAAGAAAGAGTCGAGAGAGTGTGTGAAATGAGGAGAGTTTTCTCTGCTCTCTTTTCTTTTCGTATATTTTGAACAGACGATTACCGTTGAGTAGGACCACATTCCACATTGACGATATCGTGGTTGATGACTGTGAGGTCATTCCTAATCTCAATCAAAGCAACGTCACGTTTGTCCAATTCTGATCGAAGCTGAATTCATTTTTTACATTAAATTCGAATTCACATTTTCATATTGAAAGTAGTGAAATGTAACATACGACAGTGGTTTCTCTATCATAGAATGAGAAGAATGCAGTGATATTACTCAGATTCGATTCACTGGCTGAGAATGTTCCCGATGAAGGTTGAGCGATTCCCTTACTTACCTGATAATTATCCATGATTTATATTCTTTTTATTTTTATTTTATATCAAATTTGGTTGATATTTTGGATCAAATGAATAAAAAATTGCTTGACGATTTGTTTAACGAGTTTCAGATCAATGTCATTGAATTTTCAAATATGGTTAAGTATTTTTTCGCTTTGCAATCACAAACAAAAAATATTAAACTAACATGAGAGATCATTTCGTCGAGTGCCGTCAGTTTCTTATTGATTCCATTCTTATCAATAATCAATTGTTTCTCTTTCTTTGTTACTTCATCTCTTTTAGCCTTCAGCTTCTCCAATAAATCATTATCGATTTGATGTTTAATATCGACAACCTGAATTTTATCGATTATCGATTGATTGAGTGGATGGAATGAATATTCATCTTCATATTACACATAAAATTAGATATATCTGATACCTGCACATCAATAATCTTTCCATGAGAGGCTCCAACTACGAAAGAATCAGGAACGAAAAATCTCGGAAGTTTCTGAAAAAACCGAAACATTGACAGTCAATAATGAATAGATTACCGTACCTGGAGTACGATTGTATTGATTCCTTGATTGACATCAACAGCGAACTTTCGATGAATCTCAGCACGATCAGGGTATATTGTTACCTGCAAAGTATGATATATTTTAGTCTTACGAAATGTACAAAATAATTTCAAATGTATTAAAATGCTTGGAAATGATCTCACATTACTGATAGATGTAGATTCAGTCTTGACATTGACAGTTGTCATATCTGGAATAATTGAAGATGAATGAGAATCAAAGAATCAAGGGATTAAAATGAAATTGATAGGGAGGCTAGAGTGAGAAGAAAGAATGACACATTCGAAGACTCTTTCATGTTTTATCGTCTATGAGAGAACGGAGAGGAGAAGGTGAGCAAGAGGACGAAATGATCAACGACAATGGAGAGGGAGAGGGAGGGATGGTGACAAAAGGAGAGGTAGAGATAGGGTGATGCTAAATACAAACAGATTAATGGCATATGTGTTGGATTCATGCAATAAAGTTGTTTTTTTAACACCACACATTCAGTTTTCTTTGGATTTATCCAACAGACTAAGAAATGTCAGTTATCAACATTTTAATTTTAATTTTATTCTTGAGACAAAGATCAATGGAAGGTCACTACAGATCCGGTTATCCTCTGCATAGTTGATCTGAAGTGTTTGAAAGTTTAGAAAATGTAAAGGAGAAAATAATATGCAGAAAGTTGTGAACATGGAAAGCAAAAATGAAAATTTTTGAAAGTCAAAATAAGATTTTTCCGTTTAATAATGACTTACTAAAAGTAATATTCATTAATTTTTTTTAATTTTCGCTGTTTTTTTTTAATTATTAAAATAAATAAAAAAGATTTAATTATCTATGGTGTACCGTATATTTTTTTCACTTATTATTAATTTGAGCAATTGAATAAAAACATAATTATCAATATACATAGAACTTCAACGAACAATTCAAACTCGAATAGCGACCCTTGAGTTCCCATTTCTGTTCAACAAAAACGGCGACAGAAACGTAATTTTTTTTGAGAACGAAGAGCTGAGATCCTTCCAGCACCCAGATTCTCTCACTCTTAGCGAATAAAGCCCCGATCTCCCCCGATAAAGTACTTAGAGCTAACTGCAAATTTACTTTTAAAAAATTGTGCCAAACACTACAACAAATATCATCGAAGTTCTTACTGAAAATGTGTGACAATCCGAAAAGTGACTCAATTTTTTAGTTATAAAAAATAACTTTTAACATGTGTGGTTTTGGTGCCCTATTTATTCTGATGGATGTTATGTTTTATTTGCACATTGTTCTTAATCAATCTAATTATGATACTAATTTCGCTGTATATTTTCTCATAGTTTTTTTACTTTCTGAAAATAGTTTTAAATTCATCATTCTTAGTCAATAATTTGACACGAGATAAAAAGTTGAACGAGCAGAAGAAAAGCTGAATGAAAAGATGTTGTGCCACACTTCTTTGTTGTTTTCAAACAAAGGTCACGGCGGTTCATTGGAGGGAAATTCCTACATTTAACTTTGGCTTGAAGCCTCCCGCACTACGAAAAATCGGCAAAGTTGTTTTGCACCGGTTGGGATTCGAACCCACGAGGTTCGGATCGCCAGACAAAAGTTCTAACAAAAGAACGTGATACCTTAAGGTATCACGTTCTTTGACGATCTTGAATTATGGTGTGGGTGTTCGACGTTTCGCAGTCTCCATGATGGTGTGCCGAGGCGAGATTTATCATTGGTCCATTCAAGTGCTTTTGCTCGTTTCGTTTCTGCCCCTTTTATTTCTTCGCCATTCCCATTCATCTCCTTCGTATAGTGTCCATGTATATATGATTCGACTGAAAGAGAAAAGAGCTTGCAAATTGAATAAAGGGAGCTATAGTAAACATCTAAACGGTTGAGTATTCATGGCTTTTCCAGTCTTGTTTATATAATCCACCTCATTTTCGAGCACTGTATTACGGAAACCACTACGATTAGGTGAATTCTGATTGATGCAGACTTGACACTTGTTTTTCTTCTAATTGAGCGTTGTTGTTGTGTTGATTTGCCTCTTCGTTTCGTGTTCAACTCGCGACTCTTAGCATTGAAGAGTATTAGATTGATTTGCTCATGAATGTTTACTTAGACAAGAAGAGTTATATTATTAATTTCTTTGCCAATGATCTCGTGCACTTATTCTTTGCTCTCACTGATATTCCCCAATTTGAAAAGTGAATGTAAGAGAGTCCGTTCTATCAGTTTTTATCATTTACAGTTTGATCTGACAAACATTTGTTACAATGGAAAGTATTCACTCAGCTGTCTTTAAATACATTCCGACTTTTTCATTCACATAACGTTTAATCATTATTTAAAGGTCACTCGAACTTTTTCGCTCAGTCTGTCTTGCCACGTTAGACACATGAAGCACTCGTCATCTTGAACGAGGTGAGCCTTTTATTGTATCTTAAATAGCTTCGTTTAATTTTGTTGCCGTGTTACGAAAAGAAAAAAAAAGCAAACAAAACTGATCAATATTTCGTTTCCTTTCGTGTCTTTTGAAAAACTTCCATTCGTGATTTGGTGGGTGATTGTTTAGTAGGTGAATGATTAGGGGATTGTGTTGTCGAGAATGAGCTGATAAGGAGATATGAAGAGATTAATCATCGTGTCTAGCTCTAATTCTACCACCCAATTACTTATCACTGGTTTTTCGATAATTTTGCTTTTACGGTGGTTACTGTTCATAAGTTTGAGATGTTTTGACCGTTGTTCAAGTGTGAAATATTAGAGAGACGGGATCGTTAGATGATAGACTTTGGGAGTATTGTTGATATATGTTATGTAGTCTATTTGCACATCATTGTTGACCAACTTTGGAAAAGCGTCGACAGACGCATTCATGTATGTGTGTATGAGGCGGAAAGCATGAAGATAGACTAGCTATTGATGTCGACCATTTGGTTGTTATGTTTATTGACTTATTTTGTTCGTTCAGCGGAGTATTATCAATAGTGGATATTTTTATATGATTTTTTAAGAGTAATAATGATTGACTCCCAACTGTTTTTCTTACATATGAGCAGTGCCTCCCACAGAGCAATGCAGTCTGCCACTCTTACAAAATCTGTTAAATCGACCGGGGTTTACAAAATTGCCTAGAGAGACAGCCATTACAGGGTACCATCCTTGGGCTTTGCCCCTCTCATATATGACATCTATCATAGTTGGGATACAGATTGATCGATGATAGTATAATCCTCCGCTCCTCCCTTGTGTCCGATTACTCTACGAGTTAATCTGCTAATCTCCCATTCTATATGTATCTGTATTGATTGATATCTTGGCGATCTGCTCTCTTTTGACGTTACTGCGGCGGGTTTAGGTCGTAATTGTGCGGGTAAAGTTGTTTGATATAATTAGGTTTACTTTAGTTTCATTTTACACTTCCGTTTATTATTTTGTTCGGTCGTCGACCCCTCACCTGGTCTGAAGCTCTTGAAACATCGCGAAATGTATTGTGGACGACTATTATCCTTATTATTGATAATTGATTGTTCATTCACCTTGATCTTTAGATTCCATCGATCGATCGAATAGAGAGATTATCGATCGACGTCATCGTTGAAGAATGCGTCGTAGTGCACTGAATGGACGACGACGAATAGTAGTGATAGTGGGAGTGATATTCATCGCTGCTCTACTATGCTCACTCCTACTATCGAGAGCAGCCACTGTGGAAGATACAACCAGGCTGAGAGGGTTAGTATGAATGCCAGTGGATTTATTAGGTCTTACATTCAGAGATTATTTTACATAGTGTGTCGATTTAGAAAAATCGTTATTTTTCGCATAAAAAATGAGCTGTATACAGTGAGTCGATTCTGGCCTTATGAGTGCATAATTTAGTTAGTTATCGATTAGTAATGATGAGCTAACTAATTGATGATACCTTCAAATGTCGTTTTGAATTGAGTGAGGATGAGATTCGTTGGTTTACTCGTGTTATGGAAGAGTTGCAGTTAAATAATTTATGTGTATTAATGAGTGATATTGTTGAGATACGTGGAAGTTTCATCAGGCGATGGATGGGTACGAGATGATATGAGAAAGAATGGTGAGTGACTAGCCTGTTAATTTCCTGTTTCTCTCCTTGTTCTATACTTTATTTTGTTCGTCGGTAGGTGTTGAGAGAAATATATTATTTCACGTAAAATGAAACCCGTTTGCGACCGCGCGAAGTGCAAATTTCCTCAAAACAAAGGTTTTAAAAAAATTTGATTAAGAAGTGTAGTGAATCGTTGGAATTCGTTATTTCTTTATTCGATAGACCGCATCCGTGACCATGATTGATAGGCTTTTGGAATCATACTATATCTTACAAGGGAATGGTCAACCATCCCCGTCGAGTTATGATTTGTGACATATACCATTCGAACCGCCATGGAATTCTGATAAGACAACCTTGATAAGAGAACTCAAATGTGTATGCGCTTCGAGAAAATCGATATTGAAATTCGGTCAAATTCGTGTGGCTCCCTACACAACACATGCGGATGGGTTGGTGAACTCTTCTATCTTCATCCGAAACATCGGCTTGTGTAGTGTAGTGGATAAGGTGCCTGCGCTTACTTTTGACTGTCCGTGGTTCGATCCCCCTTGCTGCACTTTTCTTTTGCTGATTTTGTTGTTGTCGAAAGAATGAAATGTTTTGCTGTGATTATGAAAGCTAGAAAAACACACTCTATCTTATCAACAAGTGTGAACTTTAACAACAAAAAGAATAAAGTAAAAACCATTGTATCCCGCTGCAAACAAAGGGTACTGTATCATGTTTCGGAGTATTGAAGCTTCCAAGATTTTAGAAGTCTGTGATCTCATAACTGTTTTCAAGTCATTCATTGATTGATTCTTGATGGAAAAACACTCCTCAAGGAAAATTGAACTTTAATCTTTTTGTTTATGGCATTATTTTTACAATCTCCTTCTCCCTCTCCCTCGCCCGAGGTCGATGTCATGCAATGAATGACCTGAAAAACAGCAATGAGAGTTCAAAGATCAAAGATCATGCGAGTACGGTAAGTTCTTCCATTTCTTCTCTTCTTGGACTGTCTTCCAAAGCCTTGATGTCATTGTTCTTCCTGCTCATTCATTACGTGCTCCAGATGTGAAAATTGTCTCATAAAGTTCACACTTGTTGATAAGATAGAGTGTGTTCTCTTTTCTATCTTTTATAATCACAGCAAAACAATTCTGTCTTTCGACAACAAAATCAGCAAAAGATAAGTGCGGCAAGGGGGATCGAACCCCTGACAGTCAAAAGCAAGCGCAGGCACCTTATCCACTACACTACACAAGCCGATGTTTCGAAAGAAGATAGAAGAGTTCACCAACCCATCCGCATGTGTTGTGTAGGGAGTCACACGAATTTGACCGAATTTCAATATCGATTTTCTCGAAGCGCATAAACATTTGAGTTCTCTTATCAAGGTTGTCTTATCAGAATTCCATGGCGGTTCGAATGGTATCTGTCTCAAATCATAACTCGACGGGGATGGTTGACCACTCCCTTGTTAGTTCACTTGAAATGTCGTTATTTGCCATCTATCACTATTTATGTAGTTCATGGTGTTTTATGGGTCAGTATCTATGATTGATAAATTCTGAAGTACTTATTTCGAAGTTGGTCTTTAATTGTGTCTTGAATTCCAGATGCTCATAAGCAACCGTTTGGAGAGGGAGTATTGATTGATAAAGAAGGAGATGTAAAGAAGAGGAACGAATGTAGTGAAGGATACGATACATCCTGCAGAAATCCCATGGTAAGTAATCAATAGTTGATCTATGATCTTTGATCTTTTGGCCGTGGTCAATATCTGTGATGCAATGCAGTTGATTCGGCGTTTCTGTCACCCTTCAAGTTCCTAAGTAGTCCGATGTATTTGATACATTGATCAGACAAGACTATTACTATTGTGATTATTTCAGTTGCACGTTCGAATCGGAGCAGAGACGGAGAAACGACCGCCCTTCACATGTCTCAATGATATATCGTTAGTTTTCACGATAATTGGAGGATAATTGATATATGAAGAGTTATACTGTATGTAACGGGTTGGTGTTGCGTGAATGTGACGGGTGAAGAGGTTGGTCATTAGACGTAGCGGCCGTAGAGTACGTTATTATCTAACCTATATTAAAAAAAAATTACATTCAAAGTGCATGCAAACTTGTACATCTATTATTATTACTAATTTAATGTTGTTGTTAGTCATTCATTACGAATGGAATATGGAATTTAAACGGAATTAAACATTCTCATGAAGTATTAGCGTTTTCTAGATTTCTTTTAAAAATCTATTTTTTTCTTTAACGATATCGTTTGTTAAACAATAATCAGGTTCAGTATTAAGCAACTGTAACTTAGTCTGACAGACGATGTGTAAAATATGATTTTTATAAATATAACTATACTTTTTATTTGCAGTGTCTTCTCTTCAACAGAGATCAGTCGTGGTCTTCTCGCTGCTTCACTCGATCCTGATACACTAGAGATTGTAGAAGTAGCCACGTTCGAAGTGTCCACTACTGATGGACGACTTATTGAATGGACCAAGTAAGTGTGCCGTGAGGCGGACCCCAGACGGGTTTGGTTGTCTGCCCCATAGGTCGAAAAGTATGTTACAAAGTATTTTCGGCAATAATTTATCAAAAATCGAAAAATCTGATTGCCTTTCGAAAACCGATAACCTAGTTATTCGACCTATGGTCTGCCGGATCGGTTTTGTTGCTAAGGATATTGGTTTTGCTTCTGATTATCGAGTTGAGATGTTTAAAATGGAGTTAGATTCATAAAATGAGGTACTTACAGTGCTCTTCCGGCTCGTGCTGTAATCGTGGTGTTATCATTCGGAGACGTCGCCGAACGAATCTCACCCGATGCACGACGCACACTACAACGGTATACTGTATATCTGTGTATTATGATGCTATACCATAGTGTAGATCAGTTTAGTTTGATAATATTGTTTGGTATGCATTGCTGCTATCATGGCAATCCACCTGGTGTATTCTTGTTATAGTTTATTTACATATGATGATAACGAACTGCTGGTTGATTCTCTTGGAAATTGATCGATGAATGTGCCTCATATCATGAATGTTCGTTCATATTATAATCATACCTGTTCAGCGGATCTTACAGTTGCAATTTTTTCTATGAACCACTGATGCCCCGTTCCCTATCATATGTCGTAAATCCTCATTTTAAGCCTTATATTTTCGCTGAAATTTAAGTGAATGAGGTGTCTACTCTTTTGCCATCTGAATCTTTTTAATCATTCATTCATCTTTCCTATATGTATCAATCTCTAGTCTTATCACTTACTCATCTTTTTTTTGTTTAAATCTGAAAAAAAATTGTTTACTGGCCTCTCTGTAGCGTGATATGGTATTATTATAACATTGTGATATTCATCGTTCTGAAGTGGGCGGAGCTTGCTAACGAACGATCGAGAGTAGTCTGACAAATGATCTACAATTATTGATTGATTGTCAGATTCGGAGCGGATCGTATCTCTGAATGGCGTGGAGGCAGTTCATACGCCCTCATGGGACAACGAGGATTGCTCAAGGGAATTGCGAAGGAGATTGTATGTTTGTACTTTGATCTTTGATCTCTACGACTCTTTAGACTATAAGTTATAGCAAGATATTGTAGATTGATTCTTCCGTTTTCATTCTGATCTTTGATCTTTGATTCGTAATGATGTGTTTTTCAGTTATCTCCACTTGGAAGTAGCCATCCGATTCGATCGATATCAGATTGTTTATCTTTTCCCCTTGGGAGTCTCAATGCTACGATTGATGAGGGAAAGACTGTGAATAGGTGAGAAACCTTTTGATGAGTTCCATTTGCTGATCGTAATCAACCTGTTGCTTTCATGTTGCACGTTTTGCTGAAATTCTCTTGATATTTGAATTTGATCGATGCGCCATCTCTAAAAAAGTAGAATTATTTAACTAATATCCTTCCAGTTTTATTAACTTATTGCTGTTTTGTTCCTTGCTGCGTAGCATAAATAAATCAATTTAGATGATCACAGAAAGCGAATTGACAGTTTGCTATGGTTGAAATGCCTAGTGTGATCTCATTGTCATTGTCATTTACTATTGTCATTATTATTGTCATCTCATCTTTCTCTATATCAGAGTGGATGAGAAACGTCTGGCTGAACTCCTTCAGAATGGCGAGAAAGTACGGAGTGTACGATTGGGAGATGAATGGCCAGAGTGTGGACGAACCATGCCATGTGGAGAAGGTATACTGTACTTTGTTGACAATGCTGTAGGTATACTGTAGCATCGTTAGTGGTGATCGGGTGGAGGTTTAGTTATTGATTAAGATAGGTAAACAAAGTACATTCGGAAAATTATCGATCGTTATCGACAAGGTATCTCTTGTGTTTCGGACGTGCAATAATACTTTTTATTAAATTGATGTTCTAATCATACTAACATACTCTATATAGACCTTCTATCGATGCACTTCTACTCGGGTGCCAATAAGGATGATCATCCAAGGATGTGTATAGGCGGACGAATGGTGTTCGCGTCTGGTGCGTTTTACTAGTCCTACACTATTTGCCGGTTCTCCATCGATTAATTCTCTCCAGGTCTGAATGATGCTGGCCGTGGATTGAACGTTGTCGTTATCGATCAGAAAACACGCAAGGTTGTTCGGACGGGACACTTTGATACCTACCAGAATGGTCAGTATTGATTGATTATTGATTAATTATCCATTTCGATTACCGTATCTTTGTTATCTCAAATCAATCGATAATTGCAGATAGCACAAATCTGGAGTTGTTCCTGGATGGTCTGATAGAGGGAGATATCGTGGCAGTCGTTAGTTTTGATGAAGCATCCACCATGTGAGTAGGCTCTATAATCAATAAATCGATAGTTGGTGTAGTTGCTGAAACTATACATGCGCATCAGTAACCATCATATTGTTATTATAATTCACTCACCTTACGAATTATCATATTGAGTTGTTTGAGTCTTTTGTGTGAGCAATGAAACTGTGATCTCGCGGGAGATTCTTTTAAATGCACAAGATGTGCTACAATGATCTGTGTTGTACATAGAGAATAGTTGTAGTTGTACATGAACAAGTCATGATAGTCGCTCTCTTTACTTACACTAACTCATCTATCATATAACACGCTATCTTAGAAAATCGACATAGGTGCGGTATCGACGAAAAATAGATTTTTCTGTTTTATGTATGATAATTACAGGCTCAATGAGTGTAGTTCACTGGTACTTGGAAATTGCTTCCAATTGAAAATTCGCTTCAAGGGGTGACCACACAACGATTTGGCGCCTTTTCCTAAAAAGTTTATTTCGAATCCAATCGATTCGGGAGTGGATGAAATCGACTCCTTGGCTAATTCTAAGAAACTATTGTCGAGGAGAGTTTTTCGATCAACGGTCAACGAACGCTGGAATTGGCAATATTCGAAAAAAAATGTTTACATTAAATTAATTCTCACTATTTTCCCATGGCGAATGTAAACTTTTTATTTGCTCAATCGCTGCTACATATCATGACACATCTTAGCACGTATACGAATAAGTAAATAGAATAGAAATTACATCACAATGATGATTAGAATAGAGAGCAACACTGCCCAACTGCAGCTGCACTCCGAACCACCGGATGAACAGTCAAATACCCGTGTTATTGCGTTGAAATACGCACGAAACTAGCAGTAAAGCGACAAAAAATCGATTAGGAAATCTCGCATTCTTACTCTTACCATAATTCCTCACCATAATTCATACAACAACGACAAAATTGATTCGAACACAAATTTATATTTTTTTATAAATTACACTTTTTTAACTGAAGATGTGTTATGATATGTAGCAGCGATTGAGCAAATAAAAAGTTTACATTCGCCATGGGAAAATAGTGAGAATTAATTTAATGTAAACATTTTTTTTCGAAAATTGCCAATTCCAGCGTTCTTTGACCGTTGATCGAAAAACTCTCCTCAGCAATAGTTTCTTAGATTTAGTCAATGATTCGAATGCGCCCACTCCCGAATCGATTAGATTCGAAATAAACTTTTTAGGAAAAGTCGCCAATCCTCACCACAATTAAGTTCAACGAAGAAAATTGATTTGTGCATAAATTTCCAATTTTTTATAAATTGCACTTTTTAAACTGAAGACGTGTTATAATATTTAGAAGCTATTAAGCAAGTAAAAAATTTACTTTCTCCATGGGAAAATAGTGAGAATTAATTTAATGTGAATTTTTTTTTCGAAAATTCCTGATTCCAGCCTTCGTTGACCGTTGATCAAAAAACTCTCCTCGACAATAGTTTCTTAGAATTAGCCAAGGAGTCGATTTCATCCACTCCCGAATCGATTGGATTCGAAATAAACTTTTTAGGAAAAGGCGCCAAATCGTTGTGTGGTCACCCCCTGAAGCGAATTTTCAATTGGAAGCAATTTCCAAGTACCAGTGAACTACACTCATGGAGCCTGTAATTATCACACATAAAACAGGAAATATTCCAGTTGTTGAATTCTCTCAGATAGTGTTTTATATCCATTCTTAAGATATTTCTTCAATCACTTTTTCCATTTATCATTCGCTTCAGGCTATCCGATATGGCCAAGCAAATTTTCTACGAACTCGGCTCTTCCATGGTGCATCGACTCAAATTCCGAGCATCTTGGTTCTTTGTTGGACAGAAAGGTACGCGAATCTCTGATCTTTTATCCTCTGCTGTTGTAGTGTCAGATCTGAGGCTTTGATCGTTGTAGTCTGATCTTTGATCTTTCTATTCAGGCATTCGTGTCTTCTCACCCTTTGAAGATCTCAACTTTCCTTCTGGAAACGCATGGGCCACACCAATCGATACCTCCCTCTGTGTGCCCCTCTCATGTAAGTACTTTGTTGGTTGATCTTTGATCTTTGTTGCTTATAGTTTAATTTTTGTACTTTCTATAGTGAGTGGTCCGACCGAGCGAAGGAGTGGAAAGCAGAATGCAGCCAAGCGTCATTTTTGTGCCAAATACGATAGACTGGATGAGTTTTGTGAAGGTTAGTGACAATACGATTGATTACTGTATGTGCGGATTACTGTATATACAGATTACTGTATATGTAAATGACGTTAGTTATCGAATCTAGTGAGGGATGACTTTGTAATGTACCATTGAATTAAAGTTTCTGAGATCTTCCTCCCATATCTCTTATTAATCAATAATCATTAATGATCTCAGAATCACATTTGGATGATCCAATCATTCCTCGTCCTCTATCCGATACGAAACGAGCTGAAGATGCCATATTCAATGTGCCCATCATTGTTGTCGGAGGTTGGTTTCATACATTTTCGGCGACATCACTGGATTTTTTATTGGGTGGATTTTCTTCTTTTTTTTGAATTATGGTGGGTAGATTTAGAAAAAAATCGTTATTTTTTGGTTACATTGTAATTTTGTAACGCATCAAATGACTTGAAAAAGAGCTGTATATAGTGGCTCGATCCTCGGGTTATGAGGGTATGAAAATGGTTGGTATGATTATGATTACTGAATGATACAAACGGAGCTGTTGAATTGGTGTTTCGTGATTGGTAGTTGAAAAGTAGAATAGTTGGGTTTAGCAATTCTTTCAAAATCCTTGTAAAATAAACTTACAATTAATGGCCGAGCTTACTTGAAACTCTCCGCTCTGATCACTCCATCTCATTTTCTTTGTGTGTGTGAGTGAGAGCGAGCGTGGTCGGAGCGGAGAGTCAGATTATCTTGTGGTGTGATAACTTCAATGAGCGTACACCTGTTGTTTTCACGTTTCATTACTGCGATTAGTGGTGAAATATTATACTATTATCCAATCAATATTTAATGCACCACTGCCGCTAGCGGCAATACACCCCGATTTTTAGCATCCGACCCCCCGATTTTCCAAAAAAATCACTCTAAATGACGTATAAATGATCCATTTTTTGCCTCCGACCCCCTGATTTTTTTGCGTTCGACCCCCCGATTTTCATTTCCAGCGGCAATGCCGGGTCGAGACCATGTTAGCGAAAGACATTTGCGCCGCACGAAGATAATAGACATTTGCGCCAGTCCCCAATTGCGCCGAATTACATTTGCGCCGGGACCAAATGCGCCGGAACGAAATGAGCCGAAGGACATTTGCGCCGGAACCAAATGCGCCGAGGGACATTTGCGCCGGAACCAAATGCGCCGAGGGACATTTGCGCCAGAACCAAATGCGCCGAGGGACATTTGCGCCGGAACCAAATGCGCCGAAGGACATTTGCGCCAGTGCCAAATGCGCCGTGGGACATTTGCGCCGAATATGCCATTTATTTTATTTTATTGTCTCATTTTTTGTTGTAATTGTTTCAAAGGTGTGATCTAACTTTTACAGTATTTCCATCGTTTTCCCCTTTACGTTTGAATTTTACGTAAGAAATACGTTTGAAATTTTACCGGGCGACATATACCCCTTCAACTACGGTAGTTCACAATTGAACTTGAACGTATACTTTTTAGTTTTCTTTCTTAATTTTATAATAAAATAAAATTTTTATCACTATAATTATATTTATTATTATTACTATTATTATTGTTCTAATTATTGCTAGTAGTAGTAGTAGTAGTAGTATTAGCATTTACGTACCAATCGCAAAGAACATGACGAAGGGTCGCCCTGAGTTGTTATCGTTTGATGGATTGATCGTAGATCTAACCCAGTGATCATTTCACCCATAGGTCGAATAGCTAGGTTCTTGGTTTTCAAAATGCGGTCAGGTTTTTCGATTTTTTGGAAAATTTTCGGTCAAAATGCGGTCTGATTTTTCGATTTTTTTCAGTAACTTTTGTCATTTTCAAGCGGAATATGCAATGTAAACATTGGCATCCATACACCAAACGAAAGAGCATGTCAAATACTACTTTAAAAAATCTGACGCATTTTAAAATGTAGTATAGAAATGTGTTTAAAATTAATAAATTCATTGCAGTTGTAAATCACTGCAATATTTCATCTGCGATTTTCTAGTTCAATATGCAATGCAAACCTTGACATCCATATATCAAAAGAAAGAGCATGAAAAATAGTACAAGAAAAATCTGCCGCATTTCGCAAATAAAATATAGAAATATTTAAAAAAATAAAAGTTTAATTCCATGGAACATACGTTGAACATAGCCCTAAATCTGTCACATATTTTTGATGAAAAAGCATGGTGCGGCTGATTTTTTCCTTATTGCGGCTGATTTTATAGTTAGCTGTGTATATTACCATGTTATATTAAAAAATAAAGGATATTCGACGACATCGGGGTAAAGATATTCCACTTTAAAGCAAGAACATAGGTTCAAACCAACGGTTTTGCAAATTGTAGTGTATGGTGCGTGGTGTGCCAGTCTACTGCACACTACTGCGTTGAATGCCACACAACGCAGTTGATAACAGCCTGCAAACCCATATATTTTTTCTACACCACACACAAGAAACTAAACACTCTATATCTAGGGTAACAAGCCAAAGAAAAATAATCGTATTCGTAATGGTATAGAGCATAGGTGGGCGTGTGAAAGCGAAATTTTTTTGCGTTCAGCCTTGCCTTCCCATCGGGGCCTTGCGCATAGCCTTGCCTCGAAAAAATTGAGAAATTTCCAGCCGAATTTGTCAAAAAAAAATGTCATGCGCACAGCCTTGCCTCCTAACTCCTCGGTTTGCGTACAGCCTTTCCCCCAACGTGCCCACCTATGTATACTATAGAGGTTGAAGATGAGTAGATGACTCTGTTAAGCGTCTCTACTCATTCCTACCACAGTATTGTTATTTTGTTATTGTTTTCTGCGGAACAGAACAGAAAAACAACAATAAAATAAGGACAACAAAATAAATGGAAATACTGTAATATTGTAATAGATCACACCTTAAAAAATGAGACAATGAACTAAGATATATTCGGCGCAAATGTAACACGGCGCATTTGGTACTGGCGCAAATCTCAATCGGCGCATTTGATACTGGCGCAAATGTATCTCGGCGCAAATGTCCTTCGGCGCATTTGGTACTGGCGCAAATGTCCCTCGGCGCATTTGGTACTGGCGCAAATGTCCCTCGGCGCTTTTGGTACTGGCGCAAATGTCCCTCGGCGCATTTGGTACTGGCGCCAATGTCCCTCGGCGCATATGGGATCTGCGTAATTGATACATTCGGCGCAAATGTATTTCGCTAACATGGTCTCGACCCGCAATGCCCGCCCACGTATGATCTAATTTATCCATTTTGAGGTGTTAATCTTGCTCGACTCCGATGGACTCTGGATTCACTCATTGCACAAGAGGGAATCAATACACAATTGGTTATTGTAGCCCATCATAAAGATTATAGGGTAAGTAGTACGGTAATGAGAGGAATAATGTAGAATCTATCATATGCGTCTGCTTTTAAATGAGTCTTGAATAGTATAGTAAATCCTTTTTCATCTTTAAAAGTTGTGTTTTCTCTTTCGCTTTTCAAAACCGGATGTTTCAAGGCGTTACAAAATAGTCAGATTTTTGTGCGATCGTTTGATAATCGAGAGTAACCTAAATTATGTGTATATTGATTAGATATCTTTGAGATGGCTGGAGACATGGCTCTTCTTTTCCATTTCAAACCACTTCCAATCAATGCATCCAGTCTATATAATGGTATTGATTGATTGATTATCGATTATTTTTGTTAGTTAGGACTATTCCTCTGGAACAGTCACTATAGTTAGATCATTCTATCAATCAATAATTATTGTAGATTTGGTGCTTGATTCGATTTCCGCTGCCTTCTCCATCTTCCCCAAAGCTTCATCAGTTATAGTTGTGGAAGGAGAGGTATGAGAATGTTGCCATTTCCTATGGGTCTATTGGAAATTGGTTGGAAAACTACACTCTCAACTAAGCCTAAATTAGATTTGTCATGATATTATCTGATGGATATTGACTGTAATCGTATCAGAAAAATCATTCCTGATAAAGAGAATCTACGAAACGAGAAAGTGCCTGGCCGATTGGCTAATGAAGGAGCTAATGCCTCATTCATTTATGTTCCTAATCACACATTCATATTTGAAGTAGTCATTTATTATCATAACACATTATGATATCAGGTAGCAGCATCTCCCGATCTTCTCCTCTACTTCTCCCAACTTCTTCCCGTATTCGAACAAGATCCCTCACTCGATATGGTACACACGTTCAATTATAATGGTAAGAAGATTATCTATTACTACTGTAGTTATTGATTATCTTTTATTGATTCGTGACTATAGTAATGTCTATAATGAACTATAAGTGTACGTAATTGAGGACGGATTACGGTATTGATTGATTGATATTGATTGATTTTCAGGATTCACTCGTACATCAGGGAATGAATCGATCGTATATCGTGTAGAGAATCAACAACCAGGCTATATCTTCCTTATGAAAAGATCATTCTATGATAGGGAGATTGATGGAAAGAATAGGAGTGGTTAGTAATTATTGTATTGATGAATTAGTGATTATTGTTTTTTAACTTTGGCCGATTAGTTATGTCGTGAATAATCAAAGAGAAGTTAGAATGCACAAGAAAGATTAAAGTGTGATGATAATGAATAAATGGATAAAATGGACCATATACCGTAATCTCTTTACAGTATGTTGTACACCACTCCATCAATGGCCACTCTCATCATCATCTCTTGTCCCTGATATCTCTCGTGTCTCCATTCCTCGTCCCAATGATATCACTATTGATCAGAGAGAAGCTCCTGTATTCAAGGAATCGAGAAGATTCTCCAAGTAAGTCATTATTGATTCCATATTATTGATTGATGAGTCGACTAGCGTATGGTATCTGAATGCGAGATGGGCTTCGAATCAGTTTGCCTCGCCTGCCAATTTTGTGTTTCTAATGTTTGATTTATGGATGCGATGATGACTTGAGATCGATTTGTGAAATATACACAGCGAATGATTTCTTACTAGTCGTTCATATCTATACTAATTTCATATTAGTGATTGAGGAATAGACAATATGTCATTCATAGTTGAGTAGATCATACCGCTGTATCGATCTGTAAATTGGGTTTTAATGAACGAAGCTTTAACATTATGTAATAGTCAACCCGCCACTTTCTTGTTTCATAATTTAGCTTTATGAAGGGACTATTCCTTCGCTCGATACGTTCTTCGAATATTATCGAATTACAGAAACGGTACAAGTCAATTGATTGGAGTCTCCGAACTCGCTTCCTCTGCTATTTACGAACGATCATTGAAGAAGAAAGAGAAGGAAGGAATGACATTTGATGGGAGTGAATTAGCCCGTTGTGAGGGAGGATATACCGTATCATGGAATAAGATGAAGGAGAAGAGTGCAGGGTAAGTTCAAATACTGTATTACGATTACTGTGGAGAGGGGTAGAGATATTGAGGGATACGGTAGCGGATGAGTCAAAACGGCTCACTATCAGAGGTACATGAGCAAACCGGTTGTTTCATGTTTCAAAGATTTGGCATCATGCGGAAGATTGTTAATTGTATTAATGCTCTTGAAATTGCTACATTCGCAAATGTTATGTGCTTTATTGCAGACGATCGATAATCATTCGTTACTCGAATACAACTCAACTCGATCAATTGATCTCGTGTCTTGGTCTCTACCGTAGTCAATCATTCGTCGCGGGATTCTGGCACGGTCGATTACGGTACGTCACGTACTTTATAGATCGATATCAATAAGTTTGTTTGCAGATTCCACTTGGAAGGTAGTCCGGCAATTTTGGTGCCGGAAAAATAGAAATATTATGCAAATTTGAAATCATCGATAATACACTTTGCCTACATTCTATCGTGTAATATGCCTGAAATAATTGCAATAATCTTTTGTTGTTTACTTTTTTGTTTATTATCCTCACATACTATCCATCCATTTGTCTATCTCTTTATCCTATTCGGGTTACAGTAATCCAGTCGTTCCTCTTAGGACCCTAACTGCGATCATCATTTCCACATACTGTATAATATCGATTCATTGTTTCCTCTCTCGCATTTTCTGTTCTTGCCTAGATTATGTTTAGCATAATAATAATATGTTTTGTGAGATGTTTTCCACATTATCCTTGCCTCTTCCATCATTCATAATATACAATATACGCCTGATGACATTCTCTTAATTATTGAAAACGTGCTCCGATTATCATCTTTCATCTAATATAGTATCATTTACCCTGCATAAGTTGTGCTTCACATGTTTCCCATGATTCCCCCCCCTATCTATACAGTACCCTTATCGATTGATACCGTATCCAAATATGATTATTGTATGAGTCCATTGGTATCATTGTAAATGACACAATTCACAAATCCATAACATAGAAGGGGATAAGAGTCATATGATTGAGCCACTAGTCATTCATTCATTTCGAATCCTTTCTATTCTACGGTTTCATTCTACTTTTATGAGATAAATACAGAAGATTATGATAAATTACTTTCCACAAATCAAGAATAAAAAGCATTGCAGAAAGGGAAAGATCTTTTACTCTGTGTCGCCATCGTCTATATTGGCATTTATGATTTTCAACAGTAAATCTTTTAAAAAAATATTTATTCTACGCAATAAATGATGCTTGAAAATCAAATAACATTAGATAATCAAAAGAGGTAAACAACAATAACAACAAAACAAAACGAAAGAGAACAACACACAACAGAAGAGAAGAGAAGAGAAGAGGTAAACGTTGTGCAGGAGATGTGAGATGGAATAAATAAATGATAGTGGAATCGTAATTAAAAGGATCAACACATATTTGTCACTACTTTACTATCTTATTTAAAATGTAAAAAGCAATACAAAGAAATACAATGTAGGATACAAAAAAGGATGGTAATGATTGATTAAGAGATTCTTTGGATGATTTAATATAAAAGACAAATAAATAGCTATTATAATTCTATTGAAAAGAAAGCATCGAGGAGATTCATTAACGGACAATGGAGAACTAATATAATCAAGAATATGGAATAATATACGATACAAAGGATGTAGTCATAATGGATACATTTGATGAAATATCACATATCTCATCATACACGAATAGGGTAAATATCTCATATTAATAACAAAAAAAAGATGAGAGCATAGTTTGAATAACAGATAATTGGGATATTCGTATGATAGTATTGATCGAATTTCCGATGTCTAGTGTCAGTTAACGATCGATCAATCATTTGTCTGAACCTTCAAAGGGGTCACGTAATCATCTTATTCAGAAGCTGGGGTATATTTAAAAATATATTTTTTGCAGGAGGGACATTTGATTTAGAGATTTATGTTGAGTGGAAGTGCACGAGACATTTCAAATTTTGTTTTAGTGACACAAGCAAGATAGATTTAAACAGTTTAAATCTATCTTGGATCAAAGATCATAGAACAAAAACTAACCTTCATCAATATTGAACAAGGCGAGGAAGGATCCAACTGTCCATTCAGTGTCAATTCCCTGTAATCCTCCCTCTTTCTCCTCTTCATTACCATTCATATTCTCTCTCTCCGTACGGCCATCTTGAGCACGTGTCACCTTGTAGATACGCTCATCTACCTACAATGAGATCAAAGATCAAAGATCATAAACTAGTATCCTAGTTTTGGACTAGATATCAGAGATTAAAGATCAAGTGGAACCTACCGTATTCTTGACTACGATGTGATAGACATGGACGGGCTTCGTTTGCCCGATACGATCGCAACGACCCACTGCCTAAATCAATCAAAGATGTTAGAATGAAGACATTAAAGATAAAAGATCAATCCTCACCTGTCTCTGAAGGGAACAGTTCTCAATTGGATCAGCGAAGATTATGTGATTAGCAATGGTCAAATTGAGTCCCTTCCCGCCTGACTCGTATCGCATCAGAAGAACCTATAGAGCGAATAGAGATGGATCGATATAATTACAGTATCCGAGGAGAGTACGGTATGCGACGTTTAGTTAATGTGTATTCATATGAATATAAGTGGAATTCGCTCTGGAACTACTTCGAGGGCATCCAGTACCATATTCTGGCTTGGTCCCGGAGAGAAAACTACCGTACCCTTATGGATGGATTGGTATTGAATTCATTGACGATGGTATGAGTCATGGATGCGTAGAGTGTGGAGTGAGGAAGATTGCACATAGAGAAGATGTGATCGAGATTGTACAGACCGTTCTGTTCAGTTGTGAACACGAGAATCTGACGATAAATAAAATAAAATCAGTCAAATCAATCAATAAATCAATAAAATCACTACTGCAGTGTACCTTCTCGTTAGGATTCGAACTGAGAATGGCGCGCACTCGTCGAACGATAGCGTTGAACTAAAAAGCAACAATATATCATTGCAGTAAAATCAACGATATATTTTCCTGAACTACCGTAAACTACCGTACCCTACCATAATCTGATCTTTCTTAAACTACCGCAGTCTACCATAATCTCATCTTCCTTGATCTACCGTAGTCTACCATAACCTCATCTTCCTTGATCTACCGTAGTCTACCATAACCTCATCTTCCTTGATCTACCGTAGTCTACCATAACCTCATCTTCCTTGATCTACCGTAGTCTACCATAACCTCATCTTCCTTGATCTACCGTAGTCTACCATAACCTCACCTTCCTTGATCTACCGTAGTCTACCTAGCATACCTTTGAGCTGAGTCGTTCATCTCTCGGTTCGCCTTTCATCTCTGGTTTCTTCACCTTCTTATGGGGGATTGAGTTAACGAGAATCGACGTCTTCGCAGTGAACTGGTGACGACACACCACGCACGCGAGCATATCACTAGGCTCTGCGCGTCTGCAAATTATTATTATTATTATTATTATTATTATTATTATTATTATTATTATTATTAATTTATTATTATTATTCCCTACGAACAACGAGAAGTGACAAAAAATAGCCAACGGTTTGAATTGACGGACAAAAATGTTAACATAATGTACGAACCTCTTGAGCCTGAGGAAGCAATCCTTGCAGGTGCAGTGTGCACACGGAAAGACGTACCATTCATCCTTCATGGGTTCCAAGCACACGGGACACTCTCGATTCATCGAATCTTCTGAAATCAATCGATAAATGGATCAATAAACCAAGCAATTAATGTTAATGTCATCCCATTTCCTGAATACTATGATGGAATAAAGAAGAATAAGAACAATCAATGAAGTAATTCAATCGATTAAAATCACAACTTTAAAAAATAACTTACGATCGTCGTCTCCACACTGACTCGATTCGAATTCATTTCTGAAATACGTGATTTGCGTAAGGCAAATGAACTTGTCACCTATAACTATTGATCTTTGATATCTTACTTGAGAGAGATAGCATATCTGAGATTGGACAGGGAAATATTGTACTCCTTCTCCTGTGCTTGGAGGTCACGAGATATTCTCTCCAAGAGTGTCTGAAATATGAATTTATCATTATTTTTAATTAGTCCACGGAGTGCCCCCTGCTCATCCATAAAAAAAACAAATTTGCCACTGGCGACGGACATCCCACACAAATACATCCATTTTACCCCCATTCTATTATAACCCTATATAAAGATGTGCCCTCTGAAGGAAAAGTTCAATAATTGACAATGATGTGCAAAACAGTGCAGAAACAGTGCAGATCAAGGCAATTCATACACTGTTTTTTTTGTTGCTGATAAAATTCATCGTATAAAAATATTAAACCATTTGTAATGATTGATATTTTACCTTATCATCGCAGCCTGTATCTCTGTACTGTTGCGAGAGCTGTGTGAATGCACGTAGCTGTCTCCTTACAATATACTATTATTATTATTATTATATTATTATGATATTATTATTATTATTATTAAAAACTCTTTATATTCCCAGTATTCGCTCATTATCAATTAAAACAGAAAATAAATAATAAAGAGCGTACACAGTATTAATCTTGTACTTGCACGATGAGTGTATATCAGTCCATAGATTGGATAGATGACGGGCCGAAGTGAAGATATGTTGACATTGAGACTCTGACACGACTACTCCTCTTCCTCCATTCTTAGATCTATCGAGTGACTCACACAAATCATTCTCGAGTGCTTGAGGTTGAGAAACACGAGGACTCCTCAAACACTATACTATTTAAACTATTCTTCAAATAATGGTACTACTTCAGCTAACAAGGTGAGACCCCAACCACAGTGGGCATGCTTTATCTACTATGATCTATCTAGATCTTATGTCTCTATACACCATAGGGCACATTATTAGCTAACCTATATATATTTTTAAAATTTACATTTAAAGTGCATGCAATCCTATACTTGTACATCTATTAATATTATTAATTTAAATGTCTCCCTTTTGGCCAGTACTGTACATATCTACGACTCAAAACCCTTATCATAGTGTTGTGCTTAGTTAAGCCATAGTTTGTTACGAGTAGGGTCGTCTGACTGATAAACTATAGATGAGCCAACTCTTCACAAACTACGACATAACTAATCACCAACATTCACAAGATAACTCATAGTCAGTACACCCTATCCAACCCTCGACATAAATAATTATGCAAACAAAATGGGATTTCGACGCATTTCAGAGCTGTCTAGGCCCGGTACACTATTTCCTCTTATAAACGATGTTGCG
Source organism: Parapristionchus giblindavisi (assembly GCA_943737045.1). Taxonomy (NCBI): domain Eukaryota; kingdom Metazoa; phylum Nematoda; class Chromadorea; order Rhabditida; family Diplogasteridae; genus Parapristionchus; species Parapristionchus giblindavisi. Next base: position 261,352 of record CALSFV010000312.1, on the reverse strand, counting down.
ATCTTGTTATAAAAATAGTATAATAATATTTAAAAGCACACTTCCAATCTCCCGCCGGAATCATGATTGCAAGTCGAACGGCGGCCTCTCTCGTCGCACAAAAGATACAGCTTTCAGCACTGAAATGACAGCATTTCCATCAATCGATAATCACATTCGACCGCGACGCGTTTCTATAGGCGCGTTGCGTGTGTTTTGATTCCTCCGCTATGTTGCGGCACTGGCAAACACATGCAGAATGTATCGCTCTCAAAAGTCAATATTACAAATGTGCCTTGATGTGTGTAGTCTTTAGGAAAATGAAACTGTTCCTTTTCTCAATATGAAATAAAAGTATTATATTATTGTTATTAACAATATCATACTTACCGTCTTCTGCTCTTCCCATTGCACATGAGAACGCCCTCATACAGATTATCGATTGATTGACCGAGCAAATTGACATCCTTCTCTTCGGCAGTCAAATCAGCAACAGACTGTAATCAATCATACGGATGGTCAAAGATCAAAGATCAAAGATCAAAGATCACCTTGGTAACGTTCTCATCCAATCTGATCTTCTTCGTAGCTGGACTACCACCAACGTGCGTCTCTGATTCATCAGTTTCCGAACTGGTTTCAGACTGGAACTAACAGGTTTGTAATGCGGTGTTACATTTGCTCGACGGACGTACGCCGTAACGACGAAGACGCAGCGGAGGGGGTTACGGTGTACGCACGTAAGGCAAATGTAGCACCGCATAATGGTACATTGATGGTTGGATACGGTAGGTTACGTTAAATTAATGGGTAAGATTGGTCACGATATACAGAGGCGCACGATAGATTTTGGTATACTTACTATTAGGGATACCGTAGGTACAGTACTCTGCTCACCTCGTCATCCGATTCCTCTTCCTTCGTATTTACAGTATCAACAGTAATGGGTAGATCGAGAACTTGGTATCGGGCCTCATCCATGGTCGCCTCATACCATGGATTCCTCATCCATGGTCGCCTCATCAAGAAGCGCAACCTGATATTATTATTATTTTTATTTTTATTATATTGCCTCTAAACTATAATATAATATGTGTACACGCACTGATCAGTTCGAACAACACAAAGAAATATGGCAGAAAATTCAAAATAGTGATGAATCAATACGGTATGATGGTGAGCTACCGTATCCTCACCTCAATCGATCGATTGATCATATTCTGTAGATGATCTGCGAGATTGGCGATCTCGACGCACTCTCCATTCAGCCATGTCCGCATATCCGTCATGCTCATTCTATAACACAAAGACATTACCAAAAACACTTATTGTTAACATTTAGGGGGGAATGTCTTAAAGGTATTAAAGGTATAGGCAGGTATAGGTTTAAAGGTCCCACGAATATTTTCGTGAACAAACTGTGAAGACAGAATGCTAGCAAAACTTATTCTGCATACTGTACATAAATTATTTTATGCTAATTCAGCGAGCAGATCGAGAGAAAAAAACACACTTGTTATTGAGTCGTTCAGTATTCAACAAACTTGGCTTGTCCACGAATATGTCTTCGATGTCCCGCACCCACTTCCGCAATTCATTATTCTCAATAATATAAAATTAAAATCAATTAATAAAATGATAACAAATACTATGGTACGTTCAGGGTAATTAGTAATATTCAGTGTAAAAAAATCAGTAGAATATAGTATGCTAGGCCAGTATGGGTATCCTTTCTGGTTTCACATAGTAAGACTATTTGGATTTCATAGTCCATACTACCGTAATCCAACACACTCTCCTCTCACCTTATAATCTACCGTAGATCGTTGTTTCCATCGATTGACGTCCATGTTCAGTGTCTCGATTGCACTCTTGCACAATGTGTCATGGACCTTGCAGAAATCAAAGATCAGATGTCAACATTGAAAAATCGATAAATCAATAGGAAAATTGATATAATTACCGTATGATAGAGGTCGCACAAAATATCGGAAGCCGGAGTATCGAGCGTGTTCGAAGGATCGATTGAGTCACAATTCAGAATCCGCTGACGATTGCTGAATAAATATGACTCTAGGTTCAATACTTAGTCTTAGCCTAATACGAACTCTGTACTTAGCGGCTAAGTCAATAAGTACATAGTAACAATAAGTATCCTAAGCTATCTTACCGATAGATATTGACGATCTGCTTTCCATCATATAAGATAGGCTGAAGTTTATCTTTCTCACAGTCCTTCACCACTGAATCTGAAAAAAATCAAATATTTTTTTTACCGATTAGAAGTCTCGTTTCCCGACAAATCAACGAAAATGGGAGAAAACAAGATTTTATCAATTTCCTAGGCGAATTAAAAATCAAGCCAACTACTAGACCAACCAACCTATCTCAATATGATTCTCCCTCTTCACTGCTGCAATGCCATTCCATTTCTGCAAAGGAAGTGTAACATTTTAATATTATCTTTTATTTTAATATTAAAATTCAAATACCACTTCGGCCGAGAAGCGCATCATCATATTGAGATCCTTCGTGGAGAGCAGCATTCGAGTGGCCTTTACATAATCAATAAATCACTAATATATTAAACAAATGCCGCACTAGTGACTAGGTAGATACAAGAGGCTATGTCATATATTTGCTGAGTATATCCCAAGTACGTATGGAAAAAAACCTGTAGAGATACTCTGCCCAGGTAAACAATTAAAGAACATGGATATAAGATTGAATGAAGCTTCAACCGTACTGTGTCATATGCCATACAGAGCGCACTCTCGTTCATCTTCATCTTACACAATTGAGCACCGTAATCTGAGAATTATTGATAAGCTAATGTGGAATCCCTCTTCCGATATATAGCCCGAAACTACAGTACTCCGTACTCACCGCAGAGCAATTGGATATAGTATCTCAGCTGGGGTTCGATATCGTTTCTCTTCAGAATCAACAGTCTCCGGTACATATTCTGAGGGGTGTAGGCGCCCTATAATAAATACCAATCAGTGATGGTCTCTGTGTAATGAATTCCATGGATATTCACAAACCATCACGGATACAAATATACAAATATAGATGAGAACCTTGACTTTGTTCAAAAGTTGCGAAAAGAAAAGAAAAGCAAAAAAACTTTCCTTAGTTTACACACTCTTTTTCTTTTGGCGACGTATGAACGTATTGAAGGTGACAGGAACAGTATACATAAAAGAAGGAGAAAATATAATAAAAGTAGTTTTGAATAAAAATACTTACCTTCCTTTTGATCTCCCACAGCCTCTTCTGAATCTCCCTCTTATCCTTCTGAAAATATGTAAAATAAATTTTTAAAAGTAACAAGTAATATTATGTATGGTGCTGAATTATATAGTCGTGATGAACGTCGCTGAAACTTCTTCACTTTTCTTTAGAACCGTGGAACATTTGTCAGACGCAGACGCGACGCCAGCGTCGAACATTGCGGCGATGTTTGGGTTCTCAGAGGAAAACCCTGAGAGTACATGTCGGTAAGAAGTTACCGTAACCATAGATCGATATTCGACGGCTAGTCTTTTAGAGCTGATCAATAACATCTCAGTCAAATCCATTTGGGACACAAAACCATACAAACACCGACATCGACGAGGCAATGTTCCACGACTGCGTCGAGCAAATGTTGCACGCCCTTAGTCTTCTATTTAATTAAACTAGCATATCAATAAATAAATCAAACAAGAAATTCGATAACCTCTTCCTGTTCCTTTAAGCCGTCATCATTAGTAGTCAGTAGGAACAACCGGACTTGAGAAATGGCAGATGCTAGCTTGGCCGCGTTCTCGCGCGAGATACGCGAGAGCAACTGCGATGCGGGCCAGCCACTAAGGCATCTGTTTACCTTTAATCGATCAATAATTCAGGTATATCGTACATATTTTGAAATAATCGATAAATCGATCCAAAAATTACGAGACAATATTAGAACATATTTCCCTGTAATTACATATCATGGCTGAAGTACATACAATATATTCCCATCATGTTCCATCTTTTCTCTATTTAGTCGATCAATCAATAATTGATAAATACTATATTCTATAGTCAATAAATAATTCATGAATATACCTTTCGATTATCGATCAACAATCCATGAAAACATAGGTCGAAAGGTTATCGGTTTTCAAAATCCGGTCAGGTTTTCGATTTTTTGCGAAATTTTGGCTCAAAATACGGTCAGGCTTGGTACTTTGTGACATACTTTTCGACCTATGATTATCAATCAATAATTCAGAGATATCGTATTCGACTATTAATTCATCCAACTAATCAATCAATAAACTCAATCGATACCTGTCTCTGTGTACGGCATACGACCTCCTGATAGAGTCTTTCCTCGACAGGCCATAGATTGACGTATTCCACGTGGTGATGCACCTTGTTCTGAATTTTTAAATCAAAAAATCGAATTATTAATTGTATTTTTTACAAATCCCAGTATCCAAGAGAAATGAATCTACAAAATAGCTATCTTGACAAAATAGACCGAAAGATATTATCGAGTAAACTAATCGATAATATGTAAACCCAAATGATGCTCAAATGTCACTCAAACATTCAATCAATACCTTCTCCTCAGCACTGAGCATACTCTTTGTTGTTCTCCAGAATATGGGTGCGAGTAGATCGATAATTGATTGATCGTCCGTTCCATTAGCATACGGATGAGAGAAGAAGTGTTCGAAGATGGGGTCCCATTCGAGTGGATGAAGGGCGAGGAAGTACAATAGTGTGTGGATATCTACAACATACAGTAGGTCGAACAGCTACGATACAGATTTGCAAAATGCGGTCTGGTTTTTCACAAAAAAATCACAAAATGAGGTCAGATTTTCACAAAATGCGGTCAGATTTTCTCAAAATGCGGTTGGGTTTAAAAAAAAAACTGGAAAATGGTGCCATTTCGACCTATTACAGTGCCAATAATACCACATCTCACAATCCAACAGAGTCAAATATTGAAGAAGAAAAATCAATTTTGCTAACAATTTTGCTAATATTATTTAGATAGTCTAATAGTGAAAATAATGCCTAGAGATCGGTGTTACGAGCCCGGTCTAGCCACTCTCCTGGGAAGGTAAGTCAGTCCAATATGATACCATTGTTCCTCCCAAAATAATCTTACCTTTGATCGAATTAGTCAGAGGCGTTCCCGTAATACACCATCGCGCTCTAGCTTCCAGATCACTACACATAATGTTCAACACGTCCGAACTGATCATCTGCGATTCGTCAAGACAAATCTGCAAAAGATCAAAGATCAAAGAGTCAGTACAACTTGTGGAAGTAAATGAAATAGCCGAATACAATCAACGGTAAATCAACGATCATCACCTTTTGGGATAGTAGTGGAAAAGGCGAACGTTCAAATGATCAAAGTTCAAAGATCAAAGATCACACTCACCCTCCACCACTTTACACTGTACAACGACGTACGTTCACACTCCGTTACAATCTTTCCCAATCCGCTGTCACTGAGAGTACTATGAGAGGTTTGACGCCTTGCGCTTTGCTCTGAATTGTCAGAGATCAAAGATCAACCATCAATATCTTCACGAATTTAAAATTTGCAAAAAATAAAGCGAATTTAAAGCAGCAGTGACTAAATAGGTACATCTGAAAACCTGCATGAATGGAGGGTTTTTTTCCGGTAAGTGTGTGACATTTTTTTAATGTCAAATGGATTATCAGGCGAAAACATTACATACTTAGCAGCTCGCGCGATCCCACAATCTAACCGGGCTAATCTCTTTTTAATGAAAAGACAACCCGATGATATCCATGAACGGAGGGCAAACCGTTTACTATCGAAAACGTGACGTTACAATCCTATGCATGAAACGTTGCTCTCCCTACGCTTGTGACGTGACGTCTGTCAGTAAACGGTTTGCCACCGTTCCTGGATACGGACACATTCTCTGTAAGAGACAGTATGAAGACTCACGGTCTCTGAGCATCTTCTTCCTGAATTGAACCTCCTTCATCATGACTTCATATGTGACGATAACGATGGCGAACTGATTCAAATAGTACGGATGCTTGTAGCCATCGATCGATGAACCACGATAGATCTACAGTATGACTTGTTAGTTACAGTACTCTCTCTCTCAGTATTGCGACAGTTACAGTATTCACAAAAATGTGATGACAGTTACACAATTCGTTAGAGTTCTGCTACAGTATGAACATAGATAGTGTTTTTGCATTTACATTTAAAAAACTTTATCGGCTGGTTTAGTGGTGTTACCTCATCTTGTTTCATATGAGATTTCTCTATTGCTTGCGACCATGGCCATGAGTATTACAAGGATATATCTACCGTACCTAAAGTACTACAAGGGTATATCTACCGTACCTATAGTACTACAAGGGTATATCTACCGTACCTATAGTACTACAAGGGTATATCTACCGTACCTATAGTACTACAAGGGTATATCTACCGTACCTATAGTACTACAAGGGTATATCTACCGTACCTCAACAGGAATATCATCTTTGACGTGCTTCTTCACTTCTTCATACCATTGATGAGCGATCGATTTCGGGACAACAATCAGTGTAGCACCAATGGAAATCGGTTCTTCCTGAAAAATATTATTGATAGATTTATAAAAACAGATCTCAAAGCAATAATATGATACAGTACGCAGATGTGATGCGGACGACGTTTGATAAAACTCACCATTAGCTCAATGCACTCGGTGCACTGGAAGTCGTGCTTCTTAGACAGTTCGTCGGACCAGTGAACGGCTCGGTGGAGTACGGTGCACTGACACATTGTACACTGCACTGATGGTACTGTAATAGAGAAATGATAGTTGATTCTATGATATGATCATTATTGGCAAATAGTAAAGAGCACCACGATTGTCATTAATACTGCTATTGAACAGCACTTACATGCACTCAGCAACTTCGGCTTAATGTCCGCTACTTTCGTCTTCCGTGCGTCCTACAAGTACACCACTGAACCGGGACAAGATAACGGCAAATAGTGTATAACACCGACTCACCAATTCCCGCATTCCCCGCTCACCGTCTACTGTAGCCACTACGGTGGAAATGATACCGTTGAGCACTTCACGAACATCGTTCATTCTGAAAAAGAATGATAAGGACTACCGTGCTAACCATGTAATCAATATAAACCTTATCAAATACCATACCCCAAGCAGCTACCGTACCCAAATCAAGTACTATAACCATTACAGCTACCGTAGTACAGACAAAGTACCATAACTCGTGCACTCACTCGTCGTACTTGTACTCATCATCATGCCCGTCCAGTTGAAGAGTGGGCGTTCGTTTGGGTGTGAGAGACATGATCAATGCGAGTACCTCGACAGTCTTTCCGAGACCCATCTCATCCGCAAGAATACCACCGCACAGCGAGAGCGGATTACGTAGTTCGTGTGAAGGATCGCTGAAAAAAATACAGGTTTCATTCTACAGTTCGTACACTAATCTACCAAGCTCATTATGCGGCACGGTTACTATCTATACTCGAAAATAGGATCGATTTCGAGATCCAAGACTGATCTATCTTTTTAAAAATAATTTTATTGATTTTCACTTTCACCTCTCTCTTCTGTTTATCGTTAAAGATAAGTAAATAAATACTCTAATCCATTATACAGTACTCCACAATCTACCGTACCTCTTCACGAACACTCCCAGATTCAGCATCAGATAGCATTCATCGTTGATACGTTTGCTCGAGAAGAACTTAGCGTGCATCTGAAAGATCATTCATGGGAATAAAATCAGTTCACGATCCAACCCTGTTGTGGGACTACAGTACTCACGTCGAATGGAATTTTCGGATTGAGTTCACGATCGATCATAAATCGGACAGCGTCGCGTTGGTAAGCACGCAGATTGCAGGTGAGCGACTGCAAAGATGGTGTATACAGTACAGTATTTTGGCGACGTTTACAAAGTTCACACACACAAACCTTTGTATGTAGTGAGTAGGGCTTTGTGGCGGGGCGAGAGCTGAGTAAGCGGCCGAAGAACCTCTGTACAGTATAATTATCATTTGAAGGATAAATCAATAAGTAAAACTAATTTGAACAACATTTCAGTACAATTTAAAACTAGCACGAGAGCCCAAAACGACAGATCATTCACACTTAGCTGAATGTGGTAAGCGGCCGGCCACAACCAAATTCAGTGAGTGATTAGTCAGGTATAATATACTTCAAAGTCATCCGTGAGTGCCGTTTCCTCCATATTTCGATCGAATGGCTGACACTCCCCGTTTACGTTATGTCCGTGATGGGAGACACACGACACGTTTTCACCCTGTAAAAGCAATACTATTTTCTTCTACAGTATGATCATACACCATCCGTTCTGACCACATCCTCTCGCTTCGCTGCGAAAGAATAGCATCTGCGGATATTACTTTAAAAGGTAGGCTAATATCCTTTTAATAGACAACTATGCAAGTACTCATTTTAATGATTACGGCACAAATAGATAAACGGCTTACCGTAATGAAGTTCAGCCTCCTCAGTAATCCGACAACGGGTTGAGCTTCCTTCAGAACACGTGGGAAGAATCCGATTATTATCGACACAAGATTAGGATATACCTAATCGATATATGATATAAATTTACATCTCAATAGTTCATAACAACTACCCTAATATACAACCTAAACATGTAAAAACATTATCATACCCTCATAATGAGGATCGACCCACTTTATATATACGGTTCAAAATAACCAACAACCAACGATGATACCGTACCTTCTCCATTTTTAGGTATACTGTGAGGGTCATCGATTGGTCATTCAATATCTTCGCGTGTAGCATGATGGGCCATGTGGACCTAAAATATTTGAATATTGAATACTGTATAGGAATGTATATTGAATACTGTATAGGAATGAATATTGAATATTGTATTGCAAGTGGCGAGGCTCGGAAAAGAGAAAACCTTCATGGCAACCCAGCTACGAAACATCCATTAAAAGCTGATAAAGATGACTCAATGTCAAAATGCCGATGTATAGGAATGCACAACGCGTACCAAACCGTTTACCGACACACTTGACGTCAAAGTTTATGAAACATTAATCTATCATGTTTTCCTCGTTTTACATACTAACATTTCAGATGCTCGCTCATATCTTTGGCTTGCCTGAGGACTACACTGTTCATGAACATTATATAGTAAAACAAACTGACTTAAAGTTCGTCCTCCATGGAACTGTACAGAAGAACTGAGATAATGCATCGGATTTAAACTCAGCAATTATATTCCCTTTCGAATCACTCAGAATCTAAAGATATACATATTTATACAAAACTCTTGTTCAGCATTCAACGGCAGTGCACATATATTGACCGTATAAAATACACTTGTTTATTTGGTACGAGAGTAGCCAATCACTCCCACAAGAGACTTTCTTGTTTTGCATGGTTCAGAAACTATGCCGATCTCTTTTATATATAATATAGCGCGCGGCGAAGGTCAGCCGGGTTAGAGAGAGGCAGCGGAGAGACAATCGAGAGGCGGGGCGAGATGTAGAAGGCTACATCTCGCTCGCCTCTCGATTGTGACTTCCGTTCGTTAGCACCATTTGTCATTTTCTTATGCAAGTACATTTTATACGCACAATACTACTCATATACGATGACGTTTCTGCTGCACCTACCGATTTGTATTGGTCTCGTGGCTCATTCTGATCGTCATAGAACTCAAAACCGATATAGCATGGATGATTGCAGTTGACCTTCGTCAATCGTTCATATTCCTGTAGCGTTAATAATCTATTATTACTATTAATCTTTCATTGTACCCAAATTCACGTAGATATCAATATAAAGGACCTTATCAACAGTGAGTGAGACTTTGCCGAGTCTGTATCCGTATGGCTGATTGAACCATATCCTGAATGCTCTACTACCTTCGTGGTAAAGATACCGCTTTGGTGGCATCTGCAAGGATCAAAGATCACCAACGGTGATTGGGGAGCAACGATTAACACCAACGACTGACAATGTTTTCACGAGCAATAGAAAGATGGAAGTAAATAAACGAATGACATGGAATATTCCTTATCGATACAATATGTTCAATCAATTACGCACGTTTACGAATGTTAAATATTTATAAATTCAAGAGAATAATGTTTAAAACAACAACAACAAAAAACGGTTAAATTTGAGGAAAACAAAAAATCACATACAGTATGAACAAACTTACAGTATTATTAGGCGGGAAAAGGACGTTCAAAAGTTGCTTTACCGAATATTTTTCGGACCGATGTGATTTGCATTTTCATTACTTTTTTTTAGCATGAATGGAAACTTTTTCATCTTTCTGTAGTCTTTAAATGAATTTTTTATCGCGGAAACTTATCATTAAGAATTTGAGAAGCGAAAAATGTTCGTACTCCGCTGAAATAAATGATGTGTCCAAATGGGTCTCGAACAGTGATGTATGGTATCACTGGTAATACATAGATGCTTCTTATATGAAGGAATTATCATTGGATCAAAATATGAGGTTTAAACAAATCAATAATAACTGACAATGCAACATAAAAATATAATTGGGAGAATGGTTACGGTAACAAAATATGTAGAAGACAATAGGGTGACGAGGGAGGACTATCAAGCACTATCAATCATGATTTATTCATGTTTCTAGCGATTAATGACCTGAATTTACATGAAGCAATATACATGATATGCTGAATAATTTTTGTTATCCATCTGCTTTCGCAGTTTGTTCACGTCATTTTTCGTTTTTTCCTCTTCTTATTTGCTTATCCATTTGGCTATGAATTTTAAAAAAATGCTTGATCTATTTGAAATGATTCGATTGAAGGGAAAGAATTCATTTATACATTGTGCAAATATGATTTGGCAGAAATTATAAGGCAGAAACACTCGTAAAAGAAGAAGACTGGCAGACAGAAATGATATACTCTATCGATTCTACTCTAATCAACGGGATTTGTGATATATTTACAATACAATATACAAGCTCGGCTAAAAGCAAAAGCTACAATAATCTTTGTTCGATAAAGATCGATATAACTCAGTAAACTACCATAATCTGTAATCTACAGTATGAAACTCCGGCCACATTCTACAGTAATGCGAGTGACTGAGCTAATGGTCTAGGTGGAGGTCGAGTGAAGATTCTTCTACTATCTCCACTTTCACATTCAACTAGTGGTAGTATCGATTCTCCTCGAAGTCTTTCCACATCTTTACCGTATAATGAAACGCCTCGAGCAATGACTAGACGAAGTAGTGGAAAATCATTGAGAAGCATCAGGAAGCAGCTCTCTCCGACCTGTAATCAATCAATAATTAGTAAACCATAAGTATTGATTATACCAAGGTAGATATTATCGAGTCTACAATAACTTAAGCAAGACAGTTAGCGTAAGTGGGAGGGTTTTGGTGACTAGTCATCTAGCTGGTAGCATGCTAGCATGCCAATCAATGCATACGTGGGTGTCCTAAATAATCTGCGAGCGGAAATACTGCCAAAGGAGCCATAATGACTGATGACAGATCTGAATCCAACTCGGTTGGGATAACAAAGATATTTTTGTTTTGTTCAAAAATAGATTTTTTTAAAAGACACTAAGACGCCTTTTTACTTATTTTTTGGGCGATTTTTGAACAAAACCATAAGGATAAAGACTACTTAAAATGGTAAGAACACTCTCTGTTTTGGCCAACAAACTGTGATGCAAATAACTGTGAACTTACACTTCTACAGAAGCTAACATCAAGTCGGGTTAGATCGATACATCTCGTGAGAGATTCGATGACTTCTAGATTAACCGATGGAAGACCCGAGAGTGAGAGACGTTGAAGAGAATGAAGAAGACCAAGACTGAAATGATTGTAGATCGATACAATTTGATAGCATATTTTAGAAAGTTAGAGGTTAGAGTTTAAAAGGCATTTAAATATTTATCGCAATAAACTTTTCGGACGTTTTCTTCTACTGAAAATATACGAAATTTGACTATGAATGAGTGTGTCAAACATTGAATTAGAATGGGATTTATTCGAGTAAATTTGTAAAAATTTCACGAGCTAATTTTGCTCTCCACTGTGGCAACACTCTCTCGTAGACAAAGAAAGCTCTCGTAGACAAGAGAGTGTGGCCAGAGCGTTTCAAATTAGCTCGGAGCTTGCTCCTTTAAAGAAAATTAATTGAAATGGGAAAGCGAAAGTGGTCATAGATTCGTAAATTTGAACATAACATTAATGAAAGATAGACAAATGAAACTAACTGAACAAGTCCTCTACTCGTAAGTCTTGCACAATGTTCAAGATCAACTTCAATGAGAGCTGGACATCCATGACATATTGAATTGAGATCATCATCAAGGAGATCACGATTACCAGCCAGTATCAAGGTTCTAAAATATTTGTTTATAAGAATTACTTCACAAATAAAGAATCTCATCTTGCACAACTTTGAACTTTGAGCTTTCAAAAATAGAAATAAATTCAAATTACACTTATGTTTTCGGCGACCTTGAATAAGTCTTGAAAAGTCTTTTTTTTTGGAAAAAATAATTTTTTTTTCAACAACCCCTCTCATAGTCAGACTGGCTGTCCCGGAAATTAGATGGTCATTTTCATAGAGCTGGAAACTTACTTCAAATGAGATAACTTTGCGAGTGGAGAGAAGTCGCTGACGTTACGAGAATACGACAGATCAAGATGTCTGAAAATCATTAAATCTCTGAAGAGATCTGTCGTAGAGGCTGATTTAAAAAAATTTTTATTTTTTTAGTGTCAAACTCTCCCTTCTTCACACACTCTCTCGTCATTTTTCGTTTCGTTTCTTTTCTTTTCAGCGCTTTTGATGACTTTAATGATACCTGATAAAAGGAGACTGATTGACCAGATTCGATAAATCCTTATTAGAGATGAAGGAGCGAACGAGTGTAAACGTATTCAGTCTGAAAATACAATATTGATTAGTCCAAATTTGATTTCCTTTCTATTTTTAAAGATTATGAACTCGACTATCATTTTTTTGCTGGTATGCGTTCTAGTGGTGTAATTACGTTCGTGATGCAGACAGTCAGTCATAACTAGTTTTCTTGATTTGCAAATTGGTTTTGAAACTGATGGAGACTTACTCTCTTTGCTTCAAAAAACGTAGATCCAGTAACTTTAACGAATTTCCCGCCGAGAGATTCATATGGGTTACGGTATCAGGCAATCGATCGAGGACCCGCTCATCCAGCACAAAGTGATCGTAACACGCACCACGACCCTGCAATTATGGTGTGGTGTAATAACTAGTCGCCTGAAATTAAGTAAACATTGCCTGAAATTTTGACAAGGATTAGTATTATATTGATAATAGTCGCTTACCGTAATCTCAAACTTGCGTAGTCGGGGCAGATTCGTGATCAGTTTAGCGATGGCCTCTTGTGCTAATCGACCATCTTCTTCTGTATAGCAGTCCATACGACATATTGTGATTTGTAGCTCCGGAAATTATCTTTATTATTCCAGATTTTCTGAGAGAGGTTATGGCGTAAGTGAACTCGTGAACCGCCTAACAATAAGCTTCACACCATAACCCGCGTGCAGACACCCCGGAAACTCCGGAGTGATATTAATTATTATAATTATAGAATTGTAATAATATAAAAGGTTGCGAAAGTTGAATAACTCACTTCTAATGTACACGGTAGCATCGGAAAGGCGACCAAGGCGTTCAATGATAGGGTCATTCTGAAAAAATTCATAAAAATATTAATAATAATAAACTTAATTCATTCAAATTATTAAAATTCATATTTTGGGCATGAAAATAAACATGAACATTAATTAAAATCGAGCTTACCTATGTATGGCTAGACTATTCAACTGTGGACATCTCTCACTGATTCGCTCGATTATCTTTCTCGTTACAGTACGCGACGAGGGAAATTCATCGAGAGCGGATACTGTAGATGATGATGGAGATGAAGGACAACCGATACGAAGGGATTGTAGAGGATACGATAGACGATCTGGATTATTGATTGATCAGTGATTGATATCGATTGCTGAATTGGAAAATGAGTGGAAGTTGAAGAAATGGGATATGTTACAGAAATAAATAAAGGACGAATTTAGGTTGTTGAAGTCAGTTAAAGTTGGTTACAGTCCGTGAATTTAAGATAAATATGAATATATTTGCTTAAAATAATGATAGATCCTAAAAAGATAGCATTGGCAAGACCACTGCCCGAAGATTCCTTTCACTCCAAGAAAAAAATGTCGTTGTTTTATTCTCTCTCTCTTTACTGATATATTTTCTAACTTGTTCTAAATGCACTGACAACAAGAGACCCTAGTCCTTTGATGTGGGGAAGAGGTAGAACTAAATCAGAGAATGGAAGATTTTCAAGTCCTTATTCTCTCCGTGTGTGGACAATAATTATTTCGGTCTACGTACCCAGTAACTGTATCATATTCTCTTCCTCTTTCGTCGCTCCAGGAAAGTCTCTCTGCATATCCATTTCCTTCCGACGACTCCTATGGATAATATTGATTAGCAATTAATTAATCTTGTTTTCGATTTTTGATTGCATTCGGAATCATTTTATATGTTCAAAGTACGGAGAGTGTGACGACGAAAAATAGTCAAGATATCATATAAAAAGTGATCTCATTGAATGGTGTTCACGTTGCGATAGAAAGGTAAAGGAAGATTTATCACGTTATTTTCCCTTGCAAAAAATGTCCTGCGGAATATCACTGATAGGCCCGATCACTATAGTGAGACTATAGTCTTGGGGCCAACTTTACTTTACTACTTTGGTAAAAGTTGCCATTGAAAATAGAAGAAAGGGAAAAGGTAAAGAGATTATGTATTTAGAGAGACTTTTCTTTTCGCGACTTTTGTAGAGAAAAGAAGTTACCATTCTCTGCTGGATAATCGTCTGAAGTTGGTTGATACTTGTTCAGCTCTTATGAGATCTCGTTGATGGAGATGAGAGAAGATGTGTAACCATGCATCATCCATCTGAAAGAATAATGAAGGAGATGATGATTGAAGAAGATAGGAAGAAGATGTGTACGATAAAGAAATAAAATAATAATAATAATAATAATAATAATATGAAAAGGATGGAATAAAAAGAATGATCAATGAAGAAAAAGATATGATATCAGGCATATTTTCAATGAAAAGTGGAATAGTTGAACGCGAAAGTGAATACATGAAAGATGCTGAAAAGAAAAGGATTTGTTCTCTGAAAATGTTTTTGGAAAAACATCCAAGAAATTTTTTAGATAAAGATACATAAACAATAGAATCAGAACGAGTAGAAATTATATAAATAGATGAACCCATGATATTAATTGTTTATGATGGATAGGTTCTAACTGTATACTGGACACTCACTTCCTCTTCAACTCTCGACGTTCTTTCTCTCTTTGACCAAAACATCATGGCCAATGAAGAGATAATGGTACCCTTTAATGGAAATAACAAACACCAAATTTAGGCTGAACAGAACATCGTCTTTCACAGGTTTTTTTATAATTCAAAGGAAAATTAAGGAAATTATACGCACGTAACATATTTAAAAGATAAAAACTCATGACCACCGAGGACGATTTGAAGTACATATTTTGTATGTTTCTATTATCTAGTTGTGGAGAATGATCAATACAATTGTTATGAGAGTGTTTTGTATCTTTGAGAAGAAGATGAAGAAGGAACATTAATAGACAGAGTTGATAATGAACTGAATAAATGAATATGCTATAATGTACAATTATAAGTTTGCATGCACGTTACATATTGAGGGATATTAAAATAAACCGTAGCTACCGTAGTCTGTCAGATTAGTTATGGAAGCGGAAACTGGCAAATTGTTAATTTTGAAATTCACAAATTTTTTTTTAAATAGCTAAAATAGTGAGCATGGCACGATCGCAGATATGAGTTTGTATAGTATTTGATGAACGAGAGAGAAAGAAAGAGTCGTTGATATAGTCTGTCTCTGAATCTTTGATAGACGTCAAATTAGCACATGTTCATGTTCTACTATCACGTCTATCAAAGAAGAAAAAAAACTAAATGAGACTGAACCATGGAATTGTATCTAGTTAAGATGAAAGAGGTGTTCTCGGTGGAAGTAATCAGTGATATTCCTCTCTCCCTCTCTCTCTCTCCTTCTCCCTCTCCCTCTCTCTCCCCTCCCCTCCCTTCCCCTCTCCCTCTGCTACTATCTATTCTCTAACAATCTCTTTTGATGTGTGTGCACAGGTTGTGTCAAGAGTACTTCAGAGTGAAAGAGAAAGGAGAGATAAATGAACGGTAGAGGGAGAAATAGACGGAGATAGAGAGAGGGAGAGGTAGAGAGGGAGAATGGCATAAGCAGTAAGGGTCAAGTATACTCGAGTTTACACGGGATCGAGAGTGGCAGTTTAATGCCTTGAGGGCATTCAGCCTAATTAGTACAATCAATGAAGAAGAGTAAGAGGAATTAGTAAAGTAATTGACGTAACTCCATCGATGGTGAATGATCTTTCAACAATCCTTTCTTTTTCTCTGTTATTTTTCTAATTCTTTTTGATAAAGTATGGACACATCGATAAGATAAAAAAATTAACTATTTATTGATGTGATATGAAGGTTCAATATTATTGTTATCGAAAAATCCATTCCTTATATTGAAACCGAGCTAATTTGAAACTCCGCTTTGGTAACACTCTCGCCTTCTTTATCTACGAGAGAGCGTGGCCAGAGCGGTGAGTTTCAAATTAGCGCATTTAAAAATAAGAGCATCTAGTCGATCTTCGATCGTCTAATTCTCTCAGGAGAAGTGTCTAGATAATAGATTAAGAAGTCGAAAAATGATTTATTTATTTATCATATAATGGAACGTGTGCGCATAGAGTGTTTCCGTGATTCGACGATGATAGAGATACAAACAACCGTGAAACTACTACTGAACTGAAAAAGAATAGAGAAACACGTGCGAAACTTCATTAGAGATCGAATCGAAAGAGTAAATGAAGAAACGAATCATGATAGTGTAATCAAAGTTCATTGTTGATTATGATCAATTTGCTGTTGTCTATAATCAGTACTATTTCTTGAGGTAGAGGTAGACAGAGAGGGAGAAGGAGAGGGAGGAGTAAGAAAGAGTTTGAATAAAGATGTTGAACATCAAAGATGGATCTAAAACTGTGGATAATATGCGGCAAATTGCAATTGGAGAAATTAAAAACATGTGAAAATTTTAAACAATATTTCTTTCATTAAACTACGAACGAATATCGAATGATTTAACTTTCTTCGAAACTCAAATCTAATTATTATAGAATGAACGGAGTTAGAAGATGCATGTCTCTTCTCGTTCTCATTTAAAAATAAATGATTTAATTTAAGTCATAAGGACTGGTGAAGTCAGCTGGTTCACTCATACTTCTTGAGAACTCAGAGATATTTCTACTTCTTCATCTACCTCTCCCTCTACCTCTTGGATCTCTCCCTCTCCCTCCATCTTACACCGTGAGAGTGCTACCTGCCATTGGGTAGAATAGTTGAGATAACTGAGGAGAGTTAGGTAGACACACAATCGGAGAGATTTGACCTGAAGATGTTCATCTACTGGATTTAGGAGATCAACAAGACGAGTAAGAGATGAAAGAATCAAGAGGGAGAGATTCCAGAGGGGGATGGGAGAGGGAGAGACTCCAGGGGGAGAGGGAGAGATTCCAGAGGTAGAGGGAGAGATTCCTCAGGGAGAGGGAGAAGCGCCTCGAGGCAATAACTCTGCTCGTCTATGCCAGATGTACTTTTTCTTACTCTCTCTTTCTTATGCTTGATTTCAATGGAAGATATGAGATCTTGTTTGGAAAGATCAGATAGAAGAGATGATATTATATGAGTATATGAACTAATTAAGATAGTACGAGTAGATAGAGACAGTTCTGGATCGGTGATGGAACTGTGGAGTAAGCAACTACAGTACTACGAGTTTGCAATGTATATGATTTTTCGAAAGAAAACACGGAACAGAATATAAAGAGAAGATAGAAACTTTAGATGATTAACGATGATTGTAAGATGATTGTAAGAGAACTGCCAAAGTAAAATATTGTGGGGGAATGGGGAGAACAGAAAGATTGCGACAGTTAGACAAAGTAGTATTAATTCTTGTATGACTGCTAGCTAAGAAGGCAATGGTGAGACAGAAGCATTAGAAATGGAATTCATACGAACGCCATGGGAGCATCGACATGTGTATTTACTATTCAGTATAAGACAAAAGAAAAGAGAGATGGACAATGACAACGAAAGGGGAGAGAATAGAAGTATTTCTTAGTGGAAGGAGAAGATGAATGGATATATCCTATTCCATGGTGGTACTAGTATGTCCAGAAGACTCTGTTGTGAAGCTGCGAAAAGAACAAATGAGGTGAGGGAAGACTCTCCTCGTTTCCCACACTCTCTCGCCTATTTTCATTTCTTTTCGCTACTACTGAAAATCGAATCGACGACGAAGATGATTAATGGATTAAGACAATAGAGTATTCCTCGTAGATCTAGAAGGTAGTACACTAACTATTAGCCATCTCTAATAAGAGAACTACCGCTCTTGACGAATAATCGTAAATGAACACAGGAGCAAAATAACAAAACAAAACATTGACAAAAAAGCCGTCTCCGAATAGAAAAAAAACAATAGAACGTAGAAGAAGATATGGACCAGTCAAGGGGATAGAGTAAATGTTATCGAATGTAAGGAGAGGATGGGTAACCAAGAGGATTCAAGAGGGAGAGGGAGAGGGAGAGGGAGAGGGAGAGGGAGAGGGAGAGGGAGAGGGAGAGGGAGAGGGAGAGGGAGAGGGAGAGGGAAAGGGAGAGGGAGAGATCCAATGATAGACAGACGAGGCGTCAATGGAGGTCTATCCAGACTATTACTACGGAATGAAAGTGAGACATAGACTCTATCATATGTTTCAATGATTCTATTCAAATCATTTTAGATATGGTCTGTGATATTCTTCCTCTTCATCTTAATAATTCCGACTCTGAACTCTCTCATTTGTCCATGCTCTCTCCCTCTCCCTCTCTCCTTCCTTCCTTAAGAAATAGGTACAAGTAAAAGAATACTATAAGCTCAAGTCATCTGGAAGTGGCTAGAGATCAGGTCACAGTGAGAGAACACATACAGTTAGATACTGATGAGAGATAATAGGGCAGTGAGAGAATATTAGAGAAATAGAAGGGAGAGAGAGTATGCGGAAATAGGAGAGTGGCTCCAGAAAGGCTTGCAACTGCATACCACGATGTACATTATGTCGACTACTGCGCAGTATGAGAAGAGAAAGAGAGAGGGGAGATAGTGTGTGAAGTAAGAGAGTGAAGAGAGAGAGAGAGCGAAGGCATGAGAATCCGATGTCGTTATCGACTTTTTTGCGTGATGGAGTCAGCGTCAAACAGTAGAAGAGAAAACATATGCGAAGAGAGAGAGCGAGAGAATGAGAGGTAGAGAAGGAGAGGTAGAGAGGGAAAGGGAGAGAGTAAGAGGGAGAGGTAGAGAAGGAGAGGTAGAGAGAGAGGAGAAGCATAGATAGAGAGTAGTAATGTAGAAAGTCAGAGTATTCTCTTCAGAATTTGATGGAATAGAAACCAGTATGAGAATAAGAAGTAACTCAATACAATATACACAGAAATTGTAATGGAAATTGAAATTGCAAGCAAGTTTCTCTCGTTTGATTCATGTAATGTTCAATAATAACGAAAGAAACGATAAATAATCAGAGATCGTGCAAAATGAAGATAGTTTTCTCTATTTTTCATTTCTATTCCAAACTTTTGAACAGAGATTTAAATTATTTATTTAAATATACATTAATAAGCATGCATTTACCGTAATATTAAGCTATAAAATGATACAAAATAAATATTGTACCGTATTTACGTCAAGTTATACAGTGAAAGATGAAGATGAAGAAGTTATGTCATTTGATTTGCAGATGAAATATCATCGGAAGGACGAAAGAAAGTGAATCATCCCTATTTCAGATCTTATATAGTTTCCATGATTATTCTGAGGAAATGTCACTTTTATTATACAACGAAAGAAAGGTAGATTCATCGCTCAACACTATGTTGGAGAAACTTAAATATGTAGATTTTGAATTGGAGACCCCGGTATATTTGACTCTCGGAGTACACCGCTAGAAAGCCAAAGTGAGCGAAAAACACCACGGCGTACACGAGGAATCAGAAACACCGGGGATACTGTAGACAGGTCGAATGTGTGGGATAAAAGTGAATGGTAAAAGAGAAAGTAAAGCAAAGAAGTGAATGCCCTACGGAAGAAAAGAAAAGAAAAGAAAAAAGAATGAATCACCATCATTCTCTTCATCCTTCCCATCATCCGGATTTATTAGACACTTTGTTGTGTGAGATATGCCATCATATCTTTAGTCTGCGAATATTTGTTGTATCGTCAAAGATTACTATGGGAAGAGTCAACTTTACTTGTTATCAACTGTAAACAAAATGACGTCAGTTCCAGTTGGTATACATCATCAAAGAGCCATATGTACATATACCATGGGTGATTGTGTAAACAAATGAAGAGTTCACATGTTCGAACAGTGATAAAGATGGATTATCTAATGCGAAGTGTACACATACTCTCCCTGTATATGCCAAAGGGACGCGCCGGACTACCCCCCCCCCCCCCCCCCCGAACTCTTCCAATTATTACGAGACGGATAAACGTGAATATTATCTGTTAAAAAATTAAAAGAATCCCTCTCTTTCTGATCAATAGCGCGGTAATGCAAAATTTTAAATAATTATTTTCCACAGACAACTGGGGTTTAAAAAAATCCAAAATTGAAAGTTTTAGCGTGTCTGTAAATCTATATATGTAACTAACTACTGCATACATTTATCATAAGATGATTCTTCTCTGTTTATCAAGAGATACAATAATATCACAACAAACAACACATTATTATTGTGCTAAACAATACATAATACAATATACATATAATACTGAGATGATGAGGGGTCGAACCCGAGGTAGAAATACACTGTAAGCTCATGATAATGGGAGTGATGATGGTTTGGATTCCTCCGTTACTCATTTCTGCTATCACAATAGAGACCATCATTACAATTACACCAATCACAATGAAACATCGAATCAACCCTCATAATAATGAGAAAAAATCTATGGAAATCTAGTCTATCAACTTTTTTTCAGAGAAAATATAGATGAACAATCAATTTTTCCATTTAAAAAATAGCATATCATGCCTCTAAAAAACCAAGGGATGATGTAGTGGTCTATAGAGGCATTGTGATAGCAGAGACGATGAGTGGATGATTTGAACGGAATTGGCTCCTACCACGCGAGGTTCCTGAAGTTAGGATTACTGTAGATTGTTGTTTATCAATTAATTAGTGATAGGGATACGGTAATAGAATATCGATTGATTACCTCTTAGCTTTGTATCGAGTAGTACACTTGAGATCCTCTACAAGATCAGTCTTCTCATCATCTTGACCATTCACCTGGAATTATAAAATCAATAATTATCATTATAAACATAAAAATATATGAATGTCTAAATGAAATCAATTCCTTTATTATCTTTTTATATCGTAAACAACCGTACGAATTTAACACTCTCTGATATCTTTTGCTTAATACCAAAATGAAACAAGAAACTGCCATGTCTGGCCAACAAAATTAGTGAAAGATAAAAATGATTCGTACCTTGATGTATGAGTGTAGTTTGGGTCGATGAATCTTACTCGCTGCATTTGAGTATTCATTATAACACAATTGGATCTTTTGTCCTCCTTCTTTCTCTTTCCAGAAGTAATCACCTTCGGGCTCATCGAATGCTGAAGTTGAGTGGAATTTAACTTTTTTTGTGGTAATACCAACAACAATAGAAAATACCAAATGTGATTTGTTTCTTTTGCCACGAGAATACAGCACATAATTTTGAAGCGATGTATGGCTACCATTATACGGTTCCTTTTCGCTCAGTCATTCAAATAAAAATAATCGCAATATTGGGAGAGTAAATAACTATCGTGAAACACATACGAGGAGGGTTATCTTGAAGATTATGAACAACGGCGAATGAGGTTGAGAGGTTTCTCTGAAATCGATTGCAGTAATTTTCTACTGTAGTCCAATTATCATATACTTGCCTACAGTAACCCATACTTCCCTGGTCTTACCTCGAAAATGTACAGTAACTCGATATCATCATCATCAGTACCGAATGGACGCATGAGATCTTGACCGATCTGAATTATTGATCGATTATTGATTCATCATTAAGATTATTGATTGATTTTATCCATCTAGAACCGTACCTTCAACCACCCGACGAAGAAGAGGAATTGCACAACAGTGAAGATGGGAAAGTAGAGATCGATTTGTAGTTCTTTATCCTTTGATCGATCGATAAACTAAATCATAACTTTGACAATTAACAATAATATGCTATGTTGAATGTAAAATACCTGACGACCGAATAGACAGAAGAAAAAGAATGCATAAGTAGCCAGGGCAGCCACCTATAAAAATATTTATATATTTATTGACGTGGTCATAGTCAGCCTGAAAATATGCAAGAGTAAAAAGCAGGAATGAGAAATATAGATCGCGCAAAAATGAAAATTTTTTTATATATTGATCTTATTCAATTCAATATATGATTTTTCTAGTCGTTGATATGACCATAATGAAACTTTCATTAAACATTTTAAAGATGGAAACCCTAGAGTTTTTTCGTAATAAGACTGTTCGGATAGAATGATTCATCGCACGAATCGTAAGACATATCTGATATTGATTCCCGATATGTTTAAAGCTCACTATGAGCATTGAAAGTACAACTTTCAAGGCATGTAGAGAGTGCCCATCCGATTTGCATACTTGGCTCTCTCATTTTCCCATTGTCCCTTACACCAATTACCATATAATATAAAAATATTCGACATATTTTTCGTGGCGGGAGTCAGTCATGCCAACTCAAGGGTGTCCTTCTTTACTACATCCACGAGCAAAAAGTGATATGTGACATTTTCCCAGTTGTTTCCTCGTTTCAAATATGTAAGATCTCTACAAGAGTGAAAGAAACAAGTCAATAAATAATTAACTCGTCTAAAAAATACAATAATAAATATTTTTTAAACTGTACCTGGGAGTACGGTAGCGGTACAGTAACCCAATCATAACTGAATAGTTTACGATACGAAGATCGAACAGTCTGCAGATCTTTCATGAACGTATTCACCAACGATGCCATCGGATTGTTATCCTGAAGTTTAAGTGTAAGCCACGCCCATTTGTGACTCCGCCCACCTTGACTTCCTGCATAACAATGTGTTGAACCCAATGGAGTGGAGTCATCCAACGAGCGTGAGGACAATCATCCTGAATACGATCATTATTGAGTTTTTTTTAAATGATTAACGATTTTAGAAAATTATTGATTGATTTTTATGTATCATCGATTAACATGATTCATATTTTGAATTTTAGCTGTTCTTTCTATTATAATATACTATGCTCATATTTTCGTTGATCATGCGCAAGCATTTTGTTATTTTATCTTTAGTGAATAATAGAATGAAAAATCATTGTTAATGAATTAAACAGGTCGAATTTGTCCAATACCGTACTTGATCTTTGATCTTTCCTTGAAATTTTTTTCCAAGAATATTCCAAGTTTCTTCATAACCAAGCACATTATATTCGTGTTTGCGATGAGCTTGCAATCGTCTATAGAGCGCCTCTAATCGCCTCTCTCGTCGGCCAAGTGGTCTAGTGGTATGATTCTCGCTTTGGGTGCGAGAGGTCCCGGTTTCGATCACCGGCTTGGCCCCAACTTTTTGCTGTTTTTCTAATGGAGATTTTTTTCTTTTTTGAACAAAGCATTAATTTATTATTTATTAATGATATATTACATTAACCGCATCCAGCATTTCCATCTCCTTCTCAGTCGCTAATCCAGCCTCCTGAATACTCTTCAATGTAGGAAAACGAAGACGAATCTTCGAAGATATATCTCTCCTGACACCAATATTATTATTAATAATATTATTATTTTAATAAAATAATACCAAGCAATAGCGGAAGTGAGATTGATATATCTGGCAATTTGATGTCGTCTCTTTGAACTTCTTTCATCGTGACCAGGCATGATTAGACAGAGACAAGAGAGTAGATCTTCGGGCCATGGAAGGGTCTCGAATTGACGCCACCATCTTCAATTTATATTCAATTCATCTTTTTATAATTTAGAAATTACTCTCCATCTTTTGTTTTTTTTACTCTAGAGATACAAAAATTTGAGAACAATGAATGAATTTAACGAATGTTAATTCAACGAATTCAATGATCAAATTCAGATTTATTGTTATGTAATGCATATTCATCATTGATTCGATTTCATTCGCATTATTTTGGTTACATAATTCAATCATTTCCCACTCCTCTTTCGTTTCTTGTGGGGCGGTCGCTCGATCTTCTTTGCCTTCCTCGCTCCTCCCAAGTCTATCATATTGGCCACGCCTACTTTTATCGGATAGACTCCGCCCCCAAATGTTCGCCATCCCTGTTCGTCTATCTCCACGTGTACTGTATGGACCTCCAGATGAATTGGCCCCCGATCCGAATAAGGTCGTTTTATATGAAATTCTTCCTAAATTTATATTTGATCTAAGTTTTTTTTCTCTATTTCCAGTCAAAATATCAGCATATATTCGATTTATCGATTGAAATCCTGATTCAGGAATGTCTGAAATCTCTCGGTCTTGGTCTTCCTTCAACAACAATTGGAGGACAACAAATGAAGCAAACGAAAAGTCAAAGTCCAGCTCAGTCTCCATTATCCAAAGTTATGGCTACTCACAGTAAGTATACCGTAATCATACAGTAATCCTATCATAATTATTCCTTGACATACCGTAATCATACAGTAGTCTTCAGTCAAATCAATATTCAGAGTCATTCCTTGCCCTGTCTCCGGTCACATTTCCCGTATTTGTTGCGAAGAAATTGACCAAGGACGGTAATGCCCCAGTGCCTGCACTCATTAGTAGGAAGTTGGTGAGTAGATGAAGAGATCAAAGATCAAGAGTTCAAAGAACAAAGATCAAAGATCATTCTCGTTGCAGTTATCATATCGTCAGCCTTGTTCCCTCTGTGGTCGTACTGTAGATGTTCATGCTACAGTAGTCCTTCTTGCATGCTCTCATATCGCCCATATGGGTTGCTATGATGAGCTGGTATTGAATAATAAGTACGGTCTTAGCTTAAACCTTATTTAGTACTTATTAGGTTAAGTTGGAGTTAATATTAAGGTCGTGTCTTGGATGTGAGGAGGCGGTGGTTCGATCTCCGACGAGTGGACGAATAGTGAAGAGGAAGTACGTAACTTAGCCATGACTTATGACTTATGAGTTAAGTAAGATAAGGTCATTTAAGGAAACGTACTATGTCCGAGCAACTACTCTATTCATTCTGTTGCATGTGGAGCTGGCGATGAAGAGACTACCGTAATCTCTCCCAATCAATCAATACTACCGTAATCCTATCTCAGTTTAAAACCTTGTTGGTGCTAGAGTACTGTATCTAACAATCAATCGATAAATTCATACCTGCTTACGACATTCGATACATAGAATCCAAGCAGGAATGTGAGGGGAATAAGTTTGGAGTAGTTATCGAACATGTAACAAAGGGCTTCGAATCGACGTCTGAAACGAATTCAATTTGTTCAAAGATTCAATAGATAAATTGAAATGAATGATCTTTGATCTTTTCCAATCGATTACAATAACAATTAAGTTTCTGATCTTTAGTGGATGATTTGTAGAATGGAAATTATATAATTTGATCTTTGATCTTTGAATCACATACTGTACAGTCTTCTTCTTATCATCATCATCAATCAATGGAATAGCGAAGACATAGAAGAATCGAACGGCGTAGTATGCGATGAGATAGCATAGAAGCTCCTTCAGTATTATTAATATTTGATAAACTCTTGAGTTCGATTACAACGTTTGTTTCGATGTATGTTTAATGAAAAGAATGAAACCAGCAATCACCGAGTTTCATTGCCGTGGTCAGATTAGAAGGCACTACTCTAGAAGCCCGCATGAACTAAAGGGCGCTTTATAGGTACCCTAATAGGCAGGCTCCGCCGAATACTTGCCGAGGAAGAGAAGAGAGGGAGGAAATAATAGGCGACCACTCACTAACTTCAACACGGACAAGAATAATATTGGCTATAAATAAAAGATTAAAAGTAAAATAAACATACAGTCCATGTTGATCTCCATATACTTCCTTTCCATCGTAGAAGAAGACGAAAGAACGATCCGGAATAGGAGATTGTCATCTATAATTATTTATAATATTATAATAAAAATTATTATTATTATTATTATTATTATGTATTTTTAAATCAGAATGATATTCGCACGATATGAAAATAGCAAAAGAATGATAATTACAGGGTAATCAGAATTGAGAGATATATCAAAGGGAAGAAACACGAAAACATCTGGCGAATTAGTAGAAAAGATTAGAGGTTTATGGCATACTAAACAATTATAAAGGGAGAAGAAAAATGTAATATATTTATATTTTAACAACGCTTGCATGCAACGAGAGACATATGGCGAATGAAAAAAAAGTTTGAAATATAATAATAATTATTATAACAATTTATGGACGCCTCGATAACAAAGCGGAACATAAAGATGATTTCATTACGAATGGTTCAGTGTGGAATATCTCAAGGAGAGAGTAGAAATAATGGAATGAGCGAGAAAGAGTAACATAGAAGTGAAAGGTGATACGATGTTTATCTCTTCTTCTCTCTCTTATCTTACTCAATTCATTGTTTCGAGAAATGATCTATCTTTATCTTTAAGAGGTCGAGATGACTAACAAACTTGATTACGAATATGTTAAAGAGATAAAACACGTAGAATGACTGTTTCGGTGATTCGTCCAAATTTATATTCGGTGATAAAGTAATGTGGTGTTCGGAAGTCGCGAAGAGAAAAAGAGGCGAGAAAGCATGTTAATTTAAAGTTTTCCCTTCCTTTTCTCACTAAGCATTTTGCAAGAGATTTCAAATATTTTTGAATCTTTTCAAGGTGAACATCCCTGGACGTCATAATACATAAAAATTAAAATGTTTGAAATACAAAAAATAGAAAGGAATGATTAAGGAATATGTCGTGTAGTGAGCGTGTCGAAGAATTAGTCAAGGGCTTTGGAAACCCGGCAACAGATGAAATAAACAAATTGTCAGAAAATAAAAGAGAATTAAGAAGCAACAGCTCCGTTGAGGTTGACTCATGGGCAAACTAAGTTGGTCAACATTTGAGGAAGAGAAACAGAGGTAGATCAAGAGGTAGAGGAAGAGATCTATGGTATGGAAAGGGAGAGGGAGAGGAGGGAAAGGGAAAGTGAGGGAAGTATTGAGGTAAATCTAGAGATTATATGAATAGTAGAGGGTCAAGGTATGAGTAGGAGAGAGTGCCTCCTTGGCCTCTCTCTCGTGGCACAAACCAAGGCAAAAACCGGAATATTCTCAATAGAGGCCGATGAACTGTCGTTACTCTTAACATGGTGTAGTGGTATTTGGAAAGAGTTAGTGTTACTTTGAGTACTACGTTGTTACCGTATGTCAATGTCGTGTGAAATAACAAGGAACTATTTCTTTCACTGATTTCTCTCACAGGTCAAACAAGAAAATGAGGGGTAGAATTGGCGATCTTAATATAATGTTGATCAGCCCCATTAGAGCTGTTTCTGACATCAATGCAAGAAAAATGGAAGGAAAAAAACATTTTAGTTACTCTTTGCTCATGAGGACCGAATGTACCACTATGTGCCTATGTAACCCTAATACCGTTACGGAATCAACTACATACATCTATCTGTTTGTTGTATTGACAAAAAGTGAGTGAAGATAGAGAAGGAGTCGATACAAATCTATTGGGTGAAGGATTGATCGAGAAAGGTAATTCGGACATCGGTAATCCGGTATTTAGCAATTCTCTCACCTACACTTTATCAAATTGTAAGATATGTGAAAAATATTAAGAATACAAAAAAATCGATAAACTGAAATCGAAATAGTTATAGTTAGAGCTTCACCACTAGTCCAATAAGGATTGTGGGTGTGGTACCAATCTAATAGGCTACATTTAACATGGGTAATCAAGCGATAAACTTAATCTATGTTCGATTTGGACTAACTGTACATATACTGAATCAAAGATAAGTGATAACAAACTTTAAAAGTACACCGGAGCTATTTTTAGCCTTCGCTCTCGCAATACTCTCTCGTAAACAAGGAAAGCGTTGCCAGTTCAGAGAGTAAAATTAGCTCGGGCTGTGCCTTTGATATGACATGGTTGATCGGTGTTCCATCGATATATAATGAAACGATTGAACTGACAATATCTAGTAGTCAACGACGAAGACAGAAATAAATTAATGTGAAATGTATAATGTAATGTCGATAACGTCGAACTTTCACGAAGTATTCCATTATTGTAGGCAAATAGTGCGAATCTGACACCGAGAGATTAAAATTGAATGATATCGGTAAATAAAAGTAGTCAATAGCTATTATATCATACAGAAGAGACATATCGATAACAAAGTGAAAAGAGTTGGATGAGGTATTGGAGACTATGCGAATAGATACAGAATAATGATGAGACCAGAGAAGGTGCGAGGTAGAGAGGTCGAGTGAGGGAGAAGGAGAGGGAGAGATAGGGAGAGGGAGAGGGAGAGGAAGAGGGAAAGGTGACAAGATTGAGATATGTAGAGAGAGGAGAGAGGTCACGCAATGAGGGAAAATGATGGAAAGATTGGTTGAGTAAATATAGAAGTGATACTGAGTACAACGATAAAAAAGAAAGAAATCATAGTAGAGTAAATGACAGAAGAAAGATGTAAAGAGAGCGTGACAGAGATCCGTTGCCGGGATCTCTCCCTCTCCCTTTTCTCTCCCTCTCCCTCTCCTTTCTACTCTCTCCCTCTCCCCTCTACTCTCTCCCTCTCCCTTCCACTCTCTCCCTCTCCCTTCCACTCTCTTCTCCACCTCTAGTTCTTCTCCCAACTACACTCCATATATATCGAGACTAGGGCATTTCTCTCTTTCTCTTCTCATCTTTGCATTCTCTTCATCAATCTTCTCAAAAGAATAAAGATAGATCTCGATATCAATCTTCAATGATGGAAAGATCTATCTTTATAGATTAATTTTCGAACGTCATAAAATGTTGCAACAGTGAAATGGAAATTAATTGCACAAGGGGAAAATAAATTTATGTTGTTAAAATTTAATTTTGTGAAAAACCAGTCACTAATGCTTAATTTTATTGGTTTTGTGTAATGCATATTGGATATCGGTCTTTTTAATAAAATATTTCTTAAATATCATTTTATCAACTAGAGAGTCATGAAGAGCTGTTTGACCAACAAAAAAAGTGTCTCTTTGAAAATAATTGGACTAACGTTCTTATGCAGTGTTCAGAACTTGGAAAATGCAAGAAAATGCGGAAAATGCTGTTCAGAAGTTCAAGTGGAAAATGCCCGAAAATACTCGATTTTGGCTCGAAAAAGACACTTTAAAAGCACTTTAAAAGCATTGAAACTCTTTTTTTTCTTGGAAAACAACTAAATTAGGTCATTTATAAAGTATGCTACTGAAAGAAATAACGTATGGTCCTTTTTTGAGCAATTTAAGCCGAAAATCAACGAAAATGCAGCGAAAAATCAACCTAACGAGTCCATATTTAAAATTATCACTTATAACACGGTATCTTAGAAAATCGACATATGTGCGGTATCGATGAAAAATGATTTTTTCTGTTTTATGTGTGATAATTACAGGCTCCATGAGTGAAGTACACTGGTACTTGGAAATTGCTTCCAATTGAAAATTCGCTTCAGGGGGTGACCACACAACGGTTTGGCGCCTTTTCCTAAAAAGTTTATTTCGATACCAATCGATTCTGGAGTGGGCGCAATGGACTCCTTGGCTAATTCTAAGAAACTATTGCTAAGGAGAGTTTTTCGATCAAAGGTCAACGAAGGCTGGAATTCGGGAATATTCGTAATAATTTTCACATTAAATTAATTCTCACTATTTTCCCATGGAGAAAGTAAATTTTTTATTTGCTCAATCGCTTCTGCATATTATATTACACCTTTAGTTTAAAAAGTGTAATTTATAAAAAATGGGAAATTTATGTACGAATCAATTTGGTTCGTTGGACTTAATTGTGGTGAGGATTGGCGACGTTCCCTAAAAAGTTTATTTCGAGTCCTATCGAATCGTGAGTGGGCGCATTAGAATCCTTGTCTAATTCTAAGAAACTATTGCTGACGAAAGTTTTTCGATTAACGGTCAACGAGCGCTGGAATTGGGAATTTTCGAAAAATAATGTTTACATTAAATTAATTCTCACTATTTTCCCATGGCGAATGTATCCTTTTTTATATGCTCAATCGCTGCTACATATCATAACACATCTTAGCGCGTATACGAATAAGTGAATAGAATAGAAATTACATCACAATGATGATTAAAATAGAGAGCAACACTGCCCAACTGCTGCAGCACTCCGAACCACAGGATGAACAGTCAAATGCCCGTGTTATTGCGTTGAAATACGCACGAAACTAGCAGAAAAGCGACAAAAAATCGATTAGGAAATCTTCATTCTTACCCTTACCACAATTCCTAGCCATAATTCATATAACAACGACAAAATTGATTCGAACACAAATTTATATTTTTTTATAAATTACATTTTTTTAACTGAAGATGTGTTATATTATGTAGCAGAGATTGAGCAAATGAAAAGTTTGCATTCGCCATGGGAAAATAGTGAGAATTAATTTAATGTAAACTTTATTTTTCGAAAATTCCCAATTCCAGCGTTCGTTGACCGTTAATCGAAAAACTTTCGTCAGCAATAGTTTCTTAGAATTAGACAAGGATTCTAATGCGCCCACTCACGAATCGATAGGATTCGAAATAAACTTTTTAGGGAACGTCGCCAATCCTCACCATAATTAAGTCCAACGAACCAAATTGATTCGTACATAAATTTCCCATTTTTTATAAATTACACTTTTTAAACTAAAGGTGTAATATAATATGCAGAAGCGATTGAGCAAATAAAAAATTTACTTTCTCCATGGGAAAATAGTGAGAATTAATTTAATGTGAAAATTATTACGAATATTCCCGAATTCCAGCCTTCGTTGACCTTTGATCGAAAAACTCTCCTTAGCAATAGTTTCTTAGAATTAGCCAAGGAGTCCAATGCGCCCACTCCAGAATCGATTGGTATCGAAATAAACTTTTTAGGAAAAGGCGCCAAATCGTTGTGTGGTCACCCCCTGAAGCGAATTTTCAATTGGTAGCAATTTCCAAGTACCAGTGTACTTCACTCATGGAGCCTGTAATTATCACACATAAAACAGAAAAAACCATTTTTCATCGATACCAAAAAATATTCCAGTTGTTGAATTCTCTCAGATAGTGTTTTTTATCATCAATAAAATGCGTCTACAACACTGTTTGCGACCCATAAACGTCTATATTAAACAAAAATACCATTAAAATTTGCTTAAAATCCTCGAAAATTAGCATTTTCAGAGCATTTTCCGGCTGAACTTCTGAACAGCATTTTCCGCATTTTCGTGCATTTTCCAAGTTCTGAACACTGCATAACTGAGAAAGTTGTATTGAGTAAGTGTAGAGGAGAAAATAATGAGAAGAAAGGGACATTAACGTTAATTGACTTTTGTTTTATTATTCATGTTATGTGGTAAGACCGACGATAAAGTGGCAGATTTAACGGAGTATTATACGTATAAGAAAGTTAGACTAAAAATATCAAAATTGGAAAATTGCTCTATCCCTTTTGCACGCTCTCTCGTCTAGAGAAAGAAATAGGGAAAACGAGAGAGCGTGCTTATTCTAACCTTTATTCTAACCTTTCTTATATCGACTCGCTCGATAGAAGTCTCTGTGGAGTCGTGATTGATCTACAGATGTGGTGTGACAAATCAATACCAACAGTATTATGTGTATACAAAAAAAACACGGAACGAAACAAATTAAGTAAAATTATGCAGAACTTATAGATTATCAGGTGCTCTTGGAGAGGATCGAAGTTACTCTTATGCCCAATAATGTCCGAATTCGGAACTATAGATACAAATTGGTTGACCACTTGCGGTACTATCCGTCATAAGACCGATGACGTCATTGATAGATAGAGAATGATAAAGTGATTGGAGTGATGATTATGCATGATATGAATACGTTGAAGTTACTCAATCGATCAAGTATTGAAGGAAAGATTGAAGATCTATAAATACTTCGTTCATACCATCAGATTATAATTTTAAAAAATTTATTAGGAAATTTTTGAAAGATTGATAGATTTGATATATAGATAGATAGATAGAATTTTTGATAGAAAGATTTAAGTTTGGAAGAATAAAATTGATTTTTGAACTGTCTATAAAATATTTCCAATGAGGGAAATGTTTTAGATGAACTTATTATATTTTATTTGGCAGCGATTCGTCGAAAAAAGTGTATGATCTAATTCATCTTTCACGTTTTTTGAAGAGGTCATTGAATACAAAATTATCATGTCTGAAAGAATGCAAATATGTTTCACTAATAATATTATTTCTTTTAAAACAAATCATCGAAGATACTAATCTTCCGAAGCGACGACAAGATAAACTACTAAAGATTACACAAATTCAATCAAATTGTTGAATTGTCCATTGATACAATTCATTTAAAGGTGGTGTCCCACGAATATTTTCGTGAACAAACTGTGGAGACAGAAAGGTAGCAAAAGTTATTCTACGTACAGTACACTATTTATTTTGTGCTGATTTAGTCTATTGATCGCTAGAAACATTAATGAACCATCAGGCCCGGTTCAGGGAAGGACGCGCTTTTTGAAAATTGAGGAAATTCGGCAATAGGTTTCGAACTTGCGTGAAACGGGTAACGAGTCTGAACGTTTACCCCTGCGCTATGGGATAGATGAGAGGCTGCGCTCTTCGCATGTCACTTTGCATTCGCATAAGAGGGGTGTAGTAATATATCTGAACATTCGCGGGCCACCATCTTTAAACCATTGTGCACACAGAGAAAAACGTTTTATCCATAGAGCATAAGACCTGTGAAGTGTTATATTTAACATTTTCTTTTCTGCGTGTGGTCTCCATATTCTGTTTCTGTATCTTTTTCTCATTATCAGACATTTCAGTATTCAAGTCGTTGAAGGTTTGACCAGTCATTAAACCAAATTATAGTCTAATGCCGTATTAATTTTCCGGAAATAGCACTCGGAAAAAGCAAAAGGGTGTTAAAATTTGTCCTCTTGTAAATAGCATTGTAAAAAGCAAATATCTTGGTTCCCTGACTAGTTGAAAACTTGAAACTTCGTTTTAGGGATAAAAATCGTGAAAAAAACTTATAAACGAAGTTTCAAGTCTCTAGCTCTACAAAGAACAGAGATATTTGATTTTTTACATGCATGTTCGAGTTTTTTCCGGAAACCCGTGTAAAAAGCAAATATCTCCGTTCGTTGTAAAGTTATAGATTTGAAACTTTGTGTATAAGCAAGTTACAATTTCCGGATAAATAACACCACATAAGCACTATATTGAAATGACGAAGTGTTCTATCCTTCTCACAAGGGGTTTCATCATTCCAATAAAGTACATTTATGTTTCGAGTCTCCCATCCAATCTGGTATTGAAAGTGAGAGTATAAAGATCATGAATAAGAATAGGGTAAAAGAATATCCGGATGGTTAATAAGGACTGTGGATGAAAACGAAAAGAATAATAGACCCCTCCCTCTCGAACTTCACCTTAATATGAGTGCAAGAGGTAGAGGTTAGAAATCGAGAGACAGTTTCACTTTCACATGTTATATAGACTTCGTTCTTGACCGATTCTCACATGGGCAAAAAGTAGTGCAAATTATCGCATGGACTGATAGTTCGTGTGACCTCATCGTCTTTTTGTTTCGAGAGTCCCAGATTTCATCTCCATTCTCTCACTTCTCATAGTAAGTCTTTCGATCTGTCTCTTGCCCACAAACCTGAGAAACATCATGTTCTGATTTTGTTTAATATACATGTTTTATAAATGATCGCACCATTGAATCATTTGAGTCATGATACTATCAAACATGATTTTTTGCATTGTTCGATAATCAATTTCACCATTCATCTGTAGTTGTCCATATCCATTCCCATTCATTCTATTCATATACATTCACAATCACATTCAGTATCTTCTCCATTATCCCATTACTATCATTTATACTCATAACGAAGCTTCCATTCTACATCCATTGTTATCCATGTGCCATGTAAGTTTAGTCCCGCTTTATCGATTAACTTTTATTGATCTTATTGGATTTATAGGCCCTGACAACATGTCCATATTCGTTAAAAAGTTCAAAATTAGCTTAATTTTTAAAAAAAAATATCAAAAAGCTGTGTTGAGGTCTACACCATCTTTATCATGTCTCATCTCGTTTCCTTCATTTCTTCTCTTAATATTCTTTTATTCGTTCCAACTCTATCATTCTCTCATATCGCATTCAATGGAAATATTGCTGATGAACTCATTGACAGAGGACATAATGTGGTTAGTTAATATATATTATTTATGAATGCATTTTATCCCATACTTGTATTATCATTTGTCTTTTGGAAACTTCCATATTAAAGTATTCTTGAAACACATCGTGAAAGCCGCATCTCTTTCCTCTTTTTTTGAAATAATTTATAATTTTTTACTCACCCATTTTTGAATTATGCAAATTGACAGACAATTGTGCTTTCATCGGTTGACGATACAGTGAAAAGCAACGGCACGAATCGAGCTGAAGTAAGTCATTTCTTTGAAAAAAAAAATTGCATTTATCTTTTTACATTTCGTAAGATAATGGGAATCTATAACCGTTCAAAATACTCGTAGTATTACTGAAAATAATTACATTACTGTATTTTTGTTTATAATACTGTTAAAGTTGTAATCCAGATATTGCAGCTATTTCGTACTGAAATATTTCTCTTTGCCTTTCCCAATATTATTTATTTATTTATTTATTACTCTGTTATGTTTATTCAGATTCTTCGTATAGACGTTGGTATTTCGAATGGTCTTCTAACTCGTTCATTATGGCAGAATCCAGGTCCCTATGAGGATTCATCCCCTCTCAATCCATTGATACTCGCCAAGTTATTGAGAGTCTCCAGTATATTTGTCAAGGCGTGCACGGGTAATCATTTGTGCCACCTTTAAAAGCACACTCTGAGCTAATTTCGCTCTCCGCTTTGGCAATACTCTCTTGTAAACAAAGAAGGCGAGAGAGCATTGCCAGAGTGAAGAGTTTCAAATTAGCTCGGGTATGTCTTTAAGTATTCTGTGTCCTGGCAAGTTATAGAGGCCTCCTAAGGATTGATTTTGAAAGTCGACTGTGAAGATGTTTGCTCTGTAGAGTGTTTTTGCAATTTTGTAAAGTGGATTAGCTAACCCACGCCTCTCCATCTTTTCTGGCTCGATTTTGCACTAAGAAATTAATGTTCACAGATCGTCCTGAAAGATTAGAGATTCTACGGTAAAAGTTATTCAATATTATTTCAGAAATCGCTTCAAACACTCCGCTCATCGATTATTTGAATAAAAAGAAATTCGACGTGGGAATAGTAGAGCAATATGACTATTGCGGATTTGGGGTGACCAATATTGATACAAAATAATTTATTTAATATTTTGCTCTATGACTATAAAAATAAATCGATAGTCAATGTTATAATAATATGTATATTATTGATTGATTTCCAGATCTTCTCCACTCTTGGAATACCATCTACAGTATGGATATCGGCCACAGCCGTTTATCGATTACAACCTGAAGCACTCGGAGTGAATTATCCACTCAGTTATGTTCCAGGTGCTTACTGTATACTTTATCGATTGATTGATTGATCTACTATCCATTGAAATATTGATTATTATTAGAACTATTTGCGCATGTGGATGATCGAATGAGTTTGATGGGCAAATTGGAGAATGTACTTGTGGCTACGGTTAGTAATTTTGTCATTGGGACTCAATTTTTAAGATTTTAATTGTTTATATATAAATATATTTTAGAAATTGTCAAATTTATTGTAGATTTGAAATTGTGTGATAGAAATGATTTAAAATAAGATGATTTAAGGTAACAGAAATGGTTTCAACATTCTACTCCAGTATTGAGGAAACGAAGGTTTTCAGACGTCTAGGAGTCCTCGCCAAGTCAGAAACACTAAAAGATGTATGTATAGGACATTTTTAATCGAATAAAAATCAGCAAAAAATTCTGACCACTGAGCGGATCGAACGCCCAACCTTTCGATCTGGAGTCGAACGCGCTACCATTGCGCCAAGCAGTCACGTGTTATTCGTTTCTGCAGGGTCAATACCGCATTGCAGGTTTCTCGTCGCTCTCATTCAATCGTTTTGAATGCAATGCCTATCTTCGATATTCCTATGCCTATTTCATCCCAAATCGTCCATGTGGGAGGGATTACGGTAAACGAGAGATCGGAAACACAATTGAATACGGTAGCTCTCATAAATTTGAAATTTCCGCATTTTCCATATTCAGGATTGGCTATCGATCGTCAATCAACCCAATGATGGATTTTTCCTGATCACTTTCGGAGCTATTGCCAAGTAATATTATATGATTGTTCCTACCGTAATCAGGAATTTCCATTCAGGACTCGGGATATGCCTCCATCCATGAGTCGAAGCTTTAATGAAGCATTCGCATTCTTTTCCAATTTGACATTTATCGTGAAAGACGAAGATGTTCCAAAAGGAATGATTGAAAGAAGAGGAAGAAATGTTGTCAGAACATCATGGTTACCACAAATGGCACTAATGGGTATATCTTATTTTGCATATTTCATTTTATTAATCTTTTTCGTGTCGATGAGTCTATTTCGCCATTTTCTTGATCCATTACACTCCAAACCCCCAATTTTCATTTCCCTTCATTTTTCGGGTTCCATGAAAATTGATATCATCTATATTTAGTGAGTAGAGAAGGATATGGTTGTGGGGGGCACTTAATAACTAATGGTGGCATTGGCTATTTCTGGACACTTCCCCCACGTTTGTTCACAGCCTCAGGCATGCACCAAAATACAGTACATATATTTTTAGATCTATTTTTGTCTAATTGTAGTATATGCCAGATATAGTGGATTACGATAAGTTAAACTTACTATGCGACAAAGAAGTTATTCACTCAAAGTATTCTCACGTGATTTGTATTCGCAATATGTTTAGAATGTTCGAAAGTCCGATCTAATCAAATAATCTCTGTTGATTCTGCATAGTCAAACATGTTTGGGGGATTTCCTCTCACTTTATCTGCAAAGGAAAACCTGGAGAGCACGAACAAGGTTTCAATGAAATTTACGACCTCCACGAATAACTTATGAACTTCCGCTTTTTCTTTCAACTTGGGTAAGGACTACGTGTGGAATCAACAATTCACATGTGGTGTCAAGATATTTCTAGATCTGTTGTCCTTAAAAATCATCCAACCGTTGAGATAAATTATTTAGCATGGATCAAGAAGAATATTGATCTTTGATCTTTGATCTTTTCAGCTCATCCCAAGTTCCGAGCGATCATCACTCATGGTGGATGGAGTTCGATACTAGAATCAATCTACGCTGAAAGGCCAATGATTCTCATGCCACTATTTGCTGGTTCGATCCTCTTTATTTTATCAAATTTATAATCTTTCCAAATTTAGTACTTGAATGAGTGAATACTTCTCGTGTTTATTTAAAACATTATAATGCTCTTTTCACTCGCAGACAAAAAGTGAAGTGTTGGATAAGCTTGGGATAGATTTAAAAGCTTGGGATAGATTTAAAAACCAAAAGAACTTTGAACCCTTGAGTTTAAGCTTAAAACTTAAATATGGAAAAAAGTGAAAGTCAGTGGTGTGAAATGAATGCGCCTTGCATGATCTATTTGGGGTAAGTACTAAATACCAGGGCGAGTACATATTGCACCCGTAAAAGTCCTCTCGGTACTTCACTTCACTAAATCGTGCTTTTCATCTCACACTCAATAACTACCACTTAATTTAGTGAACTCTAAGAACAAATAAAAACATTGATTTAAGTCTGTATTGAATCCAGAAAAATATATTTTTTTTGCAAATATTTATTCATTTATTTCATACACCTATAAGGTCCACTATCCGTGTTCCTAACATATTGCCTGGAATATAGACAACTTACCTCTAAAATAATTTTTTTTTGGAAATTCCTTCTTTCAAAAAAAACTTCTTGCAAAATTAAGAAGGTGCTTCAAACTATTTCCGCCATTCTTCTTTCATTGCCTTTATTTTTCGTCTTTGAAGAAATTCTCTAATTTTTGAAGAAAAAAAATCACATTTGTACATATTTCTACATTATGCTTCAGATGCATTATTGCTTATTTGTACAGTATCATTCGATTAGGGCTTTTCTGATCCCATCAATTTCCTTCATGAAAGAATTTTGAGTGCCCCATAAGATGGCATACAGTCCCGCAAGGTCTTCTCTTGTGTAGGGGGGTGCGGCGAGCGCGGCGACCCCCCTTGGTCGCCTGGTTTTTCAAGTGCATTTTTCGCGTTAAATTGCGAATTAATTTATTTTTCCCATTCATTATCGTGTTCGTGGGGATGTTTTAGTCCAGATACATGTAAAATACTTTAACATGAAAGGATTTTGAAAACGTTCTTGACCATTTTCATGGTCGGAAGAAATAAGTCAGTTCCGGTTCGTGGTGTGTAGGAATC
Source organism: Parapristionchus giblindavisi (assembly GCA_943737045.1). Taxonomy (NCBI): domain Eukaryota; kingdom Metazoa; phylum Nematoda; class Chromadorea; order Rhabditida; family Diplogasteridae; genus Parapristionchus; species Parapristionchus giblindavisi. The sequence continues at coordinate 222,377 of CALSFV010000312.1, read as the reverse complement.
CGGGAAAAAGAAAAATTCTGGCAATTTGCCAGCTCTGTTTTCATTCCCATGAACACCTCCTTGTTAATGCTACTTTTCAATTTGTTCATGTCATTTGCGCTTATTTCATGCTTTCTCATTTCAGGATACCCTATCCTCCCGATGATGCGTGGTGGCTGAGTTAGAAAAGGAACGGATCAGATAAGATTTTTGACTGTCTTTCTTTTGTTTCCTTCTTTGAACCTTAGCTTTGTGGTTAAATCGTTCAGGTTTGAGGATCGCGTTAGCTCTCCTGCACGAGCAACTACAGCACAAACTCCATACAGGTGAATATTAAAAACTAATATAACTATTGAAAGAGAAAAGATTGGAGAAGAAAGAAAGAGAAGCGCTTTGTAGAAGTATAATGAGTAAATGTATCTTGTCCCAATGCTTAATGTATCTTGCGTGCATAATCTGCAGTATGTTCTTTATAAATATTAGACATTTCAGGTGTATCCTCGCTTTGTCGGTCTCTTTTGATGTTCACGCCACTCGTGTTCACACACTTCTCTGCTAAGGTTTCTGTCACTTGTTCTACAAGATTCTTCGATTTCCTTGATCAGATACGTCCTTTTTTGTTTCCTAAGGGATTATGACTTGATAATGAACGTTTTCTTTTACATATCAAGAACGAAAACGGGAAATGCTGTTCAGAAGTTCAGGTGGAAAATGATATGTTGACTTGAATAAAATGGTTTTATACACTTTGAAAGCGTTGAAATTTATTGTTTCATGGAAAACAACTGAAATAGGTCTTTTATAAAGTGCGTTACTGAAATAAATATCGTATGATCCTTTTTTGAGCACTTTTAGCCGAAAATCAACGAAAATGCTGCGAAAAATCAACCTAGCGATTCCATATTTCTAAATTATCACTTATCTTCAATAAAATGCGACCGCAACACTGTTTGCAACCCGTAAGCGTTGATATTCAACTAAAAACCCGGTAAAACTTGCTTAAAATCATGGAAAATAACCATTTTCTGAGCATTTTCCTCCTGAACTTTTGAACAGCATTTCCAAGTTCTGAACACTGCATAAGCTGAACACCGAAATTGACCGATAATGGATATTATTGATCAAATTTTTTTGAGGCATATATATACACCACGAATGGATCAAGTTGAAGTTGAGGTCGATACTATGAAGATTTCTATGGCAAACTATATGGATTCTTATTGATTTGTTGAATTATCGATTTGTGCTGTTTTAAATTCGTTTTATTTCGAATTATATGTTTCTACTCTCGAATAAACAAATAAAGTGGAGTTATGGTTTCTTTCTAATTACATGATACTAGAGTGTGATACTTATATAATGATAATAAATGATATATTAGTATCACACGATAATATCATGTGATTAGAGAGAACTATTTGCAACACAATAGATATGGAATAATAAATCAATAATCGGCGACATTTTGTTCCATGTCAGGCGACTTTCCAGCGATGAAGATCCTGACAATGACGTTATTATTGGTATATTATTAAAACAAAAAAAGACGAAAACAATATTTTTAAAACATTGACAAAATGATAAGAATAACGACCGCAGATGGTAGCCCAAATCATGAACATTCCCCAATTGACAAATGAAAATGTTACCTTTTCAATGCATCGATGATAGAGTAGAAGAAGGGTGTGCTCATGCTGTGGCAGTCCCATAGAGATACTGCAACAACCAACGGTAATCAATGAGAGACACGATTGTGGTGTCGTATCCCACAGCCAATTTTTTGTGGCAAATAAATCGCAATTGTGAATTTTGTCGTATAATTGAAATAAACTATCCACTTACCTGTCACAAGATGAAGAGCAGCAAATATCGGAGAACGAATGGAACTGGGCACGGTTAGAAGCTGAAATAAGTAATCCACAAGCAACTTGTTGTTCAAACTCTTTTTATTCTTGATATGTAAAAGAAAACGTTCATTATCAAGTCATAATCCCTTAGGAAACAAAAAAGGACGTATCTGATCAAGGAAATCGAAGAATCTTGTAGAACAAGTGACAGAAACCTTAGCAGAGAAGTGTGTGAACACGAGTGGCGTGAACATCAAAAGAGACCGACAAAGCGAGGATACACCTGAAATGTCTAATATTTATAAAGAACATACTGCAGATTATGCACGCAAGATACATTAAGCATTGGGACAAGATACATTTACTCATTATACTTCTACAAAGCGCTTCTCTTTCTTTCTTCTCCAATCTTTTCTCTTTCAATAGTTATATTAGTTTTTAATATTCACCTGTATGGAGTTTGTGCTGTAGTTGCTCGTGCAGGAGAGCTAACGCGATCCTCAAACCTGAACGATTTAACCACAAAGCTAAGGTTCAAAGAAGGAAACAAAAGAAAGACAGTCAAAAATCTTATCTGATCCGTTCCTTTTCTAACTCAGCCACCACGCATCATCGGGAGGATAGGGTATCCTGAAATGAGAAAGCATGAAATAAGCGCAAATGACATGAACAAATTGAAAAGTAGCATTAACAAGGAGGTGTTCATGGGAATGAAAACAGAGCTGGCAAATTGCCAGAATTTTTCTTTTTCCCGGATTCCTACACACCACGAACCGGAACTGACTTATTTCTTCCGACCATGAAAATGGTCAAGAACGTTTTCAAAATCCTTTCATGTTAAAGTATTTTACATGTATCTGGACTAAAACATCCCCACGAACACGATAATGAATGGGAAAAATAAATTAATTCGCAATTTAACGCGAAAAATGCACTTGAAAAACCAGGCGACCAAGGGGGGTCGCCGCGCTCGCCGCACCCCCCTACACAAGAGAAGACCTTGCGGGACTGTACAATATCTCTAAACATTTTAAATGTGTATATTCCGTATAAAATGTACTTGCATAATTGCCTTGCTATTATATTGGCGCTAAACAGAGAAAGAGCTATCGATTAACTCATCACTTTTCCCTCCCTTCCTTCCTCGCTCTCTCTGATCTCCCTACTATCTCACTTGTGCGCTCTCTCTCTAAACATAGAAACACATTGTGGCAATGGCTGGCTACTCTCGTACCAAATGAACAAGTGTATTTTATACGGTCAATAGTATCGTCGTTCGTGAATAATTATTTAAACAAGAGGAGATATTATATCGAAGAAAGTGAAGCCAAACGAAATTTTTTTCAGAAAGAAGTTCATATAGTTTTTTCACGTAGTAAAATGGAGGAGTGATTATCTCTAGAAGAATGCCCACTTCATAGATTTTATTATTATTTTATTATTTTTAGATGATTATATATCTTCATTGCGAATTAGAAGACTTCGATCATGCAAAAAGTTATTGCCTAGTACAATCATATTTCCTTCCATTTCATTTTGCTATTCCAAAACAGAATCAGTGACAGAGATCTTTCTCAGACTTCTTCTTCAAGTTTGTAAATCCATCTTCCTTATTCATCCCCCACCACTTCACACTTCAAAAGTTCCCTTCACAAGTGCGCATACTGGAGGATTGGGATAAAAAATACTTGAGACATGACTAATGAGGATGCATACAATGACTCTTCGATGCCACTCTCACAGTAGTGCACCTATATAGACAACCACTATCATTTCCTGTCCTTATACCCGAAAGAATCCGTTTATAGAACGAGAAGTTATGGTAAAGAGTACCCAGACAAACATACCCAGACAATTTACTTACAGACCACGCCAAAAACTCGCAGGTGGTTCGAGCAAAAGGAGTGGGTGTTCTAATCGATAAAATGAGAGTGACGACTACCGTACTCATCGATTCCATTCGGGAGATCACTGAGAATACAAGGTGATTGATTACATAAACAACAAGTTACTTGGATACACATACGTTTCAATATGTATTTTTGATCGAAATTGCTTGCTACAAAGAAACTGATAATGAGAATTCATTTTAGTGAATTTTCTGGGTTAGTTTGACGTAAGTTCAAATCTGTACTGTATTAAACAAAGTCCAGAAGGCTGTTGACTGAGATTAATAATATTCTGTCATACATATTACCATATCTCGTCTTGTTTTTCCTTGTTCGACATATTGTAAAGACGAGAAATGAGGCCTTTCAACGCTCTTTCCCCTCTGAAAATCTATAACAAAAGGAAGCTTCTTTTCTCTCTTTTCCTCGGTTCATTGCAATGAACTTTCTATGTATTTAGCAAAAGAACACTACCCTATTAGGACAGGAACAAAGTCTATTACGAACAAAAAACGACTAGTTTAGCAACTTTTGGAGAGACCCAAACTTATTTTGGAGTAGAACTAATCACATTATGCATTGAATAACAAAATATGATTGTTTATGAGGACTCCTTCCAAACTATCGTCATCGAAGAAGGAAGTTTTTTTCCGTATTCTTAACAAAAGTAATTTCAGATACGCTGAAAACTGTGCAAAGTTCTCACGAATGCTGAAGAATCCGTCGCCCATTACTCAGTCACAACATCTAGTGCATACTGTGGAACGGGCTGCGAAGACGGTATGAATGTTCTCTAAATTATCCATCTATGTTTCCACGATGGTTTGGTGATTCTTATTGTTAGAGGGTCTACGTTGGCGACAATTAACGTATTGAGGAAGTGCGAATTTGAAATCCTAATGAGCCCGAAAAGAGATGATCATTAGTATTACTGAGCCCATGAATGAGCACTTTATTGCGATAAAACTGTTGTAAAGAATACAGACTGAGTAAAGCGACAGAAATTAATGTGACGTAAGAGGCTTGTTAAATATGAGACAAATATACTATTAATGAAGCTGGCGCTGTCTCAAATGTGCTGTTCGGGAATTTAAAATCATGCTCAAGCAGCGATGTTATTTTTAACGAATTCTAGAAACTTGACGTATCTAGTCTATCCAGACACGCTCAATCTCTTCTTCTTTAGTCCCTAGTGCACCATATTTAACGCGGCCATTTGCACGGGATTATTCACCCCATTCTATGGTCGTTACACTAAGCCATCCTATCCATCATCCATTCCGAGTTTATAGACCTTTTTGACTTTCGAAAAAGACAAGTAAAACGAGCTGTGAGTAGAGAAAGATTAGAATATGATGAATTGATTGAGTAGAACAGAAACTACAGATGGGTGAAACGTTCACTGCGAGTGAATAAAGGTGCGATTAAAAATTCCGACAATCATGTCTTGAAACACTACTGTTTTTTTCTGATTTTCTCGAAAATGTATGTGTGGTCGTACTGCAGCTGATCAAAAGTGGGGATTTTTGGAAATTGAGAGTTTAAAAAAGTGGTTTGGGATATATTTTTCATAAATTATGCTTTTGCGGCCGAAACAATATGAAGCACAATTATTATTATTCTTTATAAGTTCACATCTCAAAACTTATATTTATTGTGCATGCAATCATACATATACTTGTACAATTTCATTTATTCGATAATTTGAATGAATCAATTACAGGCTGGTCGTCAACAATCATGGATGACCCCAAAAGAATCCATCTTATCTCCACTGATAGTCAAAGGATTAGATATCGTAGTTATCCTCATTCTACCCATCATAGCTTTACTGTCATATCAATAATCTAATAGATGTACTATGTATTATATTACTTAAATTGTTTGTCTAGATATATTTAGATTGGCTAGCTCTCTTGGCGTTTACGTGTATTTTCATCCTAGTGATCTTTATGTTTCTTTGTTCTCGGAGTGAACTTTGGACGAAATTGGACATTTATGCAAATGATTCTCGTTGATTTCGTTCTTTTGCTTCTTCAACATGAAAACTTATCTATTCTTTCCTCCCTCATCTCCGTTCATTGTTTCTTCTTCCACATCACTTCATTCTTTTATTCTTAAAGTGACACCCAAGTTAATTAGAAACTCTCCGCTCTGGACACACTCTCTCGCTTTCTCTGTCAGCGAGAGAGTATGGTCAGTGAGATTAGCCGGTCTCTGTCTTCAGTATTGTTGACCGGCGACAAGATACCCTGACCGCTGTTCTTCATCTTCTTCTTTTTCTTCCTCAACCCCCTCTATCTATCCATCGACTCCGCCCGTTTTTCTATCTCTGTCCTAGTCTTAGACATCCTGAATATTTCCAATTAGTTGTCCATTCTTCTTCTTTGGTCCTTTTCATCTACTACTAATACTATGATTGTGTTCATGATGTCTCCTTGCCCTCTTGCTAGTAAATATTTTCAATGACCGATGAACTCATTATGTGACCTTACCCTACGCAGTCACGTAGCGTTACGTTTCGTCTACCTAGTCGTCCACGTAATTTTTTTTAGTATGTTGGGTCCAAAGAGGAAACCTGTAAAAAGTTACGGTAGGTTTCGGTAGTCATCCATTATTGATCGATGGTAACGATAGCTTCTTACTCTATCCCTATTGATAATCAAGGTTTTCCACTTGGGATACAACACGTACCGAATTTTACGTGTAGGTCTACGTAAGCGAAAAGTAACGCCAGTTTACGTGACGGCGTAGGCGCCTAAGGGAAATTGAACGACACATTAGAAATGTCCGGTGTCCAAGCCCGAGCATTCCCTAATGACTCGCGGGCTCGGACACACCCAAATCACTTTAATGAAGATATTGCGTGCGTGATTTGTTATGGTAGCGAGGCGAGAAATAAGGAAATGCTTGAGAAATCTTAGGAAATCAGTGTTCCTCTGCAGATATGTGTCTCTCGTATCTTATTTCGTCTTCTTTGAATCTCCTCTATTCCATTCCATTCATTGAGACGTGCACATAAAGTCATTAAGCTCCTCTCTTCGTTCACGTTATATTCTATTCACAATGAACATTCCTAATGAATCACATTGTTCTTTGTCACCATAATGAATAGGATAAATGTTTCCTTAATAATCAAATCATCTTTTTGCGAGTCGAAAACAGGGGTGATATCCATATGCGATTCAGTGCGATTTGTCCAATTATTCGAGTGTCCTTAAAAGATTCATTTTCTGATTTTTCCTTTTTTGATATTTAGGTGGGTGAGACGAGTAGACTATCTCAATTAACATCTTGATTTTTTCGTTACAAAACTGACTAACAATAAGCAGTACTGTAGATCATCTCCCTGAATTCGAATCTTCTTTAAAACTATAAATGCCCCTCCCCCACGAATTCCGTAATCCAAGCTGAAAGTCCATAGCTGCACCAGAATGCCACATCGATGGATCAACCTTCTTTGTGAAAGCAGTGCACCCCCAATTCTCCTGGTTATTCTTTTAAATAATTAATGAGAGAGGTTACATGCCATATAAGTAGCTTGAATGATAGATCTTCTCATTCACCCTGTTTTTTTTTAAATTCCACTGCATTTGATATTCTGATGTGAAAGAGGACTGTATTGATATGGATCAACGATTAACGTGAGTGAAGACTGCACATTTGTTCTGAAGACACTGCAAAAGAAAGAAACCCCTGCATTCTCCGAACCGGTAATCTAGCTTTGACAATAATCTTTTTTGCGAGCAAACCACCACAAAATTCTTTCTGGAGATTTCTCATAATCAGTGCGGAAAGTTTCAAATTAGCCGGAGTGTGCCTTTAAAACATTTTCCATAATGAGAGGTCATGTTTCATTCCGGCAGACGTCCTTTCAAGCGAGATATTTCTCCACAAACCAACAAGGAAATGATCATTCAGAGTATTACAAACCATAGACTTGAGATTGAGAAGTCCCCCCCCTCTCCCTTCTCAGAACTCCCTTACAATCTGCTCTCCATACTACATTCATCATTTGCTTTTTGGAGTGAATTCATCCGGAATGCAATCGTTGTTTCTCTATAGGAAAAACGCGAGACATTTGACGTTCCACTCCTGCATCGCTTGCTTTCTTCATATTATTCGCCCTTGAACGGTCAATACACAGTTTTCTCTTCATTTTAAAAATCAGAACGAGCGTTCAACATTGAAACTCTCTCTAAAGTAATGATCTTTCGCTTGTCTCTTGCCTTCAAAGAATGTGTTCCCCTCACAGTTTTCTCTTCATTTTGAAAGCCAGGATATAAACTCTCAAATTTAATGCTCTCGCTTGTCAATGGTCTTTAAAGAATGGGTTACCCCGTGAAGACTGTGAATAAACTACATATCCTCCATGAGATGATGTTGCAGAACGAATGAATGAAAGGGAAGATAACTCATTCAACGGAGTTGTATACGGATGTCATTGTGTTGAGAAAGAATGAAAGATCACTGACAAAGACATCTTTCCCCTTGAATTGTTCCATCACTGTGAGAAGGATATGAAACAACCAGTTCCCTAGATTAGATAATCTGTTTTACATAACCATTTAGATGCTTTCACATGAATATGACCACTATGAACTGTTACTCCATAACAGTATCAATAATTTAGTTCGAGAGACTTTTAAGCGTGTTTTCAAACAGGTTCTATGGTTGGGATGGAATATAGAATTGCATTTGAAATGAAGACCATTAAGATCGAGATAATTTATTATGAACGTTCGTTAAGTGTTTTATCCATTATGTATAAATCGTTGTTCGATAATTCTTCTGTATAACAAAGAACTCTTCTCCTATTTCCTTATTTCCACTATCGTCAAGTGAATTACTTCCTTGAATTGTCGTCTTCACTCCCATATTTTCCAGCTTTTTCTGAGTGAAATAATGTAATTTTCGTCTTCTTCGAGTTGGTATCTGTCGGTCTTTCAAGTGTTAGAAATCTATCATGTAAGTGAGAGAGATTAGGCGTGAGAAAAGAAGATCTATAGATGATGTTAATGTTGAGCTACGAGAGTTGCGGAGATATTACAACAACTTTCCGACGTTAAAGGAAGCGAAGTCATATTTCATTAGTGTCCTCTATCAGAGAATTCCGATCATTTAACCTCACACCCGAGCTATTTTGAAACTCTCTGCTCTGTCCACGCTCTCTCGCATTCGTTGTCTGCGAGAGAGTATTACCAATGCGGAGAGTAAAATTAACTGTTAATGTGCATTTAACTCCTCTCAAATACCTTTATTTTCAGTTGATCTTTGAACTCTAAATTTTCCCTATTCTTTTTCCTTGTCTTCCTTCATTGCTAACTTTCCCTTTTTTGCCAACCAATTTCCCTTTGTGATCTGCATTTCAAGGAAGCTATGATAAAAGTTCAACAGCTTACAAACATCAGAGCGTTCCTTACTTAATGACATGTTTTTGTGCGTAAACACTCTATCTCATATTCCGAATTTTTCTGCCTAGATGAACACAGTTTATGCATACATCAATAAATAAATCTCTATCAATAATTCTATACGTTGCTTCGCCCTCCTCTTCTTTCATATTCTATTCAAAAGTTGCGAACAGAAAAGAAAATAATAGAAAATTGTTCTCTTTTGATACATTCTCTCACGCCAATTTTTCTTTTCTTTTCGACTTTTGAAAACACTATATTCGTCCCGCGTGGTCATATGTTTTGACATAATTGTCATTTAATCTATAATTATAGTGATGAAACCCCCTCTGAATGTAATTCTATTATTGATTATCTTCACTCTAATTGAAGCTTTTGAACCGAGATGTAAGTGTCATTAAACTGTTTGAATTTAATTAATCAATAAAGATATTGTTGATTGATTCCAGATAATGAGACGTCCCTGATTCTTCGTGATATCTTCGCTAATTACGATCGAAGAGTCCTTCCATTCTCGAATGGACCAGTAGTGGTCAATATGACCGTAGTTCTTGGAATATTGATCGAATTGGTTGGATATTCTTATTATTCTTCTGTCATCACTCATCTGTAGATTGTGACGTATGGTCTAATTGATGGCAATAGTAACTATTTTTGCGACAAATATAGTATTTATTATAGAATTACTAGGAAAACACGTAAGATTGCCTGTTTCCATGCGAAAACGTTCAACACCGTAAGAATATCTCACGGTCCTTCACACATCTTAGAAATAGTAAAGAACGAATTAATACTCTTTTAAAGAATCATTTGTAGTGGAATTTAAGCGTTCTTTATTATTTGTAAGATGTGCAAAGGACCGTGAGACAATCAAACCTCATTTTCAGCGAGAAAACGAACAAATCGCAGCCTTTGTCATATCCCACACACAAAGATGGTACGATAGAAGGCTTACGTGGAATCCCGAATTCTATCGTGGACAAAATCAGGTAAAGATCAAAGATCAATTTCTTTGATAAACAAAGAACTCGAGAAAAGCCTTTCATGCAATGGTACAAAGGTTGTTTTGCGCTACTTCATAGAGTAAGCTCTTGAAGGTTGTTTATGTTCTTTCTTTGCTTTTCCTATATTAATATAAACACTAATATTGCATGCGGTGGTTATTAGGTTGTTTTGAAACTTGGAAAGGAAGGATTTCTCTTCGTGAGCTCAAAGAGAAAGACTAATTTTACATTGTGTGCATTGCATTTTATAATTGCAGACATTTATTTGTGTAACATGTGAAACAGTGAAATTTCCGCGAAACATGATGCAGCGACAGGGAATCACACGATTCGAAGAATTGGAAATATTCTTCGCATACATTAATTATATTGTTTAATATATAAATAGATTGGCCTTTCATGTCTAATTGCAACATCCTGGTCGGTGAGAAAGTGTGAACAGTAATTACCGAAACAGCTATCCCTTTAGGAATACAAAATACATACAACTCGAGAGGAGATTTCTTCTTCGTGTGCAAAATTTTGTTTACTTGCAACTGAGATCTGTGATCATTCTGGAATAACTAATGATAACCAAGGAGGGGTTTGACACGGGTTGGGAACTATAATAAATCTCTTTGTCAGAACAACAGTCAAAAGACCCAGTCGACTGTACAATAGGGCTTCTAATTGTAATTCACAATATATTGGGTTTTCGAATGGAATACCAGGAAATCGGAATTTTGTTTTGGAGATGACTACGAAAGTTAACTCGAATTTCACTGTTTACATTAAAAGAGGGAACAAGACAGAAGAAAACATTGTTTTCCTGATTAGAATTGGATACGGTATTGAATCCATATACTTTGTTGATCTCATTCTGAAATATTCCTTTCGCCCACTCCTATTTCGTTTTTGAACAAAAATATTTTTTTGCACCATAAAACAAATGTTGATGATAAATTTCTTATTATAATATGGATTAAGGTGATCGTCCCTCAATCTCTCGTTTGGCTCCCTAAACTGTTCGTATACAATTCGTTGGAGACTAAAGAGATGTTAACCAGTAATCGGGCTGATGTTAGGGTAAGTAAATAGCATTTATATTAACTATATCATGTAAAGATTTGTTTAAACTATAGATGAAACAACAACATTATATTGTATGTGTTTCATGTCTTCAAAAAGTATTTATACGCTGCAGTATTTGAATTGTCTATTCTCTATGTAGATTAGTCATTTGGTCGCGATTTTCTAAGAGTGAGCTAATATGCCTTTTCAGTCTTTGGAACTTCTTCCTTCCTCTTTCGATTTTAATTGAATCAACATCCATTTTCTTACATAACATTTCCTTTTTTTTGTTTACAATGATTTTTCCTAACATGAACGGGGAGGAGATCTGAAAACATTAAATCGTTGTAATTTTTTACAGTTTGAGGGTGGTTTTTTATACAATAATTATGTAATATTATCCAAAGTTCGGATGCCAGCATCGGAAGAAAAAAATAAAAATCCATATTTTAACTATAAAGATTTCTGAGTTGTAAGCTATAATAATTTGATATTAAAATAGCATCCTATTGTCTGAGTCAGCAATATGATTACTGAACGAAAACATTCAACAAAACAGTAGAAACAATTCTGATACTTGCGTTCGTTCATAGCAGTTTTTCATATTTCTTTTGTTGATGGGTAATAAACGAATAATAGTTGTAGGTCTTCTCCGATGGTCTTGTCAAAGCCAATCTGCCACAACATGTATCTTGCATCTGCAGACTATCGATCGAAAACTTTCCATTTGATGTTCAGGTAAAACTTCGTTTTCGATATCACCTTTCAATGATAAAGTAAAATATGTAAAAATTCGTGATTGTTATTAAAATATTTCAAAATAGTAGTGATCATTTGGATGATAATTGTGAATGATATTTTTAGTTCTGTGCTGTCGCTCTTGCATCTCCACTTCTCACAATTCAAGAGATGATGGCTGCCTCTAGTCAACCTCCACCAGATTCATATTTTGCGGTGAGAAGATCAATGATCAGATATCAAATACCAAAGGTCAAACATTATTGTCTATTTCATTTATAGGGCAACGCGGAGTGGCTCTTATTCAACGTCACCGTCCGACAGATGGAATTTAGAGAGGAAGATGAGTACAGGATAGAGGTATCATAGTCATAACTCAAAGATCAAAGATGAGAGATCAATATTCAGGTTCATTACATCTTTCACATGCAACGTCGTCCTGTCTACTATCTAACAGTTATCGTCGCTCCAACATTTTTGATCTCTGCTCTATCCATATTGGGAATATTCTCACCAGCCAGTAATGAAGGACCAAGGAGTGAAAAGGTATGAAGATGACAACTGTTCAAAGATCAAAGATCAAATGGTTCAGGTATCACTTGGTCTGGGTTCACTTCTAGCCATGACTGTACTACTGGGAATAGTTGCGGGAGCAATGCCGAAGAGTAACGTCATCCCGCTTCTTGGTATGACTAGTTTAATTATTGTATTACAATACATATTACAATACAAAATATTACTGTATTATAATAATCTACATATTACAATACAAACTACAATAGACACAACATAACAAAAATCGCTGGAGCAATTGTATCTCGTTTGTTCGTATATCCAATGTCTAATTTTAATGAATTTGTTAGTCAGAAGAGTTCCAGATTCATATTTATTCATGATAATTACAGGTTACTACATCCTCATCGTTATCTGTTTGTGTGCAGTGGCTGTGGCCATATCAATGGCATTCCTTGCCATTACTAGAGAATATATTACCAGAGGTACCATATCATTATTTATTGATCTTTTTATCCTCATATTGCTCGTTGATTGATATGTAGTTTAGCGAATTTTGAAAGATGAATATATAATCTTTAGAAGTTTACTTTCATCAAACAATCATCAAAGAAGACAGTCACAAAAATAGAATTAATAAATAGAATTTTGTATTATTTCTGCATGTGTACTAGTCATCTCTTCTTCCATTTTAATCAATCAGCGACCATTACTGTAAATATAGTAAGTCTTGTGCTACTGGAAGAACGTTATAGGGAATTTGCGGGGAATATAAAAAGATATGGACAATGACGGAAATATGACGCTTGATTGTTTGAATAATCAAATTTATTTGCTTTTCTGTTATGGTTCATAACAAATTATCTCCATGGGATAAACTTCATAAAATCTATAAAGACACCTTCTTCATAGGCCTCCGCGTTATCAGACTAATATTTAAATGAATAAAATGATCATATTGTATAGGCCAACCACCATCGCGAGCTACACTATCAGTTCTATGGATGAAAAGACGAGAAAAGAAAGGAGGTCGATTGGTCAGAATCTCGTATGGTGAATGCAATAATCATGTCACTGAAGCTAATGAGAAGTTGAAGTGAGGTTTAGTTATTTTTAAAAATTAAGTTGTTGAATTCATCAAAATCATTTTGGTTTTATTCCTTTATACGCTTTTCAAGAAACCTATTCATTCAATACACTTCCTCGAATTTCAACAATTTTTAATCGGAAAACCTGTATCTGATGGAACAATAATATTTTGATAATTTTGAGGTTCAAAGTGCCCGAATTGGGAGCCATACATAGTCTTCTTGAAGAGATTCTTGAAGCACAACGAGCATTTCGGATGAAAGAAGAAGCGAGGATGAAACATCGTGATGTAATTTTATTCTTTAAAAAGTATTTTAAAAATATTGAAATTTCAGGTAGAGGAACAATGGGCGATGGTCTTCGCTCGATTCGATTACTTCTTTTTATTTCTTTTCGAAGCTTTTAATCTGGCCGCATTGGGCATATTTCTACGTGCGGCATGGGAGCCAATGCCCGATCTTAGAGAACAACTTCTTTGAATTTCTTCCTCGAAAATCAACCATTATCATCTTTTTGCAGTCTTTCCAAAGGTTCAAGGGTTTCGTGTCATCTAAATTTAGTTATGTAGTGTTCAAAAGTCCAGAAAAGATAAGCAGATAAAACTCTCCTTGTTTTACACCATCCTTAACCTCTTTTCTTTTCGTTTCTTTTCGCGACTTTGGAACACAACATTAGTAGTATTCACCAAAACAATTTGTTTTGATATTTTCTTGGCAGATTAATCAGTTCATTTTCCTTATGAAATTTCCTATTCATCATTGTAAATACATTTTCCCTGGCTCAAGTTCCAGTTCAGTTTACGATTATATTTATTACCGGTGTCTCTATTCTTTCTATTCATTACGAGTACTCGCTAAGATAAAAAAATCTTGATTTATCGTTTCCCTCAACTGAAATATGTCCACATTTGACCGGAAAGGTCTTGCAAATTATGGAGTATGAATTATGAATGATATAAGCAGATGTATCGAATATCACATTGAGAGTAGGAAGAGATGACGAATATTTGAGTGTTATCAAACCATATTTGATTATTTTCAATATGGAATGTATAGAATAAAATTCGATTCATATATTGTAGTATCATGTCTGGTATTTTTTCAAGTATACTTCGACATTTCACAAAAACGTCGAGAAATAATATCTCTTCAAAACTTCGAATCCAGCGTATCCAATTTCTGTTTCGTATGTCATTTGAATATTACAAAACAAATTTTAAAGCTCCCACACCGTCGCTGAGTTCATTAATTCATTATCCCGTTTTGCCATACAGTGGCCTCTGAATATCGTACGGATGGAAGATCAGACACAATGATGTGCTGCTTTATGAAACTACAATATAAAGCAATGCGCAGAATGAAAAACGGATGCGAGCCTTATTCTATCATTTTGGCAACAGTCTCATTTTGCAAAAGAGTTTTTTTTTTAAATTCATGTAAGCTTTCGCAAAATTATTTTTTAACTCCGGAATTATTTTTGAACTCCATATTCGCGAAGTTTTTTCTGTAAGTTCGCTGAAAGTGAAAAAATAGTTGAATACAAGGGTTTCGTAATACCTTGTGAGACGAGACAGATAAGGATCGAAAAAAGAACTCCATAATGCGGTGTTACATTTGCCTTACGTTGGTCTGTCGTAACTCCGTCACAGGTTACGAGTCGACGAATGTAACAAGGTTTTACGTTACCGCTTAACCATGCAACTAGCTTTATCTTTTTGCTTGCGTTAGTGGAACTAATATTCTTGTACTATGAGTCACAGTAATTGGTCCCGTTTCGCCATCTTAATATAGATAAAACAATATAATAATTACTCCTCCTTGACTAATGAAATTATTTAGTTACAGTTTAACAAGAGAGATAACGAGAGAGAACACACTAGTGCTGGAACCAGAATTCTTGAATACAACGTTTTGAAAATCCCCGCTCTCAAACTCTTACATAGAACGGTTTGAAAGTATGCAAGGCTTCGTTCCCGGTTCGTTCTTGTCAGAGTAGCATACCAATATCATTTATTGTAAGATTTCAAACCGTTCCAAGGATTGGTGCGTGAAACTCACGATAACGTGACGGCTTAAAAATATCCGTTCTTACTCTAGGTCAGAGTGATGTGGTACATATTAATGATATACATAGTCAAGAAGTGATAAATAGTGAAAATATCTTTTGACCTTGATAGTTCTCATTTGATGGATAACACCATATAGAGTGAAACAACAATGACAAACAACTATCTACAAATAGGGACAAAATACGTTGCACATTCCTATAGTGCAGTCCGTACAGTAAGTACTTGTGCAAAATCTTCTCAAGTCTATGCTAAATATGGACGCGAAATCAACATCGCAACGAATATTTGACAAAACCGCAACAAGCCATTACTTTCTTCAAAGTGCAGACAAACCTTCTTTTTAAAGGTGGAGTCCCTCGAATATTTTCGCGAACAAACTGTGAAGACGGTAGAAAAAGTTGTTCTATCCACCGTACACTATTTATTCACCTCATTGATCGTTATGCACTGTTACATTTGCGTTACGTGCCTACGCCGTAACCCCCTCCGTCGCCTCTCCGACGCGGCGGAGGGGGTTACGGCGTAGGCACGTAACGCAAATGTAACAGTGCATTAGAAATATCAATGAACCATCAGGCTCATGCGGGAACTTTTTGAAAATAGAGGAAATTCGGCAAAAAGTTTCGAACTTGCGACAAAGGGGCGCAAGAGAGATGTTAGGGATTTACATGAACATTCGCGGGTTTCCATCTCTAATTGTGAAGGTGATGAAAGGGTCTCCTTTTCATATATATAAATTATTCTTATTATTCTTTTTCTTTATTCCATAATATTATATGTACACTAAAGGAAATGGGATGACTTGAGGGATCGATAGATAACGATATCGGTTTTGAGTACAGTGGCAATATTATATCAAGATATTTGCTTTTTTAAAGAGAGTTATCGTCGCTATAAGGGTACAAAAAATGTTGTTACTACAATTCTAGTCGTCAATCTCTTTATTAGAGCCATAAGCAGATACGAGATCGGGGGAAAGGGATAATAGGGAAGAAGGAGTAGTATTTGGACATGGGTGGACAAATCAATTATATATGGAATGTATGGAATTGGTTCCTATGGGAATAATATTGATTCTAGTGGATATGAGATTATGAAGGAGATCACTTGAAAGGAAGATAAAAGATGAGAGAATAAAGGCAATCAATAATATCTTCATAACAGAAGAACGAAAGAGAAATGAAGAGATTATTGTGTCCCATTAAAGCTATATCTACTGTAACACAGATATCGATTGGTCCGTAAGTGAATGATCTACATGTAACGAAAGAAGTTTGGTATGATTATTAATACTACTACTAATGATTCGGCATTTGGATAATATTGAGAACACATGGATAACAAATAGAGTTACTATAACCGTACATCCTGAATTGGGTAACAATTTGGGAAATGGTAACCCGAATTTGGTAACTCATAGAAAAGTGTCTTCCGCACTCGTTGAGCGTGTGTTAAAATCTATTTGGATTTGTTTCATCGGTCGGAATAGAATTGTAGGCTCTGAAATATTTTGATTGTTTATCGTTCCGTTGATTTTTTCGATTTCTCACACGCAAAAATCACACCGGTTGTTCTGAAGAAAACATGTATCTATAAATGAAGTATTGAAAGTAACTTACTGTATTTGGGACTAGACGATCGAGCGAAACGAAAACAATTGTACTTGAGGCAACGTGGACAGATCCTCTCAAAAATTTGTTCCAAGATGCTGAAACGATAATCATTTAGAAGATCAAAGATCAAACATCAAAGATCACTCACTCGTATATCATCAATCGATATTTTCGGCAAACAAAGAAGTAGATGTAAAATGAAGCGGAGATATTGATTAATGACAAAAAATCGGAAACATTTCTGAAGTCGCAGATCTGAAAATACAAATCTTGTCAATTTAATTATACAGTCTCTTCCATGTATAACGCTCTCTAGGTACACAGAGAAAAATAAGCCTTTCGATTAGGGAAGTATTCACTCCCCTGTGACATTTCCGCCATGGGACAATTCTAGACAATATTTCTCTAATTGGGGTATTTTGGTGAGTATAGTAGAGAAGGAAAAAGAGTGTGAAATGAGGAGATCTCAGACGTCAATCAAAGGACTCACTTCGGCATCAGAAAGTAGTCCATTTATCGATATAAGCATGAAGAAAATCATCGCCGGGATTTCGAGACACTGAAATTATCAACACTATTCATGGTAGAGCTAATAATTGTCTAGTAAAATTGAAGACAATAGATAGCACCGACAAAAACGCTATAATTTAAGAGATTCAAGTCATACGAAATTGTGGCTTGGTCACGATTGAGCTATTATTATTTCTGATATTAGTAAACACTCACTTGTGCTATCATGGTGGCGAAGGAAATACGCACGAGGAAATATTTTGTCTCGCTGAAAATTATGCATTATACATATAAATTTAAACGAAATTTATGATACCTGAAGAACTTTGTCATATCCTTATTCTTCATATTCAGATTATACCATATATAGATGGTACAAAAGAACATTATTGATATCGGAATGATATAATAGAATACAGTAATGATCGCTGGACTCATATTCTCGACTACTTGCATGATTGGACCTGAATCAGGATATTCAATAACAATCAATCAATAATCTAATACCGTAATCTGAAGTAGTCTCAACATGCGGTTTCAAATCGCATGAACTTATGAATATTTCATAATGTCGATTGAATCCGATATGACAATTGATTATTGTGCCTGAAATATCATTTAATAATAAATAATAAAGATAAATAATCTTGACAAACCAAATAGCAGCAGTGCTATCAATGCTTTCCATAGATTAGAGTGATTGAAATACTTCCGTGATTTAGTGGGATACGCAATGTGAGCGAAACTCTCCGAGACCATGATTACGGTAAGCCTTAAATCGATTTGTCATTGTCTTAAGGTCACTTAAGGTCAAATTCATTAACAAACCACATGGAAACGAATCCAAAGATGTTTACTCCCATTTGCAGAAGAGGTAACATTTTCCAATAGAAAAGGTCAAATTCTCCATAGTTCTCCCATACTCCCATCTTTCGTAGAGCCGGAAGCATCAATAGAAATAGCGTCTTTGTTTGCACCATCTTAAATTCACCATTTTAGAAAATAACACTTACATTTCCGGAATTCAATTTTTCCGGTTCGGGAGAGTTTTCACCCAAACTCTATCATGCTTGAGAGAACACTTGGAAGATTGTGCATCGTTTTGGATCTTTGAAAATGCTAAAGATATCCGTGGGATAAAGTTATATGGTGTGTTAGTAACTATTTGTAATCAATAAATTCCTTGGATGTTTGACATAGAAGTATACCGCTATAGCGGCCGAAATACCATAGGACACATTTTTAGCTAACCTATTATATCATTCAATGTTACATTTAAAGTGCATGTGAACGCACACTTGTACATCTATTAATATTATTAATTTAATTCTCCATAGATCTCTATTCATGCCAAAATTGCACCAAAGCGTCATTTCTTTCATGTACCATAATATTCTAACACCATTAGACTCTATCGTGAGTGACAGACTATGCAATGTATGGATATGGTACAAATCGCACTTACAATTCTGCAGCATAACACTCGGATGGTCAGATAACTTCTCATATACGGAGACAAACATATTAGGAAGTTGATGATGTTGCCAATCTGTGAAATGTAAGCAATTAGAAAAAATGTGATTTGGAAGAGTGAACGAACAATAGCTAGAATAAATAGAATAAGATATCCGTAGACGTTCAAATATTGATGCAGATTCCCTTGCTCACAGATAAACTGAAAATAAACCGTATTTGCTATTGTGAAGTCGTATTTTTAGCTACACTAAAACCATATCAGAGATCTTTGTTCAACACAGTCTTTCGAGTAACGACTCATGTTAAGTATCCAAAATGGACATTTGAAGTGAAAATTAATTATGAAAAATACAAAAAAATCACCTGTATATCGACCTCACATGAGTTGTTGATGTGTTCAATTGGGACAAATAGGTCAAACAGTCGACTTTCTGACATATTCTTTCTGAAAGAAGAAGAAATATACTCAGTGACTAGGATGGATAACGAAAAGGGCGGAGTTTGGGATATGTATGAATATGGAGCCATGGAGTATAATATATGTATAGAGGAGTGATTACATTCCCGAGTAGTGGAAACTAATAAGATATAGCAGAATTGAGCTATAATTGTTTAGTCTATGGAGTAGAAGATTGAATGTAACGTATCGCTACAATTTGGCGATTCAATTCAACTAAGACATGAGAAGTAGTCTATGATTACTGAAACCACGACCATGATTTCATTTTCGAGACTGCATTTTAATATATATGTACATTTTATATGAGCTCACGACCTTCTAGAGTACGTACTTCCAAGATACTAATTATCCTATCTACCATGAACTTCTTATGTACTATTTCGTATACACCATTCTCTATGATAATAAAGACACACTTGCCTAAATTATTGCTGTTTCTGTATTTCACTTTATTATAAATTATGCTTTATTATAAAGTTTGAGGGTGAAATTCACCGAAGAATTCGAAGTGGGAACTGGGCATTCTTCAAATATTCGGAATTCTTCCGAAAAAGGGGTTGTCCAATGTATTTGAAAAAACGGCTGTTTGATGGGGTGGTCCTCCCTGCATTCCTTTATGGCGCCGAAACATGGTATCTCAGTAAACGTGAAAAGCAAAGGCTGTCTGTTGCCCAGCGTAGACTCGAACGTAAAACTCTCGGGGTTTCAATTCTGGACCGAATATCCAATGAGCAAATCCGTGACATTACAAATTTCAAGGACGTTGTTAGGGAAGCGGAGAGACGGAGGTGGTTGTGGGTAGAGAGGCTCTCGAGACTGCGACATGATCGATGGTCGCTGAGTGTGCTCAATTGGACCCCCAGTTGCAAGAGGAAACAGGGACGCCCAGTCAAGAGATGGAGGGACGATTTCGTGAAGGCTGCTGGTCCTCAATTCATGCAAATTGCGAGGCACAATCGTTCGGAATGGAGAAATTTCATGGCAACCCAGCTACGTAACACCCATTAGCTGATAAAGTTGTTCAATGTCAAAAAATAAATTATGCAGATACGAGCAAGCTTCCAAGTGAGGGAGTCCTAATGACTTATACAGTCAACATTTTGAGAATGCGCGTGACTTTTGCGATATTTTTAATTCGCATTTTATAATGAAAATAATGATTCCGAGTGAAATACCGATTAGACTACAGTACAACGAACGCTAAAATGTGAATATAAATGAACATCGCGAGAAAATGATAGTGCATCATATAAGATACCTCACTCTATTCAGCACCTTCAACAACAACAGTAATAATGATAATAATAATGTAGAATAGTTATATTTGAATCTACAGCAGCTAAAGGCCGTGAGAACACAACTTCCTTCACACCATAAAACGCATTCCGTAATTCACCAAAGATTATGTTCTTAAAGATGCTAACAATAAGAACTTTTCCGCTAGATAATAGATTGCGCTTTACGATATCAGATGGAAACTCATTTTGACGTAAACAACAGAAAAAAAAGGAAGATGTAATCAAGATGAGAACCAATTAAAGCAATTCGTTCATTTTTTCATGCCTAATGTCAACAACTCCAACTCCAAATTAGGGGGGGGGAGTGAAAATTCAGGTTTCAAGTTTTATATGAAATCAGACCAAATTAAAGAAAAACAGCAAAAAAACTAACCACTTACCTAAAATTTCACCACATTACTCAGTATGTTTAAAATTCAGTAATGATGCTTGGTTAAAAATCACTTACAGAACAGCATATTTTTGCCAAGGAGACGACAAGCTAGATATATTCTACAGACAAGATAATGTATTCACTTATTAAATAAAAGATGAAATGTATACGATATATGTAGTACTAATATCGACAGATATGGAATATTAAATCATTCGTCATGAAAGAGAATCTTACAGTATTTACAGGCCCCTCGATGGATTTCAGAGAAAACAAGTCTACACAAAAATCAGATCGCGCCTTGAGAAACCTCGAGTTGAAGTTGCATGAGAATTCAGATACTTGAAAGCCACACCCCAAGCTAATTTTACTCTCCGCAATACTCTAGAGAAAGAGAGCGAGAGAGTGAGATCAGAGCGGAGTTTCAAATAAGCTTCTGTGTCGCTTTGAAAAGGTTCAAGGGAACAAGATCGTCTTTGTGCAAGTCCATTCCCACTGCTTATAAAGGCGTAAAGGAGTCTTTTGAAAGAGTTCATTAGCAACTTTATGATCTTTGTGAGTCCTTTTGTAGCTATATGGTCGCATAAAGTCCCCCCAGAGATGAATGGGAAAAGGGTGACGAAGGATTCTTTCCTCGTATGGAATCCATGAGGGCACTAGACACAAGGGGACAATAGTGGGATGAAATTACAGAAATATGGTCTTTGGTTACTGTACAAATAATACGTGTTACTGAACTATTGTACGATTTCATGAAATTTCAATACTCTTTCATTTCAAATATGTAAAACGTTCGCGTTGAATATTGGATGGTTTTTTTGTGTCATTGAAAGACATTTAGTCTATTTTCTTAAGTGGAAAGATCGTTACTGTCAAGTAAGAAAACAGGAACAGAGTCAGAGTAGCATTAGTTAATAGACGAGAATTCACAATTATCTGGAGATCGGCGAATATTTTCATAAAGAAATCGTGACGATAGAATAATAGCAAATGCTATCTACATTCCCTACGCTATTTCTTAGTCGCTGATTCGTGCAGAAAAAAATTGATCGTCAAAATCACTAAACTGATATGTCAGGAACGCAACTGATGTGGTGTTACATTTTCAAAACGTGCGCACGCTGTCATTCGAAATAGTGTGACATTCGGAAACGTAAACGTGGAAAACCCCTATTGTCAATTGGGATACTGTAAGAAGTTACCGTAACCATGGATCAATAATGGCTGACTGGCCAGTAATTTTATGATCCATCAGGGTTTTCTACTCGAGACCGGAAACACTTCAAAATCAGAGTTGACGTTTACGTTTTCCGAAACGTATATGAGACCGTTTGCGTAAGACTCGACAAAGTGCCGGCACAGTAAAAAAATCAAATTTTGGGGATCGGGGTTCTCAAGGGTGCTCATGACGATGGTGACGTTCATTTTGCACCTAGAGCCACCGTTGAGGCCAGACGACGTCGCGTTGAAATCGCGTTTTTAGTCATTTCTCGTGACCCGATGGTGCTAAAAATTGCAAAATATACCCTCAGGGGCAGAATTTGATGGCGATCACGCCTGTCTAATTTATTTTTCATGGAAAACTTTCAGAAATTTTCAAAATTGGAAATTCAGTCGATGGAAAAAGTCCGTTTTGCGAGATACACAGATCGGACCGGAATGGCATCAGGATTCCATAGAAAAAAGTTCAGCCAATTTGCGCCCGAGTCATTCGAGATAATCAACTTTTAGTGTAGTCATTTTGCCGTTGAAGAGTAGGAAAGAGGCTAGAGAGTATGGAATTGTGAGAGAGCAGAGAAGGTTGAAGGGAAGGGCATCCCGTCCACTCCCCTTCATTCCCATCCTGATCGTCTCACCTGCCTCTTCGCTCTCTCGCCCCAGCACACTCTCTCGTCTCTTGCCTCCGCATCAACGGTAAAATGACTACACTAAAAGTTGATTATCTCGAATGACTCGGGCGCAAATTGGCTGAAATTTTTTCTATGGAATCCTGATTACATTCCGGTCCGATCAATGTATCTGGCAAAACGGACTTTTTCCATCGACTGAATTTCCAATTTTAAAAATTTTTCCATGAAAAATGAATTAGACAGGCGTGATCGCCATCAAATTCTGCCCCTGAGGGTATATTTTGCAATTTTTAGCACTATTGGATCACGAGAAATGACGAAAAACGCGATTTCAACGCGACGTCGTCTGGCCTCAACGGTGGCTCTAGGTGCAAAATGAACGTGACCATCGTCATAAGCACCCTTGAGAACCTTGATCAACAAAATTTGATTTTTTTTACTGTGCCAAATTTTATTTCTTTTAGTCGATTCTTACGCAAACGGCCTCATATGCGGCGTGCGCACGTTTTGAAAATGTAACACCACATAATGTTAACAAGTACGAAGGTTTACCATTGCTCTAAGGGATTGATTGGTGAGTGCACGAACTTCATGCGCATCACTAGGCACTATGAGAGATTTACATGAACATTCTCCTATATTGTGAATATATAACCCGGTACAAAGTCGGAATACGTCATAAGACCAATTCGAAGAAAAAGAAGCCGGTGAAGTATGTTGTAGTCTAGATACAAATAGTTGTTGAGATGGGGGGGGTAATAATTGCATACGAGCACACTATGGAAGGGAATGAGACTATATAAGAGGAGGATATGGAACGAACGGAAATGTCTCTCACAGTAATACAAACTTTACATATTTATTCCCATACATACATAATCTATGGAATTTCGAGCCTCTTTCGGGGTTGAATACAAAAAGTGAATCGGCAGCTTTGAAAATATATTGCGATGGAGAACTTGTCGAGAGATACGAGAACAAGAGAAGTAGGGAACAGAAATAGGATGGAGGAGGGGTGAGAGAGTCTCTAGCATTATTTCGCTCCAAAAAACTGGACAATAGGAGTAAATAATGGTGCAATATTCGGGCAATATCTGGTCATCTATCAAAGGGTCTATGCTCATGTTAAAAATATAACTACATCAATTATAATGAACCATGTGAGACGATGACATGTACTGTACTATAGTTGATGGTCGAATATATGTACATAAGAGAAAATAGATCGATATGCAGACGATACAGAAAATACGCCACTTAGAATTACAAAATTGTAATTGTGAATAACCGTTCATATTTTGGGTCGTCTGAAACCCTGACGTCGTTAGACGTCGTAACTGTGTAAACAAAGAATAATTTCTTTTTTTACTATCATTTCCATTTTCTGGGTAATAGAGGAAGCGAAACTCTCTTTGAGTACTCGAAACATTTGTAATTTGATTCATTCGTACTAATAAATATGTAAGCGTCTCATTAATCACATTTTCTTTTTAGGTGCAAAAGTATCGCTCAGCGACAGAAACTCTTCCGTTGATCAATATGAATAAATTGGAAGACTCATGAATAGCCCAACTAATTCGAAACTCTCACACATTGTACCTTGTACCGTAGTCATACAAATTGTGTTATTGGTCCACGTTGTGGCTGATTCTCAGAGTCTACATATATACATTTCTCATTAGGCGATACGTCTATGAAATGAGATGAGGAATAGCTAATAAACAACCGGAGACTAGACTATCCCCAAGGTGGATGAGTAATCTATATTTGGATAGAGATAACGTGCTCATACTGTCCAGACTATTGTTTTTCCAGTTTGGTATGCCAGAGATTACATTCAAAATCCAGTCTATGACGCAATTCTATACATTTCAATAGAATTGAAACTTCAACAATTACTTTTTTTCTTTTTCCAGTAGAATAAATCGTAGGAAGAGAAATTGTGCCGGTAATTAGTCGGATCCCAGTACAACAACATGCAATTATATAGACGATATATGAAATGAACTAGTAATATTGTTGGACGCTTATATTTCGAAGGTTAATGTAGATCAGAACAATGCACTGTGGTGTCAGATTTCCCTTGCATGCATCCTTCGTAACGACCGATACTTTGCACATTGTAAATTTGTAGCGGGATTTTAACATTAAAAAAAAAATAATCGTACAATTCGAATATTGCACTCTGCAAAGTTCACGTGGACGTCACTGTCGTTACGAAGTACGTTACGGCGGAGGAATGACAAATGTAACACCGCATCAAGCATGGTAAAAGTTCGAACTTATTGTCGTCAGTTTCCTATACAAATTTGGTTGAACATATGAGCATTACAATGGTGGAATGGGGGCGGAAGAATTGATATTCAATATATTTTCATTTTATTTACGTGCACAGGCACCAACATAGAAATTGTAATGTCCTCCATTATGTAAAGAGTTTTCATATTACAATATAATTGTATTTGTAGTATTATATCTAACCAATAAAGTGTTACGAGAAAAGTGTCAGCAGATAAACGAAAAGCATAATATAATATGAAATGAAGTAACAACATGAAATTATTTGATTTTTGATCGCTTGTAGTTTCCTATTTCACTTGGAAACATTTTGGTTGAAAACAAAACACAATACAATTTGATTCGATATTCTAGAGTGAATATAGTAAATAGTAAATGTAACGAACAAAGTAAAAGAACGGAAGAGAACTTTTTATTTACGCACTACCTATTTCTCTTTTCCGGACTCTTTTCGAGACTTTTGAAAACGTATAAGAAGAATGAAGAAGTATGGGATAGTACTGGAAAGATCTCTTTGAAAGAAAAATAAAGATTTTGTATGACTGCTTCATCTCAATGGCATTGTATTCATTGTCGCTATTTTTTTCAATGGAATCTTTTATGCATGGGAAGAAATTTTCCCATGTAAATCTACACGTTCTCTCTCACACTACAGTAATACATCTACCACATTGAATATTGAATATCGTAAATAGCAACTCTTTAAAGATGTGATTTGATTAGTAAACTATTAGAATTCTGACGAATCTGAGTGGAAAAGGTATATAAAAATGGAAGATGGAGAAAATTAGATGTTGAAAGTTTCAAAGTAGCAACACATCGCGGTGAAATTAACAATCGATTTTTCCATGCAAGATACCTATAGACAAAATCTATTGTGAATGGATTTTTCCTAGGATTTCAGACCAAATCCAACCAAACTAAAATGCAAAAATTCGCTCAAATGCACCACGTGGATCATTATTTACAACAGAAAAGGGGCAAACTGTCGAAGGAAGAATGAAATACGAGAAAAGGTAAGAATATTCAAAGAAGACGAAGAAGGGGGTTGTGAATGTTAAAAGAGTTTGACTAACAGAGGAAACTATGATTTTTGAAATACGTTTACTGAATTACAACACACTGTTCTTGTGTTTCTCTGAAGGCTAGACAAGCAAGAGAGTATTAATTTTGAGATATTTTACGTGGTGAGATGTAATTTGAAATTAAGCGAATATTGCGACAAAAAATCGTTCAAGAGATATGAAATCCACCTCCGTCTATCCACTCAGTGTTCCACTTATCATAGATTAAATAAGATAATATAGGATAAGAGGAGGCGCCTACAGTTACTTATATGTCGTCAATTAATGACGCGACATACAAGATCTACTCATATCTGAGCTGTGAACGTTCATATTTGTTCATATTGAATATTCTCATTGGAGGGAAAGTAATCTAATAGTGGGGCTTCAGAATCTGTCTGGACAAACAACCCTAACTATATTGTAATATATCTTATAATATCTTGATTTGCATAAATGTCACAATTAAGTTTCATCACATAGATCGTGAAGGAAATATTATAAATATTTAGTTAATATACATCCAGTTTTGTGGTAAGAAAGTAGCATTACAAAGTGACTTTTCTTAGTGTTCATAGTCATGCAAAGCGTTTACACGATAATTAATAAATAATTGATGTTGTCCAAACTGCAGAGAGTCTATCTAACGGAGTAGGAATGGAAAAATGTCAGTTTAGATTATTTCAGATATATCAAATCTATTTCCGAAGTTATGCACATTTTCTACTCGGGAATTTTCAAATGTGTGAGGTTATTCAGAGAGAGTGGTAATCATAATAACAGTACTAAATAGTAGTTGTAAATAGCACTTACCCACGAGTAGCCAAGTAGCTGTCTCGTATGAATTTAGTCAGATTTTCATGTAATGAAGGCATCATCGATGGTTCATTGACCTGAAGAATGAAGATACGAATAAAGATGCGAATCAAAGTGAAAACGAGTGGGAACGGCGAGAACATAATAAATATAGACAAAAGATCGTCGAATAAGTCATATATGATGTAAAGAGTGGGTAGAAGAGGATAATCTCGAACTTTATATAGTTAATGCTCAAAAACAATACAGAAGATGAATATATATCGTACATAAACATCATGTTTAGGTGGTAAAGACGCAATTTAAAGAAGGATCGATTAAGAAAATCATTAAGATTATTCAGACATGGCCAAGTTTCAAGTCGATATGTATATTATCTAATATAGTAATGTGAGTGGGATAGACTCATTGATATGAGTGAATGAAGACCTATAGAGTATTGCAATATCTGGATCAAGATCTCATATATCTCATATGAAATGTCTCATTTATTCATCAATTATCAACCCATCTATGATATATTTGACATATCTAATCATTACAGCTATTCATAGACATCTAACGATCTAGTTAGTGTCCATACTATATCTTTCTCCACCCTTCCCTTAATCTCTCCCCAATCTCCTCTGCTCTTCCACGAAGCTTCCCTTCCATTTCCTTTCCATTCACTTAACTTCATTTTGATTCACTTCATCACCGTCACAAATCAGATAGACTCTGGCACATTATAGTACATATTCTAGGAAGTAAACTGAAACCAGTGAAGGAGTCAATCACACTATTGCAGTCACACTAAGGAGTATTCATCACTGCGAAGGTTACAACATTATTTATATATTCAGACGTTGATAGGAAGGAATAAGCAAAGAATAAACGAATGAAAACCATAGACTAGCAATACGAGTCTGCAGAAGGGGAGATCAATGTTGTATGGACATCGAATCTAGTCAATAACTTCCATACGCGAACGAACAACATTGAAATGGGAATAGATGATGTTATTGCTGATGAAGAAGGACCAATATATGTATGTATATGGTGTACGTGACTAACAAAATATGAGAAATACGATATCATTAAGAGTACTATATTGGAAGCGAATATAGTGAGATAGACTACCACAATGATCTCTCGATTTTGAAAACCTACATGAAAACACTCACAAATATAATCACTGTCTTCCGAGAAAAATGGCTTGAATGAGAAGACTCTGCTACGTATCTCATCTCCCAACAGTAATAAGCAATTCTGTGAACGCAGAACTTCGTCTACGGTTCCATACTTCGGTATTTTGCCAAAACACGCGGCGTACACCGTGTCCAGCACCACATGTAAGGAAGACGGGGTTCGTTGTCCACCGCCGGGGTTGAGGGACCAACCCCGTTGGCGTATATCGACTAAAGGTCGTACCCCCTACAGTACTCCACAGTATTCAGACGGCGTTAGATGGGAGTCCGGAGTCTGGCTTATCCTACCCATATTTCGTGTGATCATATGCATGCTGTTTTTGGTAAATAACCAGAGAAATGACCACAGATCCAAATCCTCCAATGTCATGGACAGACAGACTAAGCTAGTGTCTGAACATCAATGATCAGTCCTAAAATATTATAATGGGACAGTGTTTGTTTATCGAATAATTGGCTGATTTTTCAGGAAATTGACCAGGAAATGGGAGCAATGAAAACGTATTCCCATTTTGTATTCAGTCATACGATTTAGTGCGGGAAATGGAGGAGTTTCTATTAGGAGAAGCAGTCTGCACGTAAAATCAAATCGGACGGACGATTTCAGACGAACAAAGTGTATTCATTCTATGAGAGAAATTGGTTGGAGGTGGGAGAGAGAAATCATATTTCACACCATGTCACAAACCAATTAATTATTTATCAGCAATTTGGAAATAATCTCAGGTATCCGACTTAATCGCGTCTAGTTCTCGAAAGTTATGGGAAATTAGGTTCAATCATAGACTGACATTTACAAATGAGAATTCAACGGAGCGAAATCGGAAAAGTGAATGCCACCCTCTCATGTTTTTATTTTCCCACATGCGTTTTTCGGGTCTCGTCTGACACCTTCAGACTATCCTCAAAGTCTCTACCTCTACCTCTACCTCTACCTCTACCTCTACCTCTACCCCTCTGGTCCTTCATTCTTTCACCACATCTTTGATGTTGATAGACTAGACGTGAGAATCAGCTGATAAATGTTGACATTGACAAATTGTCCTTTGAATTCCAAAGACACTTCAAAATCTTCACAGATAAGTTATTTCAGTCAGCGAATCAGTGGAAGAATGTCAAGCGAATTATGTGGTCTTTAAAAGTTGCGAAATGAAATGAAATGAAAAAAAAACAGTTCGTAAAACGAGGAGGGTTTTATCTACCTTTATTTTCATTTCGTGACTTGTGAACAGAGCATAAGAGTTTGTGAAAAAACATGAAAGAATCCTATTTTGCATATACATGGGTTGACTAGATAGTCTCCTTCGGAAGTGTTCACGTTATTTATGTATCATTCTTCTTCTATTTTGAAATGTTTTCATCTAACGAGAAAGAGACTAAAACGAGGGTCTCCTCTTCAAAGAATGCAAATTATCTCTAGTGACTTGAGAAATGACCAAAAGTGCAAGTTTGCATCCTTCAGAATATGGGCAAATACTGCATAATTATATTTGTTCGTATCCAATACGAAATGAATAGTACAAGGCATATGGTAGTATTATGTTACAGACATTCCTATACTTATGCAAAAGGTGCGAAAAGAAAAGAAAATCAGAGAAACTCTCCTGAATTTACATGATCTCTCGCATCATTTTCTTTTACTTTCGCAACTTTTGTATTAAACGATTTATGATGCAGAAGAATGCGTTTGAAACGGAATAACGAAGAGAAGAAAAGAGTCAAAGTAAAGAAGAAGAAGAGGGTAACTAGGAAGAACCTTATTGTTTATTGTGTGAAAAGAAAACGGAGAGTTATGCACTATGAGAGAAACTCCTAAGTAGAAAGGATTAACGAAAGTTGAAATGGGTAATGACATAAGTAGAAATGGCCAATGATATTGCTAAAAGTACTAAAAAGGCAAATCAAACAGGTCCGAAAATGGATGTGTGTACTCTCTCATGTCTAGCTTTAAAAGGAAAAGGAATACTGCGAGCTTAGTCACGTTGGAAGTTTAATACATTACTATAATAAATGAGAGAACGAAGTGATGCACTAAGTGAAACGGTGAATCCTACTTATTTCATAAATAAAGAAGGAAGGAGCGGATTTGATAAAACATTAAGAGACCGGCTCGGTAAGACTCGAGCATTTTGACCCCCTGCCGGACATTCGCGAGGAATTTCGATCTTGCCCTCAATACTTTCATCATAGACACATACCGGGGGGAGACCGATGAAAGTTATAGTGAAAATGCCCTTAGGCTCAAACCCGGCTCAAATATGTCACATTAATTAAAAAATTGAAAAAATCATATCTTTTCAATCGTGATAGCTAGGACTTTTATTTCTTTTTATTAGTGAATAACATGTCAAGCACTCTTACAAACACTGCTGAACACTAATATCATATCGTTTTGAATATGTTTTTTCGGGTCAGATTTTCAGATTTTTTTCCTTCTATCCTCGTTGAAGAGATACTGCAAGAAAATTCATAGTGCATATTGTAGCCCTGACGATTATGTACATGTTGGTCACATTCCCTTGGCCAGCCAGTTTGTCATAAGCCTCGAGAATTGCAACTGAATATGAGATATGTGTAAATTGGAAAAATCGAAAATTAAATTTCTTGAAATTCGCAAGAGCAAGAGTTAGCTTTACAATGTCATTTTACTCGTAGCGATGCGCGTACATAGGAAAAATATACAAATAGACTTGGACTACATTTTTTAAAAATTTAGAAAAATAATTATTTTATTTTTATTTTTTCAACTGCCACATTCAGTCGACCGTCAAGGAAAGTTGATTCATAGGGCGGATGGTGGCTAATGCATGTGCGTTTGCAGAAACGACTGCAACGTGAAGAGTCGTCGTTTAGCAGATCTTGAATTTATTTTTTTATTTATCAAACTTGAATATTTATATGTTTCTTTCATATAAATCGGTTGGAAGGTAGCGCATTGCATCCAAAGCTGTACCATTTTAATCAGTACGAGTATACGCTATTGGACTACCGTCAACGTCAAGAATCGCGAACTGATTTTTTTTTCAGTCGACCCATTATTTTCAACCATGACCCCGGGTTCATGGTTGAGAATGGCTGAGGTCGAAAAATTCATGATGATCCCAGACCAAATACTATTTGGCATTACATCAACAGTGGACCAACTTTTATTTTTATGGATTCCATAACTCGAATTACCGTAATAGTAATGCACGTACATGAATTTTCCGAGAATCTCACCACATTATTATAGGATACGGTAGCTAGATTACGGTAATTCGAACTATGGTATCCATAAAAATAAAAGTTGGCCCACTGCTGATATAATGCCAAATAGTATTTGATCTGGGATCATCATGAATTTTCGGCCTCAGAAATTCTCAACCATGAACCCGGGGTCATGGTTGAAAATCATGAGTCGACTGAAAAAAAAATCAGTTCGCGATTCTTGACGTTGACGGTAGTCCAATAGCGTATACTCCTACAGATTAAAATGGTACAGCTTTGGATGCAATACGCTACCTTCCAACCGATTTATATGAAAGAAACATATAAATATTCAAGTTTGATAAATAAAAAAATAAATTCAAGATCAGCGAAACGACGACTCATCACGTTGCAGTCGTTTCTGCAAACGCACATGCATTAGCCACCATCCGCCCTATGAATCAACTTGCCTTGACGGTCGACTGAATGTGGCAGTTGAAAAAATAAAAATAAAATAATTATTTTTCTAAATTTTTTTAAAATGTAGTCCAAGTCTATTTGTATATTTTTCCTATGTACGCGCATCGCTACGAGTAAAATGACATTGTAAAGCTAACTCTTGCTCTTGCGAATTTCAAGAAATTTAATTTTCGATTTTTCCAATTTACACATATCTCATATTCAGTTGCAATTCTCGAGGCTTATGACAAACTGGCTGGCCAAGGGAATGTGACCAACATGTACATAATCGTCAGGGCTACAATATGCACTATGAATTTTCTTGCAGTATCTCTTCAACGAGGATAGAAGGAAAAAAATCTGAAAATCAGACCCGAAAAAACATATTCAAAACGATATGATATTAGTGTTCAGCAGTGTTTGTAAGAGTGCTTGACATGTTGTTCACTAATAAAAAGAAATAAAAGTCCTAGCTATCACGATTGAAAAGATATGAATTTTTCAATTTTTTTAATTAATGTGACATATTTGAGCCGGGTTTGAGCCTAAGGGCATTTTCACTATAACTTTCATCGGTCTCCCCCCGGTATGCGTCTATGATGAAAGTATTGGGGGCCAGATCGAAATTCCTCGCGAATGTCCGGACCATGCTCGAGTCTTACCGAGCCGGTCTCTTAAGAGAATGAGGCAACGCTCGAATAGGAAAAGTGAGAAACGTGTTTCTGGACTTGATGACTTACTAATTCATAAAGTCTCCCATTCTGCAGAATATGATGAGATAGATACACATAGAAAATGTGAGTTGTTTAGAAGACGAGAAGGCTACTATATTAATGACCAAAACAACGTACAACATACATATAAACAATTCTAAATTTATTTTTCGCATTTTTTCGTTGGTCTGGCCTTCAAAGGAAATGGCTTAGAAATCAGAATACTGTGAATGTATACTGTAGGGCAGATGAGCGACTGAGTTGATGATAAAGTACGTGAAAATAGATATGAATCATGTGGTGAAGATGGTGATTGACCATTGATGGTTAGATGAAGAAGTAGACAATAGGAGGTTTGAATAGAAATAGAAGAAGAAGAAGAGGATTGGGAGAGGGATAACTGAGTCAAGATGTAATAATATATTCATTCTATTATTTCTTTAGAAACTACGAAACGAAGATCGAATGGTCTTTCAGTAGTTCATATGAGAAATCAACCCATTTATATAGAACAGAAATCACCCATATTGGTTTTGTTTTGTATTCCAACGAAAATAGGAAGCCAAATATAGTCGGGTCGCCCTTATGATTGGGTAAATATTTCCCACCAACGTCTATACTGACGGAATTATTGCCTCACACAAAATATTTATCTTAATTTTAGAAAGAAGAAAAAACAGATATCTTTAGAAGGTTCAATTGACCAATAATAGAATATTCTCAAGACAATGAACAACTTCCTATCGAGAATACACTCCCCCACGTTCTCTTCTAATGTTCTTCCCACGTATCCTTCTAAGACTCCGCCCACTTTCGAGAAATCACTCACGAATCAAGAAAATCGTTAATGAGTTAAGAAAAATTGAGTGAATACAGTATTGGTAGATAAACCGACTTTTTAACTTCCTTCAACCTTTCAACGCCCCTTCAAATCTGACTCCGTGAAAATTTGATAAGAATCGGGCGCTGATTGATGAAATCGAGACAAACTTTCAATTTATATTAGAAGTGATATGTGTACTGATATCGTAATGAAATGGATGGACTTTGAGACTGAAAAAGAAATGGAAAGAAGTACTGATTTATGTACATCCAGGTATGCACGCACCGGTTAATCAAGTACTATAGAATTTCATGGAAAACGGATAGAAAGATATGCATTCGTATCGAAAATAACCTCAAAGGTGAGTGTTTTTCTGATCTATCATAAACAAACAACGAGACCATAACAATATCTCATATTGTTAGATTTCTTCGTGATATATTGTGATTGAAAATAGGAAGACTTAGGAGAAACCACATAGAAATGTTATTGTCCATGTCAGTACACTGCACTGTCGTCGAATTAAATGACTGAAATGCGAAAACCAGCAATGTGGTGTTCAAAAATCGCGAAAACATATGAAACGAAATGTCCAGAGAACGAGAGTGTGCAAAACGAGGAAAGTTTTTTTCTAATTTTTTTCACAATTTTTTAATAAAAAGTGCGCAAGTAATCGGATAATATGTAGAATTCATGCAAATACTATGAATTAAGCGCCATAAATTATGCATCGGATTACCGTTTGTGTGTTTTTCAACTGTTATAAATGAAATACATAATAACATATTAAAGGGATCATATATCATAATATATGCGATGATTCATATGGGGCAATATGATGAGTACATCTTCCATTACAAGTCCATATATGACAGGCTCCGCCTATTTTCATTCTTGAACTCAAAACATATGATATCAGAAACACTAGAGTCGTAAGATACTTTATTACTTGTAATAAAACGTGGTCTAATTTGGTAGGGGGGCGGCATACAATTTTTATTTGTTTAAAAAAATAATGCCGTATTGCAATAACAAATTAATAATCTTAGGTGCATTTCTGTAGTTGGAAAGAATGAAAATATTGTATTCAAATACACAGAGGGATTTATAGCAAACAGTAATTATGATGTTTTCCAAGCGTAATTCTTTGAACATATCTCAAACAGTTACCTATATCTCATTAAAAGAATACCCCAAGCAACTCCCCCGACTGTGGGCTCACTATCTCGTTGGTATAAATGACCAGTCTGGAGAGTCGGACATGAGCTTTGCCTAATCATCTCATCATGTCACAAATAGTTATAGAGATACCACACACAAATTAATAGAAGACTAGAATGCGCGGATTCTTTCACATGTTAAATACAACAAAGTTTTGACAAGGTTACATCATTATATATACAATCGGATACCATCATACATTTATATCCATATTCGTCTATTAACATGATTCAATCTCGAGATGTTTCATGTTTGTTGTGACCTAGAATATGTTTTGACTACAAAATGAATTAGCTCTAGGATGTTTCAATCATCGTTGATTCAAGTCTGACCGGAAGGATTACTTTGAATGACGTCTTCCTACTATCATAATTAAATAATGATTAATCTGAATTTAAAGTTTCTTCTATTTTTCCCAATGTAGAAATCTTGCTAGTTGCAGGATGCAATAAAATTGAGTAGTACTTGCCTTTATATCTTCGATAAATTAAATTATTGATTTCCAAAGTGTACGAGTACTACTTCACATGAATGTTCAGATACATTTTTTTCAAAACTAACGGTTTCTATGCGCCTTATGGTGTTTCGGCATCTACGTCTAAACGTTGAAAAGTAGACAAGAATGAGTCTGATCACAGTCGTCTACATATCTATCATTATATTTCCCATGTTATCTGTTATCATAGGAGACAATAACAGTAAGGTATGGTTTGTTCATGGTCTGTTACATTATTTACTATAATTAAGATGTTATTACTCTTATTAGATGTTCATCTTTTGTCAATCATTACGTAGTATGACGTTCATCAGACCAAACATTTTTATTTCAATTGACGAGTAAACTAGCTTCTTTATAGGGGAAAAAGGAGAGTGAATTAGCATCGTCTATTTATTTCCACGAGAACACTTTGCAGTATCAACAGAGTAATGCTCTGTTCAAATGTCACCAAAAGAAAATATAACCAGAGAAGACTCTCCTCGTTTTGCACACTCTCTAAGCCTCTTTTTCTTTTCTTTTCGT
The DNA here is from genome assembly GCA_943737045.1 of Parapristionchus giblindavisi. Lineage (NCBI taxonomy): Eukaryota > Metazoa > Nematoda > Chromadorea > Rhabditida > Diplogasteridae > Parapristionchus > Parapristionchus giblindavisi. The sequence continues at coordinate 186,418 of CALSFV010000312.1, read as the reverse complement.
TGTGTTTGAACATCACATAATGGCTCGTGAAGAATAGGTAATATGAGAGATCAGAGATCAGTTAATTCGATCGATATTTGAAAGGGAAGGTGGTTGGGAGTGCATGGACATTGAACGATGACGTATCAGCCAATTTTTGCGGCACTTCATTAGCTCTTTCCACGAATAATTTAGGATCTATTTACACGACAAAATTGAAGGTCGTTCTGTGTGTGGACAGTAACAAGAATCTACGACAGATCTTGCATTTGAGGACTTTCCATATGATATCAAATGTCCATCTGGAAAAGACAGACGTTGACTAACAAATAAGGAACAGAATCAATAGAATGGAGATTTCATCTAGTCTTTTTGTGGAAGACGTGTAGAATTTGGATAAAAGTCCATGAATAGACATGAAAGGTAATTGGGGACACAAATGTTCATGGAGTCTATTGAAGTGTACTTTGAATTGAAAGTTTTCTGAGAAATGGAATGATTATTATATTACGAATAATACTTGATCTCTTAAATTTTTCTCATATTTTTTTGCTAACATTTAGGATGTGGTGTTTGAGAACTAAGAAAAACAGAGAAATACCATGAGCCTCGAAATGTAAAACTGCAGAGTGGGAAAAATCATTAATGAAAAGAAATATCTACTACGCATGCGTAGTAATGTAATATGATCAAATGATATACATAACCGTGGAATACTCTCATGAGGTAGAGGTAGAAACAATCAATTGTATGCTGCAATAATATAATACAAAAAAATTACTACGGTAACCCTAGCCATTTTTTCCGCAAACGGTTTGCCACAAATCATGACAGACCACAGATTTATTTAATAATTCGAAATAACATTTTCTGGGATATCGGAAAGTTTGAAATCTTTTTAGATTACGCTTTGAGGCTAACAAGGGAATGTTCTCAACTCACCATGGAGTTATGACTAGAGACATATACCAGTCGAACCGTCATGTGATTCTATTGATATGTTGTTTTTCGAGGTTTAGCAGGCCTACATAAAATTCAGTTCACTGCTTAATGAACCTTCTAGTGTAGTGCGATAAAAAAAATATATTTTTGGGGAAAACACTGAAATAGACTTTGACTTAAATTTTATAAAATGTTTGCAAAAAATTGGATGTAAGGTGGGAACGAACCAATAACCAATATAATACATGCATGCGCCTTGTACACTACACCAGATGGTTCATTGAGAAGAGAAGTGAATATTAAGTTTACCTACAAAGCCTCGAAATACAACATTTCATTATCGATTTTCTCGAAAACCAAAAGCTCGTGGCAAGTAGACTCAACTGATTTCCAGACAGAATCACATGACGATTCGAATGGTATATGTCTCTAGTCATAGCTCCATGGTGAGTTGAGAACATTCCCTTGTAAGGATAACATTCAATTGGATTACAAACAATGTGGATGAGGACCCCTGTGACAGTTGTATAAAAATCGTTTGGTTTGGGCTCTTCCATGAAAAGCCGAGAAGTAATAATTTTCATTTTGCAAGCTTATTTTAATCGTAATTCGCTTCAAGTTTATGTCTTTAGATTATTTCCAGTATTTTTTGCATTCATTACTCTTCATTCGAGCCTTATTATTCGGTTTGGACTTATGCTTACCTCTTTTTTTTTTCGAATTTTTCAAAATCGAGGAATTTGAAAAGTCAAGGACAGACAAAGCCAAGTGGGATAAATGAAGAGTAATGAATAGGAAGAATACTGGAGAAAGCGCATGCACAACAGAGAAATAAGAAGAAGATGAGTACATATTGTATGTGGAGGGTCAATACCGAGAATATGAAGAAGAATGAGATGAAGGAAGACGTCTATATTATGAATTATGTATGATTATAGTAGAATAGTCATATATCTAATCTCATATTTCAATGTAAATATACATAAATCAAAAATAAAATATTTGAAAATCTCACTGTGAAAGGTAAACGACTAAAATAAAAAAAGATTGGCTAAATCAATGAGACTGTAAGATTGTTTAAGGGTCCAATGCATCACGAAAGGGGTGGATGAGAGGGAAGTGAAGGCACAACAAAAAAAGACAAAATTAATAAAAAAAGCAAAGACACGTGGTTGAGGAACTGAACGACTTGAAAAAACTAATAGTAAGCGAGAAATTATTTCTCACAGAGAGACAAAACGAGAGACAGAACGGGAAAGGGTTAAAGTATTATTTCTGATTGTTTTATCCAAAATTATGATAACATTTCCATAGCTTATTTTCGGTGTTTTGATGAAAACGGAGTCATTAAATATCTGAATTTATGCGTACTTTGGGAATATTCAAGTCTATTAACTTATTCGAATTATGAGCGAATATTGTTCTTATTGTTAATCAAGAAGAGATAAATATTCAAGACACTACATCTCGCAGAAGGGGACTATCAACTTTTTTTTCATGACTAAACTTGCCAGATAGAACTGTATGCAGAATGCTACAAACGCTGACTACTAACCACTGAGCTACGCTTCCTTCCTTTTGAATCTATTAGAGAGCATAATGTCCCATGGTCTTAATGATAATAGCACACCTCAAATCTCGTCGTTCCCTTCTTTACGATATTTATGGTGAACTTTAGAAGAGAACGTCAGCTAAGTCACGTATGCATAAACAACATTAACATTTAATAATAATAATAATAATAATTGAGAGACTATGTAAATATACGAGATCATCTGACCATCCATACATTGATACACAAAAGAGACATACTGTAGAGGTAATGTAATAAACACGGAAGGATATGGCTATTCCCAGAAAAAAAAACACTAATTAGTAGGGAATCGTCGAAAGATTTGAAGTGGCTATTAGTAAAGGTTCTTCCCACAATCAATTATATAGACTAAGTTATCTCCAATATCTCTATCGTCGTCTCTTTAGAACATTCACAAAGCACTTGTTCGATAGTAAGACAAACAATGAAGATTGAGAGATCGGCACGTTTTTCATTGTTGAACAGTCAAAAGTGTAGTCGGATCTAGGAAGAATTTGAAAGTTCCCACAGTATTCTGACTACTGTGAAATCCGGCCAACAAGTAAACTCTTTCATTTAAATTGATCTCTCATCTCTGACTTTTAAAGAAAACCGACTTGAAACAGAATTCTGAGAATCGAAGAAGATGAAGATGAAAAGATTAGAATAAGAATGAAGAAGAATACGAGAGGTAATGGGGGCTTTGTGATGGATAATATATGTGAAGGTTAACGGTATTTATATAGGGATAACGAATAATAATAAGATGATTTTGTGACAGTTCACACTTCATGAACTGTAAAAATGACGGTTAATTATTATTATTACTACTACTATTATTGTTATAAAAGAGGAGGCGAAAAATGGATTTTGGTAATGAAGGCATTTGGGATGAAAACAAAGAAGAAAGTACGTGTTTTGTTGAGTTCATTCTGACAGAAGAAGACAGTGAAATTTATAATTAACTCCATGAGTTATACGACGTTCATCGGATAAAACTTGAAAAAATGCAAATTTTCTCAATCAATTTATAAGAAGTCGAGACAAAGCACAAAATATAATTAATTTATACATATTGAACAGTATCGACCAAAAGTGTTGGCGACTTTTCAAACTGTCATACCTTCCTTCATTTTCTCATCTAGATGTACTACTATGGTGCACATCCACAGTTAGTGGGAGATTCTGGAAAAATCGTTCCGCTGAGTTACATGATAGACATGTTGCAAATGTTCATCTACAATTTCAGGCCAAAATATGCATCGAGGTATCGGCTAGCCATCAGGAATAATATCAAGATACATTTTATACGTTTCCAGAACTCTGTGGCTTAAAAATGAAGGAAGTGAAAAAATTAACATTACTTTTGGTCGGTACTGAATATTACATAATTAATATAACAGGGAAATATAAAGCATAGTTTAATCACTTGAAGAGGAGTTTACGCATGTTCTCAACCGAACGGGCTTGCTGAAAATATTGATCTTTGAACTTTGATTTTAATCTTTGATCTTTGATCTTTCGATCAACTCACATTCTTAAACATCTTATCATCCCATGAGGGGAAGAACTTCTTGAAAGTTGATGATTCTTCACCCTGAAGATATCTTATTTTTTATAAGACGAAACCTAGACTTTCAGAAGGGAAGAACAAATATTTAACCATTAGAAAAAAACACCAAAAGCTGTTTCGCACCATGAAGCCTCTGTTCAAGTGTCCCCAATGATAAAGAAATTTACCAAAAATAATGAATAAACAACACCTGGAATATGGTCTCAATCGTAGTCTTGGCATGCCTCTTCACATCGCTTTTCTTCAGATAATTCTTAAAATTTGTTTGTTTAATTTCCACTTGAACAATATCTCACGACATCTATGTTTTAGAATAGTTAGAGCAAAGATAAACATTTTTTCTTGACAAACTTCAAATCATGGCAGAGTGGCAATAATACAGAATTCAAACCTGTGCCGTTTTCTCCGCATGAGTTCTCTCATCTACATTAGCTCCAGTTCCAACCCATACATAGATCATATTGAGTGCATCCAGAATCATGACATCGTCACCATCAAGATCCTTTAAAGACACAAACCGAGATAATTTGAAAATCGTTGCTCTGGCCATATTCTCTCGCAGAGAAAGAAAGTGAGAGAGAGTGATCTGAGCTTAGAGTCTCAAATTAGTTTGTAGCGTGCCAAGTACTCATTAATTCGATTATGATAAGTACTCTATTTATGTGCCGTTCAAAAACCACGAAAAGAAAAGAAGAAAAGGCGAGAGAATGATCAAAAAGAGGAGAGCCTTCACTGATTTTCTTTTCTGTGAACAACGTTTGAACAATAACAAACACGAGAGTGTAATTTTGGAAATTTTTCATACTCTCTCGTTTTTGCAGCCTACGAGAGATTTTGATAAGAGAGGAAAGCCTCATATTTGCAAAGTAAACCTTTAATTATCTTCTAACATTTATTATGGCATTTTTGTGCTTGCAAATGGATTAGACGTTGAATATGAAGTGACGCGTATGTAATTCTTTGTTTTCATTCTTTCTCTTTCATTCATAATTATATGCACGACATAACGAACGTGTTCATCTCTCCCGAGGATAAACAAATCTTTGACCAACGAGTGGGAGTTAGATTAGGAAAGATAAGGAGCAATGAATATTTATATAATTATAAAGATATTTATAAAAATATAAAATAATAACCTCTTGATCGTATCCAGCAATCTCTTCAACGACTAAACGTCCAGTTTCATTTGAACATTGGAACAAACGAGGAGTGAATGTTCCCTGTAATTAATCAGAAATTTTATTCGAGTATATCCCTTCATGGCCTTGGTTTTATGATAATCACCTTGGTCTTGGCACCTTGCCAATCTTCGAACCATTGAGTGAATAGAGCAGGCTCAATCGATTCGAGAACACGAGTTACTGTTGTCCATGTGGGCAGTCTCTGAAATTAAAAATCGATTTATGCATCGTTTCAGAAATTCTCTCAAAATAAATGATGGAATTATTGTAAATGAAATATAAGCTGTGCCACGTTCTTTTTTACTCTCAGCGCGCCTCCCACGCCGTGGGAGCGAGACCATCCGTGGTGTACGCCACGGATTTGGCCTGTAGAAGGCCCACCAAGCTAGTTAAATAAGCTGGTTTTGCGGCGCATATTTCATTTCATTTCATTGTGATTATTCTCTGATCTTTAATTATTATAATGAACTGACAGCTGTATATAGATAAGTCTGTCCCCAGAAGAATGCCTTCGATCTCTCTTCTACCGTACATCCATGACCAATCCATACATACACTCCTCCATTCACTGCATCGAGGATAAATGCGTCCTGAACGGAAATTATGATTACTGTAGCCATATCGTTCGATATCATAGGTACATTTGAATCAAGTAGCGCCCTTTTGACTTCGTCTCCCTGAGCAATCTTAGTGACCTTCGCCTCTCCAGATGCGTCATTGACCCTGGATACGGTAGAAAATTAAGTTAGTTCACGATAGAAATCGTCGGTGTGACTACCGTACTTCCACAGCGATTTGTGTTCCTTGTTCCTCTCCCAGTAATCCTCATCGTCATCTGCTCCCTTGGCGATCTTAGCAATGACTTCCTTGCCACCGAAATGCTTCCAGAAATCGTAGCATTTGTTCCAATCAGCGTCTGAAAACTTGCAGTATAACAGCTTGATCTTTGATCTTTGTAGTCTGATCTCGCTAACCGAGGAGATGAACTGTACTGCGTCCAGCACGCTCAAGTTCTGCGAAGTTCTTTGCTCGAGTCATTCCCTATAAGAAGTTGTTCTTTGAACTCTGATCTTTGATCTTTGATCTTTGATCTCTTACACTGATTCGCTCCAACCTTCCACTCTGGGGTGGCATCCATACATAGATATCAGCACCCGTGTCGAGAATGAAAACATCTCCAAGGTTGAGCGATAAACTAGATAAACGGACCTAAAATTGAATCTTGATTTTTGATCTTTGATCTTTGATCATACCTCAGTACAACGCACATTCCTCTTTCCCTTACACCGATAGAGCTTTGGTTGGAAATCCTTGAGCTCTTCCTCTACAGTCTTGAATCCAGACTCATGACCGCCCGAAGGATACCTGAAATGCTGTCCGTTCCCAATATGATTCATCGAGTTTATAATATTGAACACAGTTGATGTATGATCTTTGATCATTACAGTATGTCTCTGTAGCGCCCATATAAAACCCCTTACACAATGCTGAATTATTTTAATTTTGATTAATTTTGGAAATATTCGATATTTACCTCAATGTATTCTTGAAATAGGATAGAAACAAGGGAGATTCGTGTCCCTGTACTTCTCTATATTGTACTGGAAATCCTCCGAGGGCTTGATCGATCTCTACTGTTTTAATGGCAGCCGTTCCCATTTCATCCTGTAATCTTTGATCTTTGATCTTTGGTCTTTGAACTTTGATCTTACCGTCGATGCGTTCTTTCCGATCCAGAAGTGAACATCCCACGCGTCACAACCGGCTTTAGTCTGAATGTTTGCAAAATTAATGTTATTGTATTTCCTGTGAGGTTATACGAATACAGTAACTCTTGCCCATTTCAAACGATTATCTCTTCAAATCAAATAAAGATATTCTGTGAATCGATATAGTGAAACGAAATGAAAAGTCTTTTATTTCATTGACGTACATTGAGTATGATATATGTATCACCATCATAGAAGATTCCATGATGAGAATGAGCGATCTTCTCTAATTTGAACTTCTAAAAATAGAATCATAAACAACAATCGTTTGCTGCAATACACTTAATGATCTTTAGAGAGTAGCAGACAATGCAGTAATTTTAAATTGTAAAGATCAATAAAGCTTTGGGAGTTCGTCGATTCGGGATAATTAAATTGTGTAATGAACGTATCTAACATATGTCATTTTATAGTAAAGAGAATCCGGATTTCGAGATTCAACGATTGGTAAATATTGATAAATGAAGAGAGGAAATGGAGAGAATACGAAAAAGAGTAAGAAGGATGGCCTGAGGACATAGAACAACAGGCGCTTCGTTCTATGATAGAGATATTGTGAAACGTGAAATACATAATAGGGTGATATTAAATGAGAAGGAAGGGTTAGAGACTCATTGTCAAATCAAGGGGGAAAGAATGGAAAGTACATGGTTTTGTATGCGTCCGACTATTCTGAACTGTTCCATTATATTTTTTTCAATCCTGCTTCATTATTTTAAAACATTTTAAAAGCACATCCCGAGCTAATTTTGCTCTGGCAACGCTCTCTCGTATACAAAAAAGCGAAGCAGCATTGCCAGTGCTTCTAGTTTCAAATTAGCTAGAGATGTTTTTAAACATTTAAAAAAAAGACCATGCAATTTTAGACTGTATATATTTTTTGCATTATATGTACTTACATTAACTCTCCAAACAGTCAATCCTTCTGTCTTTCCAACGTCTTCCAGCATTGGATCAAGCGAGGCAGCATTCGGAGTTACCATTTTCTTTAAATCATTTGTATATTTTTTTCAAATATTCGGATACTACATGAGGTATCAATAACATAGTCGTCTAGATAGTTGATAAATGAATAAAAATAAATACATCGTGCGATAATAAATATAGGTGAGCAGATCAAAAGTTGGCGGAATATGAATGAACGAGATGAGTCCATTACAACCGATTGAAAGTTGAGAGAATTAGAGATAGAAACGGGAGAGGATTGAGGGGAGGGGAAGATGGGCTATCTAGAAGTAAACAATACAACATCTTGATTGAAACCTCTAAGAGATTGAAAACACCTGTCCTCATCGGACGTTAACATTCCAAAACCGCATCTGGATATTTAGATAGATAGATAGATAAACAGCTAGTATTGATAGTTTCTTCGATCAAAATTTATCAGAATGCTCATCTCTGCGTTACATTTAATTTTATTCAAATTGTTAATCAGAATTAATCATGTTGTGAATGACAATTTCGTATATCATTGAGTATTTATGAAAATGTAGAAAACAGCAAAATCAAATCAGTTTTGTGATTCCGGCTGAATGATGAATGGAAATCAAAAGAGGTATATACCATTTGTATCCACTCCTTGGATAACTAAGGTAGACTAAATTCAATTTCCCGGTCAGCAAGATAATAATGATTTTCGGAAATTTTACCGCGACACAATGATAAGACAGCTTGATTTTTTCCATCAGTTTCTATTTTTCTCAAACTTCCCCATAATATTATAACAAAAGGTCAAAAAATATGTTAGTAATGGATGATACGGCCTTTCCTCGAGAATAGATCGAAAACTGAAAGTGCCTTACTTGGCATATTTCCTTGGATATCCGTAATACCACTCCTGATCCTCAATATTCTTCCGCTGATCATCAGTAGCTATTGTCAGAAACATCTCTGGTAGCAAAAAGACCGCGAATGAATATTTATTTATTTATTTGAATAGAAGAATGAACGAAAAATATGAACAATTACCATGCTCATTTTATAATTCTCATTATTTTTGATTAGTCTTGATCGATTGATGTAATCATGTTAATGATCAAGCTTTGTCTCATCTAACCTCTACCTCATTTTCATCTCTATCAACCTACATAATGTATTCCTTTCACTATCATAATCATTCTAACTTGCTCTACAAAGATATTTTTGTCATATTCTTCGGAGTTCTCCTGTACGGTATTTTTAGTTGGTCATGTATTTCTTGGAGTTTAATCAATCATTTGATACTACGTCATAAATATATTCATGATGGACATTTTTTTTGCTTCTGTTTCCAATTCGTCATCGATTTCATTATATTCTATCATTCATATGATTCATAACAGAGCAAATACAAGAACGAAGGAACAACAAACGTACAAAAGAGATAATCACAGTAGGGTGTATTTATAGAGATAAACTATATGTGTACAACATCTATTCACAAACTATGACAAGTATTCTGGTGTTCTCTGAAAGCTCCTAATAAGCAATGGAGTATTATTTTGAAGAGAATTAAGATGGCATTCAAAATGAGAAGAATGAGATGAAGAAGGTCACTCCATTCTGCTTATGATTGCAAGCAGTTTTTGAAATGAAGAACTCCCTTGTTTGTTCAATTCACGGACAAATATCATGTATGTAAAAAAATAATATTGCGAACGTTTAATGAATCACTCCTTCATCGAAACCAATGAGTCATAGTACACAATAGGTTTAATCTACGAACAGTTAATTAAAAGAGACGGAAACTGTCAGAAAAGATATATAAAGAAATAGTTCTTAACCGTTCGAACAGAGATCATAGACCTATACTCTATATTCTTAATTTGACGTTGGTCACCGGTGTATGAAACTCTGTAACACTTTTTTCTTGTTGCGTCATTATACGATTTTTCTGAACAACACAGCATGTCTCCGGTAGTATAGTGGTTAGTATCCGCGTCTGTCACATGCGAGACCCGGGTTCAATTCCCGGCCGGAGAGAATTCTTTTGCAATTATTTTTCAACTGGAATGCTGCTGACTAAAACTTTCTTGTGTTTGTTCAAGGTACTTTGCATTTCAAATTAACCCTCACATTGGTTTAACGCGGTATTCGGGAAATGGGCGCTTGCAGGAAAATGCATCCGTGTTTTAGGGTGTTGACACAAGGAAACCATTTTTGCTATTCTGACAATGAGCAGAGACAAAAAAGTTTTGGCATTGAGAATATCCAATGATACTTAAAATGCTTTTATCCTCCATTCTCATCCAACGTGATAACCTCGTGTGAGCTATATTCGTAACAGTTATATGTCAACAGTGAGTAATTATCCCCGTCAACTCCCCGTTCTCTTTTCCATCTCCGCGCAAACATTTGTGAATACTATGAACAAAGATAGATAAACACTATAGACAGACCAATTTATAGGGCCATTTTGAGCAATTACAGTTCGATTTAGACTCCCTCTGTCTCTTCACTATACTCTTTATAGTAAGTACTCGTAGTGTCACTTTCTCAACGAATGACGAGAGAGTACAGTGAAATGAGAGAGTATAGAGACATAAAGGAATACCCAATACGGGTTGTAATGATCTGACTCACCGTAACTCCTCCCATATCATTCATTCACCTATCATTTTCTTCTCTTTATCTATCTTTCTTTTCCTTCATTCTACGTTTTCGCTGAATCGACAACACTCTTTTGTTCGAAAAGCTTCATTACAATTTCTCATATAAGTCGATCGTCTTTCGAGAATCTTATTCTTGACCTATTCGTCTTTTATACGCTATCCATACCGTAACCTACCGTAGTCATCATTTCAGAATGAGATCGATTATTCTTCTATGTCTCGTAGCCATTGCCGCAGAGGCCAAGATGCAAAACATCACCGTAAAGGTATCCAAAATTTATTACAATCATTTATTACAGTATTTGCATGTTTGATTAATCGACTTATGATGATCATAGAAATACTATAATATTTTTTCGTATTGGTTTTGACAATTAGATAACTGCGTACGCAAATCTTATTCTAGCCAAGTCACGTAATATAAAACCAAACTAAACGTTAGAGCAAGAACAATTTTGGATATGTGTCAATTTTTTTTAACTAGTTAGAATAAATTGTTCCGCAAAATTGGTTCCGCGTTCATCCGTCATAGTCACACCGTATTAAGCATGTTTCCTTATTTGCAATTTCACTGAGATTGCTTGGATACGGTAGTATTGATTTATTGATCGACTGATTGCAGGGAACGACTATCTGTCACAAGAGACGCGTTGCTGGAGTGCTTGTTCAGGTAATCAATAAGTTATCATTTCGATCGATATCTGCTTCATACAGTATGACCAATCAATCGATAATAATTGTAGTTGTGGGAGCGCGACACTTTCGATCCCAACGACCTTCTCAAGGAAGTAAAGTCTGACTCTAATGGAGATTTCACTCTTTCCGGAAGTTCGTAAATACATTTCTAAATATCGATTGACGATAAATGAAAAAAACACCTTTAAAAGTCAATTGGAAACCAATCTAAAAAAAGTGATGTTCACTCTTCAACCCTACAGAAAAACATCGAGGAAACTCGTTTTATCTGAGAAGATCGATATTATGATCGTATGAATTAAGGTGAAGATGAGATTGGAAAGATCGAACCATTCATCCGTATCACTCACGATTGCGATGCCAAGCCCGTAAGCATTATTTTACCGTTCCGTTATTTCTTTTCCATTCCAAATTACTATCAATTGATCATGTTTCAGAACTGCGAAAGAATTGCCGAATATGATGTGCCTCAGGCCAAGATTGACTCCACTTATGACATGACCTATATCCCCATGAACATTGCTGTTGCTGGAGAAAAGTCAAAGTGCAAGTAAAGATCAGAGATCAGAGATCAAAGATCAAACTACATCAATTGATCCCAACTTCGCATGTAGGCAACACGTGTATGAATTGTTCAATGCTTTCCTCACCAATTTCGTGATGTATAAATAAGTTTTAAAAATCAATAAACTTTTTTGTCTATTATACTTTGTCTAATAAGAACAAGAAAAGAATCGGTTTTAGTCTCTTCTCTGTTCGCTTAGTAAATGGCACGAGTAGAGAGATTGATTAGACGATAAGAGATTATGTCAAAGGAAATTGGATACAATGACAGTAGACCGCGTTGAATGGTTATGTCGGACATCTTTATCATGTACATCTTGGACATGGACATCTTTATAATTCCTACAAAATACATACATATGTTGTCGACGTAAAGAGGTGAGCCAAGAGCATCTCGATGTTTCTTAAAAGAATTTACATTCTTATTATTGTATTATAATACCGCTCAGAAGAGCGAAGTGCAGGGCACCAAAATTGCTCTCAGCGTCCGCGGTCCTCAAGCCCGAAGGCATTTTCCCGCTCGCACTTCGCTCATTTCCCGATCACCGCGGTAAACCAATGTTTCAGTGTGAGGGTTAATGTGAAATACAAACTACAGAAATGATCCTGTGAAGTATGATTTCAAAAATGACAGTGAAGATTTTGTATACAAAGAAACCATTCGGCGAACATCAGACAGGTTTGGTTGGCACCATTCGAGTTGAAAATTAATTGTAAACGTGCAAAAGAATTCTCTCCGGCCGGGAATTGAACCCGGGTCTCGCATGTGACAGACGCGGATACTAACCACTATACTACCGGAGACATGGTTCAGTTGTTGGAGGAAACATACATAAGGCGCGATTCAAATGCATAAAAATGTGTGCTTTTAGCATATCTGCGCAAGGCAAATATCGTGAACTCGTTCATATTCTCCTTCATGAAGTATCTGAGACGTTCGAGCACCACTAAATATTCAGATAGAAATGACGAATTTGAAGTTGCTTAGTTTTCAGATTAAAGATCAAATTACATAAAATGTTCCAATAGAATAGAATAAATATCAATATTTATCAGGTTTCAATTCAATATGATCCGGTATTAATTATGAAATAAGCTACCTGCTGTTGATTGGAAATGTTCACAGGGTCCAATACTAAAAGTGAATCGATATTTAGTGGGTGGCTACCGTAATCGTGTGGTGTAAACTATGGATATCTGGATATTGATCGCTTTGGTTGATGTGTCAGGGGGACAATGAAAGTATAGCTGCTGTCGGAATTTGGGAGGAATGGCGGAGAAAATTTTTAAAATATTGATAGAGGTAAATGACTAGATGGGATGGGCTATTTATGAATAATCAATAAAACAAAATGTACAATGTACAATGTTGAAGAGCGAAACAACAATATCGAATGAAAAAAAGAGGACTACACTAGCCCCGTTGATATTTAGTACCAATTGATTGGTATGGATACGGTAGGCGGATATCGTATCCTTCTTAGAATTCGTCTTCAGAATCCGAGCCAGTGAGAAGACCATGTTGACCATTTGTAGCCCGAGGTGACTAAAAATATTAATTGAAATAGTCAAATTATCGATTAAAAGGCAGTGTAAACTTTTTGCTTAGGACGAAAATAAGTGTCCAAATCCAGTCAATCAATAATCTATCAACAACCGTACCTGTCTCCTCTCAGGAGGCGAATAATCGAATGCTTCATTCATCGTAGTCGACAGAGGCTTGTATCGATTATCCTGAGCCAATGCCCATGTTGGGTCCTATAACGAATACCGTAACCTTGTATACGGTAGAGATAGTCAGAGATTATTGAAGAACGGATCAATATTTATCGATTGGTTTTGGGTCACAGAGGATAGACGAAGGGATGGTATAATCTCAATTCTCTTCTCATACTTCACATGAAACATTCTCTACTTTGTTTGCATTCTTCTGAAATTGAAATTAAACTCTAAAGGAGATTTTCGTAATCAACATCTTCAATTCGCATACTATACTGTCTCTTCTTAAGTGCAATGAAGATAGCATTGAGAGAGAATATGATTATCAATCTCTCTGACAAGGAAATAAACCCCTTCAATCGCCTCTTTACTCTTTCAGAAGATGAAAAAAGGATGAAAAAAGATGTACCTCCATGACGACAGTTCTTCTCCATGCATAGATAAAGAATAGACCAACGATGATGACTGATGGAACAACGAAGACAACGAATCCAAGTGAATCCTACAATTATATCATTATATTGTATAAAGCAAGTATACAAACATTATAACAACCAGTGGATAGAATGGTAGATCTACGAACTATCATGAGGCCCCCAAACATTTACGACATCGCGTGTCACACATAATTACAGCCTAACAGTAAAAATGGCTATACTATAATATCGCACCAACCCAATAGCAATGAAATTGATTACGGTATCGATTAATATCAATCAATAATATAGGTAGATCAACAAACCACAGCAGCAGAAGGATGGTAGAATCCGTTTCTAGTGATATCAAGAGTGGTGCCACTATCCGATAAACCACGAAGAGCCCTAAACCATACATTACGTCTTCAATCACAGTTTGGATGTAATCATGATCAGATTAATCAATATCTGATTGGACATCATACATTTTCGGTACCTGCGCCGTTATTTTTATCTAGCGGGTCGATTTTCAAAATATGGCCGTTCGATATAGAAAATTAGTTATTTTTCGCTTAAAAATCATTTTAGCTTATTCTCGCATCAAGTGACTGAAAATGAGCCATATATGGTGAGTCAATCCTCACATTATGAGGCAATGAAAATGTATGATTGGACATTACAAAAAAATGCATACTTGGTGACAGCATGCATGGATCCATTGTTGGGTGCTGCCTTTACATTGAGAAGATGAGCCATGAGACCATATAAATCGATATTCTCCGGAATCTCAGTGATCTACAATGCTACACAATACTACACAACACTTAATGAAACGTTTCTAGTCAAGGCTTTAAAGTGATATTTTTCATGCAGAGAGAGCCAGGAATCAAACAAATCCTACGAATACATATTACAATGATTGGTTGAAACCAGAATGTATCTGGTTTCAACATTCTTTGATCAAATGATAACTTACATTCTTTCCCTCAACAAAACTAGGTCCTTTCATCACTAATAATGCTCTCATTTCCTTCTCAATTGGATCCATTCCATGAGTGGATGAATGGAATGGATTCTCGTCCAGATTCTTACCGTATCTACAATCAATCAATCAATCAATAATATCTTTCCTCTTTATTTGTTGGCATATCAGCCTTCTATTCTATAAGATCGCTTCAAAGTCTATCTATGCGATCGTAACGATCGGATGATTACAAAAGATCAAAGATCAAAGTTCAAAGATCACAAATCTTATTGTAACTGTAGTTACTTCGCGGTAAAAATCAAAGTTCAAAGATCACAAATCTTACTGTAGCTGCAGTTTCTTCGCAGTACAATTCAATGAGATTGCCCATCCAATCTTTGGTTCGAATACAATCTCTCCAACTCTAGGCGTGGATACGTAGTGGAATCGCTCAGGAAGGTCCTACAACGACAGATGAGGTTACGGTACTTCCCAATCAATCAATAACCTTCTTATAATAGACGTTGACTCCATATCCGTGATCCTTGATAGCCTTAGTCAGATTGTCATAAATCTCCGTAGCGTGTTGTTCACTCGTAGGATAGATCATATGGTCGCCTACTTCAAAGTCTACTCCCACCTGGAACACAGGTTACGGTATTAGTAAATCAATCGATATCGTATACCTCTCCAGAGACGTAGTCTGGAATGCACATGACATGATCGGCACCTTTGATCTCTGCGTGACCATGATCAGCAGTCAGAATGATATCCGTTGTGTCTAGAAGACCTTAAAATTCGTATATCAGGAACAGAAGATAATCTCGAGTATTTCATAACAACGAGGTACATGAAATCAACTACTAGAATTGGAGTCTTACCCTAACCAACGTTTTTCTTCAAAGAACAATCATATCTCGATCGCATCTCTTATCTATGAAAACACATAATAATATTTATACTGCACCGCGTTTCTTGTCAACGCATAAATATTACTATTATATTATTAAATTGTTATTATAATGAATACCTCTAGCTTTCAGTCGCTCCGTAATATAACGGAATAGTTGATCCAGCTCGGATATCTACAATACAAATTAATCATACAAAATCAATAATTCAGAAAAACTACCGTACCTTCTTCGTTAATCGATTCTCAAAGTAGAAACCAAACGAGTGCAGGGTGTGATCGGGTTCAGCGACGTATCTAAATGGCGGATTCCGGAAACTGACCGAAACCGGGGAATAGCACTTACAGTGCGGCAAAAGTGTTCTTCTGGTCCTTCTCGAACATATCAACAACTTGATCAACATCCTTCACCCATGATTCCATCGTACCATAGGTAGTCCATGCTCTATAAATTATCGATTACCATCAACCGTTGATTACTGTATCAAATACTCAATGATGGACCGTGCTGATGATCAAAAGTGGGATAATCATGGTATTTTGTGGACCGTCACTGTAATATAGTCAACGTTAATTCACGTCTATGCATACTTTCTTTGGCTTTACCCGAGAACAGTAAACTCTAGTATAAAAGAGCCTTTCCTTCGTGTTTATTATAATTATTGACCGTATAAAATACACTTGTTTATTTGGTACGAGAGTAGCCAACCACTGCCACAATGAATTTCTATGTTTAGAGAGAGAGCACCGGTGAGAGAGTAGGTAGATCAGAGAGAGCGAGGAAGGAAAGGAGGAAAGAGTGGGAAGTTAATCGATAGTTCTTCCTCTGTTTAGCAGCAGTAGCAATGCAATTATGCAAGTACATTTTATACGGACAATACCCCCCCCCCTTTTTTTCGATTGTTCCGGTGTTCTGAATAGTACCCTTTCCTCAAGTACAATAGCTCACTTATGGAAGGTCGGTCGTCCGGGTTGTCCCTTCCATATCGCTTCTCCCGCAGGCCAATACATAACCACCGATTTGCCACCTCCCTTCTGATTCGTGATCCATATCGGTTCCCCACCAAACCTATAATGAACTTGATCACACCGCCGAGTCGAAAACGTCGTCTACACCACCACACCATCCTACACCATTCTTCCAAACGTCGGCAATATAATTACACTCACCAATGCTCCACTAGACTCGCATTCACTGCATCAGCTCTGCCGGTTAAGTTGAAGAGATCGAAACTGTAATAGAATTCAAAAATGATTTCTTATTTATGAGCAAAGTCTCTCGTTTCATCTTTCATTCATCCATAAAATATTCGAAATGACCCCCTTATTCTTCACGATATAACAAAATAAAAATGTGAAATAGTGAAAGGGCGAAACGATAAAAATCTAAAAAAGAACAACGAAGATAGGGCAAAGTGTAATATAGATCAGTCTATTCTCGTATATCAAACTTTAATGAACATTATAGTAAGTCTCTTACTGTTCTTTCGTTTCAGGATCATAGAAATAGTTGGATACAACTCCATGAGCGTCTTCCCTTAATCCCGTTATGATGCTCATATGATTGGGAGCTGTGTACGTCACATACTGCAATGATTATTGATTGACTGTCTTTGATCTCTGTTTGCATCAATTATCAACGAAACAGAGACTGAACTGTTATCAGTAAACGTTTCAATGAAACTTAGACCGGAATAGTTATCAATGGGAAACGTAACGAGAAAACATGATAATGATATCTCAACGATTGATACAATTTAACGATAAAGTCAAGAAAGAGGCCAGAAATAGATGATACTCACTTGTGACTGAACTCCATTGACAAACCAAGAGCCACTTGATGCCCATTCAGTTATGTACGGAGCCTGAACAACATGGATATATTAGTTTAGAGACAAATTAAAATGTTTTGCCAATATTGCTTTTTTTCTATGACAACAGGCCTTCACGAAGCCAGAACATAAAATAAACAGTTCATTGGGTATCTTAGTATGGAAATAATACGTCCAGAAAGATAAAAGAAGGCGATACCATGGTGGAATTGAGAAGATCGAAACGGAATCCATCGAAAGAGATGAGCAATACACGTTTAGAGGAAGAACCATCGACAACCGTAATCGATAAAGCTAGAAGCGGAATGAGAACCCGCCACATTACCTTCGATTAGAACGAATTTATAACAAGTAAACGTAATTATTGACAACTAATAGTGAAAACCACCGAGAAAATGAAGAAAAGCAAGCGAAATTGGCAATTTGCCATGTGCGTTTGGCGCACGTTAATGGCAGCGAAATTATGATTACTATCGTAGTCATTTTTGAAAAAATTACCAGAAATTTTTCGTACCGACAATTAACATTAGGCATTTAAAAATGCACGGCCGTTCAGGTGCAGGTACTGGCGCACAGTACTATTCGCCGATAGCTATTGCTGATACTTAAAGTTATATTAATTTTTTAAGAACTTCTGAAAAGTCAGTTCACGATAACGTTTATACTTAGGATGTCCCTAAATGACGGCCGCGGCCACGGCCACGGCCCGACGGCCCATCTTTTATAAACTTTAGTTGAACTTTACATTTATTTTTTTCTATACATATCACGGGTCTCCTGTAAAAGTGTATCAAAATCGCCCCCTTTTGCTACTAGGAAAAATTTTTTCTCTCGGATTTCGATGAAAGTCGATTGGTGGATGTGGTTGGGGGTCATGAGAATTCCTTAAGGCCTATCGACTTGATTTGGCCAAAATCGCAGATTATCGATTTTTTGTGATCTACCACGGAAATTGTCATAACTCGGTTAATTTTCATCGTACAGAGACCGTAAAGATGTCATTCGAATCGTATTAGCATGCCCACCAAAAAGTTTTCCGGAACACAATGTCGCAAAACCCGTCTTCAATGTGTTTCATCAGAAAAACTGATTTTTTTACTACAAAAGTGAGTTTTTCTCGTAATGGAGGGAGGAAATAGAATTGATACAATTTGATAAAATTATGCTACTAAACTCTCGAATGTAAACAAAGATAACAGAAATTCGGAATGATTGTTCCTTAAAATTGAGGATATCGTATTAATACGATATCATTATAGTATTACGATATCATTATATAATTATAGCTCGGGAATGATCATTTCTAGCGTGATAATCATATAAATATATTTTGTTGTGCTCGTTGAGAGCTTAATTTTTCTTTTTTGAAATTGTTTCTAGGATCATTTTGAAGCGATTTATGGTCGAAAAACCATTTTTTCTGAAAAACTGACTAAGTCCGGGAGTATATAGTATTTCGATGTCCCGGGGCCAGAGATGAGTAAAATGATCTACATAAATACCCTATATCTGGCGCGGCGAGTCCATTGGTACAATAAAATTCATTGTGTTTCTGAGATTTTTTCGAGAAAAACTCACTTTTGTAGTCAAAAAATCAGTTTTTCTGATGAAACACATTGAAGACGGGTTTTGCGCCATTGTGTTCCGGAAAACTTTTTGGTGGGCATGCAAATACGATTCGAATGCCATCTTTACGGTCTCTGTACGATGAAAATGAACCGAGTTATTGCAATTTCCGTGGTAGAACACAAAAAATCGATAATCTGCGATTTTGGCCAAATCAAGACGATATGCCTTCTCATGACCCCCAACCACATCCACCAATCGACTTTCATCGAAATCCGAGAGAAAAAAATTTTCCTAGTAGCAGGCGTTCATACACTTTTACCGGAGACCCGTGATATACGTTATCATTTTAGATTGATTAGCACCTTCCTCTCTTTTTGCTTGTCTCTTATTTGCATGTATCCTCAAATATAGCCGCGACTGAAAACAAAGAGAATGAGAGTGATAGAGATGGAGTGGTAGATCAGTCATATCGTCTCTCATACATCGATCGATGAATCGTCTTATTGTTATGTCTCTTTCTCTGGCTGACTGTTCCCTGTCTTCTCTATCTGATTTTCCCGCCATTTTTAGTTATCATCACGTTTCACTATGCTTTTTGATGTTACTTTCGTAGTTAATTCGCCCTCTCCTACTTCTTTAAGTACACAACTCTGTCTTTCCTTGCGTTCCAATCTCCCTCCATTACTCTACTTTTATCTGTTATCGAATGAATATATCTATAGCCTCGTCACCAATCAATTTTGGCATTTGTCTTTGTTTATTTGCATATCTTATCATTGTTGTTGTCTAGACCTTCTATTGTATTCCCATTTGCATATTATCCAAAATAATATTCATACTACGTGTCCTCACTTTGTTTACTTCATTTGCAGTTTTCGGTCATCCTTTCAATCTCTCCTTTTCAAAGCGCATCTATGTATGAATCTTCTGGCGTTCGTTTATCATCAGTCATTCTACATTCCCATCTCTTCCTCTTTCTCCTCTATCTCTCTTTCATCCATTATCATGCCAATCGATCACTAGGGAAGAGAGTAGATCATCAATCGATAATGTCTATGAGAGAGATGAAAGGAAGGGAAGTGAGCCTGCCATCTTTTGTGCGTCTATATCTTGATATATTTGATATATCTCTCTGTTTATCTTGCATTTCTCTCTTCTAACCGTCTCTCAACTTTATTCATATTCTTCTGCTCCGCATTTAATTATAATTTGGAGGCCGTATCCATGAAGCGTTACAAACAATTTCTCGATAAACGTGACGTCACGATCGTAGACGTAGACGTTATGCCAACTTTTACGCCTTACACCATGGATACGATCTCAGACGATGTGCGCAATGTGTCCTTCCTATCCGTAATTGTATTTACTACACTCTGGCCACGACTGTCCTTTGGCTCACGAGACAATGTGACCAGTGTGGAGAGTGATTCTCAATTTGTGTACATAATCATTTAAATCATTTCAAATCCATTTCAGAGGTCGACACGACACTTATCGCCACCGCGGCGTAATCGACTAAGATGACGTCAATCTTGTTCTGATCCGTACAAGGTATGTTGCTTGACTTGGTTCTTTTCTCTGAAACATGACCTTTGACGAGAAGATCAAACCTTTCAATTTCTCATTTTACAGGCCGAATCGTCGTTCCTCATCGTGCAAGGTCGTCTAGAAGCCCATCGTCACTGCGTAGATGACATCAGATGCTGGACTGAGAGTGCTGAAGCTTCTTTCAAGGTACGACCCTTCCTTGGATTCTCTTTCCTGTTATGTTATTTTCAAGTCGCGAAAGATGAAAAGTTTGTGGAGATTTTGCCTCTCTTTTTTCATGGCTTTTGAACAGAACTTCTGTTATAATAATAATAATTTATTTATCTTTAACGATAAACAGAGAGGTGAAAAAGAAAGTAAAACAATATTATGGAATGATGCGTGAGATCAAACATTGAATCAAGTGGGGACGACAGTAAATGATAATGATGCAAGAGTTAAATAAATCGTTACAAGGGAAAGATAGATCAGTCTGGGATCGAGAAGTCGATCCTATTTTCGGGTAGTGATAGTAAACGTGCCGCCCTACCGAAGAAACTGTAGTGCCTATATTGGAACCGTGACCCGGGATTATTGAAAAAAAAAGTTAGAATATACTTCACCTTCGTTACTTCATTGTCTTTGCCTTTGCTAACGTCCCCTTCACTGCTCACTGATCTGTCTCGTTGACAGAAACCAAAGTTGTATACAAAGTGATCCTTCAGAAAGCTCAACTCGTTTAATCTCGTAATTTGCTGTTTTGCAGGGCGAACCGTCACTGTCGACAAACATCTTCGGAAGCTCGTTGTCTTCGTCGATGATGATCTGCTCGATGTGCTCTTCAGAAGTGTGACGCCGCCAAGCTCCGACGTCCGCCTTCTGCCGGCGTTTTCCAGTACTGGCTGGGACTCGTTTTCTGAAAAAATAAAGAATTTGGGGTTGTTAATGTTTGAAATCAGTGTCGAAGCCCGCGAAGTTAAATGGGCGGGGTCAGCATCGCTATATACACAAGGTTCACAGAAAATGGGCGGAGTCACTCATCGCTTTATAAGTACGGGAGAGGATGGGTATATGTATTTCGTTTGATATGCCTTCTAATAGGGACCCATGGTCTAGTGGATAGTAGATCGAACTGTCAATCCGATCGGTTGGTCGACAGGGAAGTTCGTTCCCCCGAGGAGGATTAGCAAAAGAAGACATCGACCAACAGAACCCATTTCTTTTTGCCATTTTTTTCTTGCTGCATTTACACTCTCCCTATGCTAACGTGGAGTGTATGTCAGATGTCCCATAGAATGATCATGAATCGCAAACTAACTTTTTTTCCCTAAAATAATAAAAATATTGTAAAATACTATTTATGTATTTGTATTGACTGCACTATCAATGACTTTCAATGTTTATTGATGCAGAAACAGAACGAGTGTATGCAAAATCAATAACGGACGATTACGGTAACAAGTCAAAGCTGAAAAAATTAAGCGTATAGCTCTTAAAATGTGACTAGTATGTTAGAGATGTTCACAAAGTTGTTACTCTATTGCTGAAGTTTGATCTTTGTCCACAATTTTTCGATCAATGGGCGAAGATAATGGTTTTCGACAGTTTTCTTAGTTGTTGAATTTCGATTGTTATTTTCTGTTAAAAGAATATAGAATAAAAAAACTTGAAATGTGACGATAGTATTGATTACAACATGACTATAGTATTGATTACAAGATAGGAAGTCGTTTCGTTTCAGTGCTAGATCAGTGATAGAGTGGCCAGATGAACAGACGAGATCGATGGGCAGAGACGCAGTGAGTCATCGCGCGCGCACTGAACTTGATTTACCAACACTATTGAGACGCGTGAAGGGCGGGGATAACTTCACTACAAAAAAAACATTAAAATTAAAAATTATTTATTTTGATAAAATAAAGACTCGAGCATGGTCCGGACATTCGCGAGGACTTTCGATCTGATCCTCAATACTTTCATCATAGACACATACCGGGGGGAGACCGATGAAAGTTATAGTGAAAATGCCCTTAGGCTCAAACCCGGCTCAAATATGTCACATTAAGTAAAAAATTGAAAAATTCATATCTTTTCAATCGTGCTAGCTAGGACTTTTATTTCTTTTTATTAGTGAATAACATGTCATGCACTCTTACAAACACTGCTGAACATTAATATCATATCGTTCTGAATATATTTTTTCGTGTCTGATTTTCAGATTTTTCTTCTTTTATCCTCGTTGAAGAGAGATTGCAAGTAATGACATAGTACATATTGTAGCCCTGACGATTGTGTACATGGTGGTCACATTCCCTTGGCCAGCCAACATTTCGCAGGCATCGAGAATTGCAGCCGAATGTGAGAAATGTGTAAATTGCAAAAATCGAAAATTAATTTTCTTGAAATTTGAAAGAGTTAGAGGTAGCTTTATTATGTCATTTTACTCATAGTGATGCGTGTACACAGGAACAATATACAGATAGACTCAGACTACATTTTAAAAAAATTGAGAAAAATAATTATTTTATTTTTATTTTTTCAGCTCAAACATTCAGTCGACCGTCAAGGCAAGTTCATTCATAGGGCGGATGGTGGCTGATGCATGTGTGTTTGCAGTAACGACTGACACGTGAAGAATCGTCATTTCGCAGATCTCGAATTTATTTTTTTAATCATCAAACCTGAATATTTACATGTTTCTTTCACATACATCGGTTGGAAGGTGGCCTATGGCAACCTAGGTTGTATCATTGTTATATGTAGGTGTGTACGCTATTGGACTACCGTAATCGTTAGGAATCACGAACTGATTTTTTTCTCAGTCGACCCATGATTTTCAACCATGACCCGGGGATCATGGTTGAGAATGGCTGATGTCGAAAAATTCATGACGATCCCAGACCAAATACTATGTGGCATTATATCAGCAGTGAGCCAACTTTTATTTTCCGGATAACGTAACTCGAACTACCGTAATAGTAATGCTCGCACCAGAATTTTTCGAGAATTTCACTACATTATTATAGGATACGGTATCTAGATTACGGTAGTTCGGTTTACGTTATCCGGAAAAATAAAAGTTGGCTCACTGTTGATATAATGCCACATAGTATTTGGTCTGGGATCGTCATGAATTTTTCGACATCAGTCATTCTCAACCATGAACCCCGGGCACAGCGTTCTCATGACTTTCAAAGCAAGAACGACCGCTCAACATACAAACTCTCGAATACAATGGTCTCTCTTTTGTCTTGCTTTGGAAGAAAAATGGCTTGGACCAGAATACTGTGCGGGTCATGGTTGAAAATCATGGGTCGACTGAAAAAAAATCAGTTCGCGATTCCTGGCGATTGCGGTAGTTCAATACCGTATACTCCTACTGATAACAAAGGTACAACGTTGGTTGCCGTACGCCACCTTCCAACCGATGTATGTGAAAGAAACATGTAAATATTCAAGTTCGATGATTAAAAAATAAATTCAAGAAACGACGATTCTTCACGTGTCAGTCGTTACTGCAAACACACATGCATCAGCCACCATCCGCCCTATGAATGAACTTGCCTTGACGGTCGACTGAATGTTTGAGCTGAAAAAATAAAAATAAAATAATTATTTTTCTCAATTTTTTTAAAATGTAGTCTGAGTCTATCTGTATATTGTTCCTGTGTACACGCATCACTATGAGTAAAATGACATAATAAAGCTACCTCTAACTCTTTCAAATTTCAAGAAAATTAATTTTCGATTTTTGCAATTTACACATTTCTCACATTCGGCTGCAATTCTCGATGCCTGCGAAATGTTGGCTGGCCAAGGGAATGTGACCACCATGTACACAATCGTCAGGGCTACAATATGTACTATGTCATTACTTGCAATCTCTCTTCAACGAGGATAAAAGAAGAAAAATCTGAATATCAGACACAAAAAAATATATACAAAACGATATGATATTATTGTTCAGCTGTGTTTGTAAGAGTGCATGACATGTTATTCACCAATAAAAAGAAATAAAAGTCCTAGCTATCGCGATTGAAAAGTTATTAATTTTTCAATTTTTTACTTTATGCGGCATATGTGAGCCGGGTTTGAGCCTAAGGGCATTTTCACTATAACTTTTATCGGTCTCCCCCCGGTATGTGTCTATGATGAAAGTATTGAGTGCCAGATCGAAAGTCCTCGCGAATGTCCGGCAGAGGGTCAAAATGCTCGAGTCTTACCGAGCCGGTCTCTTAAATTACTCTAATAATTTTATTGGCTCAGATTTCGTATAGAAAAGTCAAAATATCTTCGAATGAAAAAAACTGATAATTATAATATCCTGCTAAATGACTTCAATAAATCACTTAACGAGGGCAACGCCAGCAACAGTAGAAAAATCAGGGTAATAATATTAAATAATTATATATTTATGCGTTAGAAGGAGGATTAGATATAGTGAACAATTGATGTAGTGATCACAAGTTAGTATTTGCAGTCAAAATGGAATAAAGTTAATAGTCTGAAAATAATACGCATTGAAAAATTAAGCCTAATATTAACAATGTTAAGTATACGGTCGCTGAAATTTGATTGAGATTATTGTAGTTATAGAATCCACAATCATACTCTTACTAAGCGTCAAATTAAAACATTACAAAAATTTTTTTTCATTCGAAGATATTTTGACTTTTCTATACGAAATCTGAGCCAATAAAATTATCAGAGTAATTTAAAGTCTTTATTTTATCAAAATAAATAATTTTTAATTTTAATGTTTTTTTTGTAGTGAAGTTATCCCCGCCCTTCACGCGTCTCAATAGTGTTGGTAAATCAAGTTCAGTGCGCGCGCGATGACTCACTGCGTCTCTGCCCATCGATCTCGTCTGTTCATCTGGCCACTCTATCACTGATCTAGCACTGAAACGAAACGACTTCCTATCTTGTAATCAATACTATAGTCATGTTGTAATCAATACTATCGTCACATTTCAAGTTTTTTTATTCTATATTCTTTTAACAGAAAATAACAATCGAAATTCAACAACTAAGAAAACTGTCGAAAACCATTATCTTCGCCCATTGATCGAAAAATTGTGGACAAAGATCAAACTTCAGCAATAGAGTAACAACTTTGTGAACATCTCTAACATACTAGTCACATTTTAAGAGCTATACGCTTAATTTTTTCAGCTTTGACTTGTTACCGTAATCGTCCGTTATTGATTTTGCATACACTCGTTCTGTTTCTGCATCAATAAACATTGAAAGTCATTGATAGTGCAGTCAATACAAATACATAAATAGTATTTTACAATATTTTTATTATTTTAGGGAAAAAAAGTTAGTTTGCGATTCATGATCATTCTATGGGACATCTGACATACACTCCACGTAAGCATAGGGAGAGTGTAAATGCAGCAAGAAAAAAATGGCAAAAAGAAATGGGTTCTGTTGGTCGATGTCTTCTTTTGCTAATCCTCCTCGGGGGAACGAACTTCCCTGTCGACCAACCGATCGGATTGACAGTTCGATCTACTATCCACTAGACCATGGGTCCCTATTAGAAGGCATATCAAACGAAATACATATACCCATCCTCTCCCGTACTTATAAAGCGATGAGTGACTCCGCCCATTTTCTGTGAACCTTGTGTATATAGCGATGCTGACCCCGCCCATTTAACTTCGCGGGCTTCGACACTGATTTCAAACATTAACAACCCCAAATTCTTTATTTTTTCAGAAAACGAGTCCCAGCCAGTACTGGAAAACGCCGGCAGAAGGCGGACGTCGGAGCTTGGCGGCGTCACACTTCTGAAGAGCACATCGAGCAGATCATCATCGACGAAGACAACGAGCTTCCGAAGATGTTTGTCGACAGTGACGGTTCGCCCTGCAAAACAGCAAATTACGAGATTAAACGAGTTGAGCTTTCTGAAGGATCACTTTGTATACAACTTTGGTTTCTGTCAACGAGACAGATCAGTGAGCAGTGAAGGGGACGTTAGCAAAGGCAAAGACAATGAAGTAACGAAGGTGAAGTATATTCTAACAGAAGTTCTGTTCAAAAGCCATGAAAAAAGAGAGGCAAAATCTCCACAAACTTTTCATCTTTCGCGACTTGAAAATGACATAACAGGAAAGAGAATCCAAGGAAGGGTCGTACCTTGAAAGAAGCTTCAGCACTCTCAGTCCAGCATCTGATGTCATCTACGCAGTGACGATGGGCTTCTAGACGACCTTGCACGATGAGGAACGACGATTCGGCCTGTAAAATGAGAAATTGAAAGGTTTGATCTTCTCGTCAAAGGTCATGTTTCAGAGAAAAGAACCAAGTCAAGCAACATACCTTGTACGGATCAGAACAAGATTGACGTCATCTTAGTCGATTACGCCGCGGTGGCGATAAGTGTCGTGTCGACCTCTGAAATGGATTTGAAATGATTTAAATGATTATGTACACAAATTGAGAATCACTCTCCACACTGGTCACATTGTCTCGTGAGCCAAAGGACAGTCGTGGCCAGAGTGTAGTAAATACAATTACGGATAGGAAGGACACATTGCGCACATCGTCTGAGATAGTATCCATGGTGTAAGGCGTAAAAGTTGGCATAACGTCTACGTCTACGATCGTGACGTCACGTTTATCGAGAAATTGTTTGTAACGCTTCATGGATACGGCCTCCAAATTATAATTAAATGCGGAGCAGAAGAATATGAATAAAGTTGAGAGACGGTTAGAAGAGAGAAATGCAAGATAAACAGAGAGATATATCAAATATATCAAGATATAGACGCACAAAAGATGGCAGGCTCACTTCCCTTCCTTTCATCTCTCTCATAGACATTATCGATTGATGATCTACTCTCTTCCCTAGTGATCGATTGGCATGATAATGGATGAAAGAGAGATAGAGGAGAAAGAGGAAGAGATGGGAATGTAGAATGACTGATGATAAACGAACGCCAGAAGATTCATACATAGATGCGCTTTGAAAAGGAGAGATTGAAAGGATGACCGAAAACTGCAAATGAAGTAAACAAAGTGAGGACACGTAGTATGAATATTATTTTGGATAATATGCAAATGGGAATACAATAGAAGGTCTAGACAACAACAATGATAAGATATGCAAATAAACAAAGACAAATGCCAAAATTGATTGGTGACGAGGCTATAGATATATTCATTCGATAACAGATAAAAGTAGAGTAATGGAGGGAGATTGGAACGCAAGGAAAGACAGAGTTGTGTACTTAAAGAAGTAGGAGAGGGCGAATTAACTACGAAAGTAACATCAAAAAGCATAGTGAAACGTGATGATAACTAAAAATGGCGGGAAAATCAGATAGAGAAGACAGGGAACAGTCAGCCAGAGAAAGAGACATAACAATAAGACGATTCATCGATCGATGTATGAGAGACGATATGACTGATCTACCACTCCATCTCTATCACTCTCATTCTCTTTGTTTTCAGTCGCGGCTATATTTGAGGATACATGCAAATAAGAGACAAGCAAAAAGAGAGGAAGGTGCTAATCAATCTAAAATGATAACGTTTATGTATAGAAAAAAATAAATGTAAAGTTCAACTAAAGTTTATAAAAGATGGCCATCTAGATGGGCCGTCGGGCCGTGGCCGTGGCCGCGGCCGTCATTTAGGGACATCCTTTATAATTACCAACCGTAAATTCACGGTGTTTGGTGTATATCGGCGCCGTTCCTCATTGTTGGCAACTTGCCAGCTACGATTAAAGTTACATTGTTAACTTTTCAAAATTATTTTTATGTTATTCTATTTGTTATTTGTACTGACCGTGATTATAGCAGTAACGTTGTTCCATAGATGTGTTGGTCATAGTGATGGATGGTGTTGTATTCGTTTTCGAAAAAAAGAACTTTTCTATTTCCAGTCATGGACGGGCAGACAAATGACGCAAACTCGGATATCCTCACGTTCATGCCACTGTAAGTTATCTTTTTCCGTTGTTGTCCTCCTGACTTCGTTTCAATGATATCTATGTATTATTTGCTGGACTTGACAAACGAGTCGAAAATTGCTCTGTTTGCTCATTTCTCTCTCTCCTCACCAACTCAATTTGGTTATTTTAGTGGGTCCGGTCAGGAGGTCGGCCGATCCTGTCACTTTCTCTCCTTCAAAGGAAAGAATGTTCTGGTATGTCATTATATCATCACTTTGACAAGTTATCATATCTGTTAGATCCACTCCCGCTTAGTTCCATAAGTGAACAAATCTTATATCTCGATGTAAATCTGTGTGTATTTTGGTCGCACGGATATATAAGTTACAAAACGTAATGAAATTCAGCACAATATTGGCGTTTATTTAATTTTTTGCTTTCCATGGCTCTTTGTAATTTGTATTAATTTATGGATTTGGTTTGCCCACGCGTACTTCAAGAGAATTTAATATTCTCTTCATATATGTCTTTAAAGCACATTTTTTTCCGATAACCTTAATAAATTATATCTATGAAATTACTGTAGAATACTGACGAAAATGATAGGAATTATTTGAAATAACGACGAGTAGTATAGTAGCTGGATTATTCAGTTATCGGAATAAGCTACCTTTAAAGATGTTCATATACATACTATTATTATTATTATTATTATTATTATTATTATTATTAATATTAATATTATTATTAATATTAATATTATTATTAATATTAATATTATTATTAATATTAATATTATTATTAATATTAATATTATTATTAATATTACATTTCAGTTGGATTGCGGTGTTCATCCGGGAATGATGGGAGTGGATGCTCTTCCATTCGTTGATAATATTGATGTGGATAAGATTGACGTTTTATTGGTAAGACTCTTATATTTATCAGATCTGCTTGAATTGAATTTATACAATATGAATCATTGCAACACGAATCAAACAGGTCATTGCTATAATGAATTTTAAATCGTTTATTTACTATTTTAAAATAATAATTATAATTCAGATCACTCATTTTCATCTTGATCACGCCGGCGCACTTCCATGGTTGCTTGAGAAGACTGCATTCAGTGGAAGGTAACTAACTTTTTCGATTCATAATGATAATCATAATAATATTTATGGTTATTCGTAAAAATAAAATGCGATATGATAGAAATGAAAAAAAAGATAATGATTACGAAAGCTATAATGATGATCTCAGTGGTGCAATGAGAAGGGACGATTTTTGTTTTAGAGTATTTTCATTCGGAAATATTACTGAAATTGTTATTCAATTCCCTTTGAAGTCTTCTTTAATAGATGAATTCAACATGCTAACTATAAGATGAGTCTCTCTGAACTAGTTTCCTTTAGATGTTTCATGACTCACGCCACCAAGGCAATCTACAAGATGCTACTCGGTGATTACATCAAGGTAAAATAATCGATAATCTAAATATCGATTGATCATGTTCATTCTTGGCAGGTTGCCAAGTACGGAGGCGGTTCGGAGAGTCGACTACTCTTCACTGAAGAAGATCTAGAGAGAAGTATGGAGAAGATCGAAGTGAGTTGTACTTTGATCTTTGTGTTTCGTAATTTGAACTTTGTGTAGTTTGTGCTTATGGTACGCTTCGTTCAGGTTATCGATTTCCATGAACAAAAAGAGGTGAATGGCATTCGTTTCTGGCCATATGTGGCTGGCCATGTGTTGGGTGCTTGCATGTTCATGATTGAGATTGCCGGAGTGAGGATACTGTACACTGGTTAGTTTATTGATTTAGTGATTAGTCATCTTTGACGTCATTTAATTTCAATATACATACAATGATTGGCTTTGCTTCAATTGTATTTGAGTAAGGCGTTTTATTGACTCAGTTTATGATAGACAGTGTAGTTACAGTAACCATGGTTGCTCTCATTTAGGTGATTTTTCCTGTATCGAGGATCGGCATTTGTGTGCTGCAGAGCTGCCTGCCATACGACCAGATATTCTCATTTCGGTGATACATTTTTTTCGGATTTATCTTGCATTAAATTTATTATAAATTGAAATCATTCCCGAATTCATTGAATTGGTGAAACCTGGAAAGTGCAGGATGTTTTTTTTATGTTTTGCACGAAAAAATAAATGGAGTTTATAATTTATTGATTGATTGCAGGAGTCAACATACGGTACACAGATGCACGAGAAGAGAGAGGATCGAGAGACACGGTGGGTAGATTGATCTTTGATCTTTTACCATTCATTCTACTACTTATTCCAGTGTATACTGCTTATTCAATATCATCATTTTTGACTTTTTAAAGTGAAAGATATAGTAAAGGCTGTTAAATATGTTGTTTGATCCTTATCAACTGATCTTTGATCTTTGATCTTTCGATCTCATCTAGATTCACTTCAATGGTTCATGAGATAGTTGGTCGTGGTGGTCGTGTTCTCATTCCTGCCTTCGCCCTTGGACGTGCTCAAGAACTTCTTCTCATTCTCGATGAATACTGGGAGGCTCACCCTGATCTTCATGATATCCCCGTATACTGTAAGTTGGAGTCGATTGTCGATTTTTGTTAGCCCAGTGGTTTTTAGAGGGTAAAGTTGTTTAGTGGATGTATAATGTTGAGAATGTTTGTTATTTTGCTAGTCGATTCGCTCGGTTAGTACTGTCCTTGATTAGATTATTGATTCTAATTGATTGATTACGTGGAATGATATTCTAATCAATATTCCTTCTTGATTGATACATTAATCTTTTCTCCAGATGCATCATCATTGGCAAAGAGATGTATGGCAGTCTATCAACACTTCACCTCGGGAATGAATGATCGGATTCAGAAACAGATAGCTGTCAATAATCCATTCGTATTCAAGCACGTGTCCAATCTCAAGGTGAGCATAGTCATTATGTGTTATCGATCCGTGTACTTGATATTTGAGATGAATTGTAGTGAGGTTGAAACTAGAATGGTGCAGGTGCGAATTTGTCACCATTGACTATGAGTATGACACCATCAAGATTTTTTTACCGAAAATGGTCCATTTTACCAAAGTCACTGTGTTTTATGACGGTGCCGAATCTAGAATATTGCAGGTTTTAATTCCTTTTCAAATTGAGATTGCGTAGATTTAAATAAATGAATTATTTATATAATTAAGAATACATGTATAAAGTGGTCAAGTGAGTAATATTTGGAATAGATTTTTTGTTAAATTATAAGGTGAAAAAATATTAAACATCGTTTGGTTACAGGGTATGGATCATTTCGAGGACATTGGTCCTTGTGTTATTCTCGCCTCTCCCGGAATGCTACAGAATGGATTGAGCAGAGAACTATTCGAGAATTGGTGAGTCCCGCAACGATTGTCCGGTTACGGTAGTTTTCCTCCCTCCTGTGAGACGTTGTGTGCATGGGAGCAGGGATGATATCGTGGTGTTCATTTTGTACCTGGAGGCTGAATCATTGTTGTCCCGATGAGTGGAGGGGAAGTTGTATGATTGAAACTGGAATCTGTCGGTATGGTGAGATGTATTTGTGAGTGATTGTTAGGGCTTGGGGATTGAATTACTTCTTTATATCATCGATATACTCATCAAAATCGGGGTTAGCATAAGGGGACATAAAAAATAAAGTTAAGAAGAAGAAGTACATACAGCTGAATTACTAAAGGATCTTAGGACCAGGAAGGATTAGGAACTATACTCGAGCTATTAGGGAGAGAATAGTAATGGACACTGGTTATATGATTGGAAAAAGACAAAGACGAGACAATTCATTAACCGTTAGATAGTCAGTGGTGCAATGTGCACCACCAGGAGAGACTAGACTAGGAAGCTAATGAGATTGATCTTTGATCTTTGAGCTAGAATATGTATAGAATGATGGAAG
Source organism: Parapristionchus giblindavisi (assembly GCA_943737045.1). Lineage (NCBI taxonomy): Eukaryota > Metazoa > Nematoda > Chromadorea > Rhabditida > Diplogasteridae > Parapristionchus > Parapristionchus giblindavisi. The sequence continues at coordinate 153,776 of CALSFV010000312.1, read as the reverse complement.
ATTACATTGAAGGTGTACAGATGCTAAGAATGGTTGCATCATCGCTGGTTACTGTGTCGAAGGAACACTTGCAAAAGTAAGTAGATTATTGATTTAAAAGTACACCCCGAGCTAATTTGAAACTCTCCGCTCTGACTACACTTTATCGCTTTCGTTGTCTGAGATAGAGTATTGCCAATGAGGAGAATTACATTAGCTTAGGGTGTACTTGTAGTTTCTATTATATCCATTTCGTTATATAAGTTTTGATATAGATGAATTGAACTGGGCGTCTAGTGATAGTTTCTTTTCTTGTTTATTTCACGATGGGTCGATCACCTTAAATGCTCACCCCGAGTTAATTTTACTCTGCTCTGACAACGTTCTCTCGTAGAGAAGCATTGCCAAAGCGGAGAGTTTCTAATTAGCTCAGGGTGGGCTTTGAAGGACTATTACTTTTATCAATACTCTCCATAACTTTGATTGAAAAGGAATTCGTGTATAATAACTAATCTGAATTATTGATTAGCATATTCTCGAGGAGCCCGAAGAGATCACTGCACTGAATGGAGAGAAGTTACCGATGAGACTACAGGTACTGTATTGACACTTATTGATTGATTATCGATTAGCTAATCAATCAATAATCTCTTACAGATTGGCTACATCTCATTCTCTGCTCACACAGACTTTGAGAGTACGTCGGCGTTCGTAAGGGCGTTGCGGCCTCCCCATCTGGTAAGTCACATTACTGATGATTTTGTGGGACTCAAACAATAATAATAAAAAGGTTAAGAATATTATAGTGCATGAGAAGAATTATAGTGTTGTAGAGTGGTGTGATAAGACGTAATGTGATTGAGAGTTACGGCAGTTCGCGAATTATCGATTAATTGATTGATTGATATAGGTACTGGTGCACGGTGAAATGCACGAGATGAATCGACTAAAGGCGGCTATTCAGAGACAGTTTGCGGATGAGAACATTCCTATTGAGGTTTGACATTTTATAAAGTTCATTGTTGTTGTTGTTGTCAATCACCGGATGAAAATGTTTTGTTAAACCGAGAAAAGGTCAAAAATTTGAATCTAGTTAGGACAAATTGCCCGAAAAAATAGTATTGCAATGCCAAATTATTCGGCCATTTCCAAAGTATCTTTTTGTTCTTCTCTCTCTAAATTGATCTAACCATCGTGAAAGATTTATTCATTCTCCAGGTATACAATCCCAAGAATACTGAAGCCATCCAGCTACAATTCCGTGGTGAAAAGACTGCCAAAGTAGTCGGAGATATGGCCATGAAACAGCCCGAGGTAATACGGTAGTCAGCGCATACGGTAGTTCAATCGGAGCGGCATCCGGGTCATGATTGTGATTAGCTATGCTGTTTTCCAGAACGGAGAAGTGCTGTCGGGAGTGTTGGTCAAGCGTAACTTCAACTATCACATTATGGCACCCAAGGATCTCAGCGGTCAGATTCATGATCTTTAAAAAAATATTTTGGGGGTTGGTCACAATCTCTTTTAAAGTGTTCTAAATTACGTGTTTATATTGACATTATTGATTGGTATTGATCATATCATTATCGATTGATCGTTCAGCATACACTGATCTATCGTCGTCTCATCTCACACAAAAGAGTGCCGTATACTACTCACACACCCTCGCCCTACTCCTCTTCAATCTACGGTACGTGGTTCCGAGTATTGATTTTTGAAGGGTTACGGTAGTTCGATGAGGAAACGTGTTATTGATTGGTTTATTGTTAATAAATGGATTGCAGTCAACTGAGCGAGGATGCGAATCTGTCGGAGGAACGCAAACCAACATCAGATCCTACCGTACCCACGCACACGATCAGAATATTCGATGTGAGACCCGCAATTGATTATTGATTTTCTGTCTGGTCATCTACAGAATCAATACTTTCCTTATAGCTGCTTGTGGCTCTATAGATCTCTCACTGGTAGTTTTCAAGGATGAATCTCAATCAATACCTCCTACCGTATATTTATGGATATCCATTCAGGACGCAGTGGCGGTTCATTGGTGTTCAGGGGCTAACGTGGCAGTATTGGAATGGACCTCCAATCCGGTCTCTGATATGTATGCAGATGCTGCATTGGCTGCCATCCTCCATGCACAGGCCAATCCACTACCGGAGAAGTGTGAGTGGTTGATATGTTTATATTAGGGATTGCAGCTTTGATAGTGGTGTGATACGGGAAACAAGCGGGTCGATAGGATAGCAGTCTTTGGTTTTGTGGTGTGACATATGGTTAGATCCTTATTGTGTTATGGTATGAGAAACGTGAATAGGCAATATGTAGACTAAAATTGGCACTTGTGAAATTGTCAATCATTTTGGAATCACTAGCTAGATGGAATACAAACTTGTATGGGGGAGTGAGACACGGATTCAACTGGTCAGGTAGTGCATATAAATATAGTGGTGGGAGAATCTGGATCTTTATTGGAATACTTGACCGATGTTGTCTCATGTGAAGAGTATGAAACAATGATTCGACAAGTTTTAACTGTAATCACCATTAAATTAATGATAATTAAATGATACAAATATAGGTTTGCATGCGCATTAATCTTAAAATTAAAACTTATGAATTATTAAATTAATAGACTGGGACAGATAGATAGTCACCATCGTAATTGGGAATTGTTCTAGTAGATGGATGACATCGGTGTATTCCATTCATAGGTCGAAAAGTATGTTACAGTGTACCAAGCCTGACCGGATTTAGAGCCAAAATTTCGCCAAAATCGAAAAACTTGACCGGATTTTTTAGCCAAAATTTACCAAAAATTCGTAAAACCTGACCGGATTTTGAGCCAAATTTGCCAAAAATTGAAAAACCTGACCGGATTTTGAAATCCGATAGCCTAGCTATTCGACCTATGATTCCACTCTACCTGGTGATTTGGAGCTGGTCAAATATTATAACATATGTGGGGAAGGCCTACCTGCGTTCGTTCTCTTTCCCTTTCGGTTCAAATCTGCTATCTTATCGTTTGTTATGTTTCCAATTTTTCTAATTTCAAAAGTTTCCAATTGCAGATCTTCCGAAGGCTGAGGATATCGTGTGGACAAGTGATGCACTGGAGAAGACGATCAAAGAGGTTTGTGTACTTAGTCTGACTTAGATGACCTTAGTTACTCAGTCTTAAGTCCATCTTAGGACTTCGTGTGCCTTGAATAACGGGTTGAACCTTTACTTTTTTACCTTTACCATCTTAGCTTATTTCTGATTTGATATTCTTTCGAAGGAATACTGTAGTCAGCGTATTATTGATGTTTTATTGTTTGATTAAAGATTATAGATCTGATTAAATATCTGATACTAGGATATGATTGTATCAAGGAGGATTTCTTTTACTTAAATAACCTCCTTGACTAAGTGTTAAGTCCAGTCTTAAGGTCGAAGGGTAATCTCGGACTGACAATGAGAATGTATTGTAATTAACTTCGCTTACATGGCCTTAGTGACTATGTCTTGAGTATAATATTAATTTGCTAAGTGTGAAATTGTATGATTGTAGGTATGTGGTGAGGAGTCGATCATCGAACAGGACGGATCGATACTGACTGTGGATGTTGATGGAAGGAAGGCTACGGTAGGGATTATTGATTGATTGATTTCATGGATTACTATAATGAAATTTTATTCGATGGATTACAGTATCTGACATTTATTTTAAGAGTTTATGTAGGATATTGATTGATTACTATAATGAAATGTCATTGATATTGATCTTTACTTGACTGTACTTAGGGACTATTGATTTTCTGTTTTATTGATTACTGTAAAATGTGACATGTTGATTTTTCGTGCATAATCACGTCTAATCATAGGTGGACACGGATACCTTGGCAGTTGAATCTGAGGATCCTCTTCTGACCCATCTGCTGACCTCACTCGCAACCAAGACATCATCCACGCTGACCAAGGTTGAGTGAGCGGCGAACCCCAGACGGGTTTGGTTGAATCATCCTCAAGCTTCGCTCCTTTCTTCTATCTTGATATGTTTACATTGATTTGAATTGTTATCGTTATCCCTCCCCATTCCTCATTTCTATCTCTCTATTCATTCATTCATTCATTGTTTATAAATCGTACACACGGGTCATATTACTCTATCGAATAAACTTTGTATGTTATCTACCATCTCATTTGATCTTATATATTCACAGTAATCGTTTTATATTTTATTTTGTTTATTTATATCCTTGTTGAGTATTTTATTTGTTAAAATTAATCAATATTATACAGTATGATCTCGAAATGTATTTCCTCTGACCGTTGAACCAAGTTTGAAGGTAAAGATTGATTACGGTATTCGACTGACTGTATTGATTGATCACAATGTGTTACTGTATCACGTTCAACGTATATCTATGACTGTACAGTTCTATGATTCATGTTGGCTGTGGGGTACTGTAGTATATTGCTCCTATTGGAATAGGTACCCTCTTAATCAATACGGTAGCCACTATTGAAGTACGGTAGCCTGATCTGATCATTAATTACCTTCTCTAACTAATGGCCTTACCACAGTATCTTCAGACTATAGAACTAGAACTATGGGATATTACTGTCAATAATTTATGTTAGAAACTGGAATGTCACAGGTGAATCACTGATATTTTGTTCCACTTCTGTCTTCTATTCCTATTTCTTTATTTCTCCTCTCCTTCTTTGCTTGACATTAGCGGAGAGGGAGGAGATAAACTCGCTCTTCTGGACTGAGAAATGAGTATAGAGGGAGAGAGGGAGAGGGACGCAGAATCGATGTTGGGTGGGTAGTCTATGTAGGAATCGGATGGAGAAAGGAGGGTGGGGTGGGAAGAAGGAGAGGGAGAGAGGACAGAGAAAGAGAGGAAGAAGGTAGAATAGTGAAATGCCGTGGAGGAAGAGACGAACAATATAGTTAGAGAGTAGAGATTGATTTTGATGCGCATGCCTTAATTGTTTTCCTAGCCTTACGATACTCTGTTCGAAAGTTGTGAAAATAAAAGTATAGCTGAGAAAACTATCCTCTTTTTGTACACTCTCTCGCTTGCTTTTAGTGACTTATGGGAAGCCACATTAGTGACCTTAACACTCAGTAAGGACTATTATTGTCTATATGTCTTTCCATCTTTCGAATTCATTCTTTTTTTTAAAGCTACGACACTGAAGGGGTATTCTCTCTCATTTGTCTTCGTCTTTGCTTTCTTATTCTTTCTTTCTCCTTCTCTCTTCTCACTTTACCTTGAGGCACTAGGAGTTCACCTTCTACTCGCTCTGTTCTCCCTCTCTCACTCTCTCTTTCTCTCTCTCTCTATCTATCTCTCTCTCTATCTCTCTCTCTCCTTTCTCTCTCTCCGTCTCCCTCATCTCAAGTTGAACCACTCATATCGTCCCTTGCCCTCTCTCAAAGTCTGTTCATGTTCATTCATTTCACTCTTCTCACCTTTCCATCAACTTTCCTTCCTTACTTTCATACTTTACTCTCATAGTCATTGATCTCTTCTATTCACTATTCTATTTCTTTCTCTTCTCAGTACTGTAATTACTTTGAATACGAGATCGACGATCCACTGACAATGAGTAAATTCTCGCAATTTAGAATGATCGTTCGCTTGTCTGTCTCGGTATGAGATTCCATTGATTGCACTCATTAGAATGTAGATCGTGTTGCACTTCATTGCTGTCAGCCACACCTGCAGATGCTCATAAGGAGATGAAATGGTTGATGGTGTACTCTGAATAGATAGAGAGGAAGTACAAAGGGGTTAGAGGGAGGAATGGAAAGATGGACAGGGAGGGGATGGAGAACGGAAGATGGATGTGTGTAGAGTGTATGGATGAGAAGAGGGAGAGGAGGAGAGGTGTTAGATATAACCCCTCTCACTTTCGAAGAACAAGGGGAGTTAGTAGAGTAAAGAGAGAGAATAGGGGCGAAATGCATGTCATATGCATACCCTCATTGTCTCTCTCCATCTCTAACTCTCCACTATCTCTCTTTCCCTTTCTATCTCCCTCTCTCTTACACTCTCGTTTTCTCTATATCTCTGTCCTCTCCTTTCTCTCTATTCTCCTTCTCTATCTCTCATTATCATTATCTCTATCTCATTCCTTTCATTTTCTTTGTTTTCCTTCTCTCGATGATTTTATGCTTTCTTTCTCTTTCTCTTCTTCTTCTCCTTATTCATCCATCACACATTTCTCTCTTCTCTGCAAAAACAACGCTAAAAATGCCAATAATCACTGCCGAGTTTGGTTTTGTTCCATTTAACCACCCTTTCCTTTTCCTTCTCTGATATCTCCCTCTCCGTCTGTCTCTCTTTCCTCAATCTCTCCCTCTCCCTCCCTCCCTCTCTCTCTCCCCCTCTCTCTCTCCGTCATCTCTCTAATACTATCATGCAATCATCATCTATCAGCTTATCAATATCTATTCCTCCCTTTCGATATGTCAATCACATGTGTGTGATTTGTCATTGATTAGTGCTTTTTGAAACAGTTCGTAATTCAAGTACACGCTTCAAAACTCTTAATTTATATTGTATTCGACTAAATTTGCTACCCACATTCATATTATACCAATAGAAATACATGAAATTCCTTTCATTATCGTTAGGGACTGAAACCGAAATTCGATAGTTCTCTCGATTAATCGAAGACTCGGATGATAAACTGTACTAACCAGTTGAATTCATGTTTTGGAGCATCTACATTGTAGATGTTATGACTCTTGTCGGATTTCATCTGTATTCCCCTTTTAATACCGATTTCTATGTATTTATATTTTTCTGTTCGACCTTTACGTCTCGAACTGTTTGTGACTTTCTACGTCTATTTCCATCCCTTTCTTATCTAGCCATCATTCCTTTTCTTCCTCTTCTCAATGCGTCATTTCCATCGTGCTTAAAGGCCCTTTAAGGGGATTGATGAATCAGTTGAGAGAGAGAAAGAGAGAGGAGGACTGAAGATACGATGAAATGGTCTGAGAGAGCATGGTTATGGTTACTAATCAGTTTATAAGGGAGGGGTACTTAGCCGTGTGCGATAAAACCTAACAAAAAGTGCATGATTGGAAAGAGGATCAAATTCTAAGACTTTTTGGTCTTTTCATTTTTTAGGTCTGAAAATCGATTTTGAAAATGAGTCATTCCATGGGTGAAATTTCATGGGTCCAATGGTATAGATATCTGTTAGATACCTCATCACACCCTTGCATTCCCTTCGCAAACAGCACGTGGCGCAGTAGGTAAGAGGCTCGTCTATGTAATTTTTGATTGTTCGGGTTCGATGGTTCGACTCCTCGTATTGCAACTTTTTTTTTTGCTCATTTTCTTTTTGATCAAAATCCTTTTTATTAACAATTTAACAGCAAATCTACCAGTCAATACTTAATAACGGTGCATATTGGACCAGAAACATGAAAAGCAGAAGCTGACTCTGCAGCGAGGACAGATGGTACAGCATGGCATCAAATCAAGGATAATCAGAAGCGGTTGAACCCCACGATACTCTTCCGATAAATTGATTACCGCATCTCCGCTCGCGACAACCTTCTCAAGTTTGCGCTGCAAGTACATTGGTGTCCTCGCTGCAGAGTCAGCTTCTCCCTTTCATGTTTCTGGTCCAATATGCACCGTTATTAAGTATTGACTGGTAGATTTGCTGTTAAATTGTTAATAAAAAGGATTTTGATCAAAAAGAAAATGAGCAAAAAAAAAGTTGCAATACGAGGAGTCGAACCATTGAACCCGAACAATCAAAAAATTACATAGACGAGACTCTTACCTACTGCGCCACGTGCTGTTTGCGAAGGGAATGCAAGGGTGTGATGAGGTATCTAACAGATATCTATACCATTGGATTCATGAAATTTCACCCATGGAATGACTCATTTTCAAAATCGATTTTCAGACCTTAGGAAGCCCAGACCTAAAAAATGAAAAGACCAAAAAGTCTTAGAATTTGATCCTCTTTCCAATCATGCACTTTTTGTTAGGTTTTATCGCACACGGCTAACAAGGGAACTATCTCAGCTTGCTTTTTTCAAACTGGATGAAATTTTGCACTCACTATCACATCTAATCATACTCTTTCTTTTACTTTCTCCTAATAGCTTCTCCCCCATCCCGTCCTTCAATCCATCTTTCACGTACTATTGCATTCGTTTACTGCCAAACATGGATTCTCATGTTGCTCTATTTATCTAATCAATTTATTGTAGTAACTTGATAATCTGTAGACTTTCCCTCCTCTCCTTCTCCATCATCCTCTCTCCACACCTGTTGAATCCGTTATTGTAAGTACCCCTCCCTTATTAGATTGGGTAGTCTTTGAGCAGTGTCCCAATTGTAATAGAAGTAACATTGATTATGAGAAACACGGATTCAACAGGTGTGGTGAGAGGATGATGGAGAAGGAGAGGAGGGAAAGTCTACAGATTATCAAGTTACTACAATAAATTGATTAGATAAATAGAGCAACATGAGAATCCATGTTTGGCAGTAAACGAATGCAATAGTACGTGAAAGATGGATTGAAGGACGGGATGGGGGAGAAGCTATTAGGAGAAAGTAAAAGAAAGAGTATGATTAGATGTGATAGTGAGTGATAAAGAGAAGAGGAATGAGATAGTGTATATGTTCTTTGATGTAATGGATTAGTCATCATGTACTCTATCTCTCCTTTCTTACGAACTTCCGGTCTCTTTCTACTGCTTGGAAATCCAGCCTATCCAACTAGCTATCCAGCATATCTAGCTTGCTATCCAGCCTTTCTAGCTAGCAATTCAGCCTAGCTAACATATCTTGTCCATATGTAACTTCTTTGTATCACCGTCTGGTAATTCATTTCATGAGATTTCTGTCCAACTGTGTCATATATATATATATATATATATATATATATATATATATATATATATATATATATATATATATATATATATATCACATGCTCACGCATGAACGATACAGTCGACAAATTGTGAAGTAATAATTAATCAATATACTCTCAAGAACGGTAGATAAAGATTAAGATGATGGATGGGGCAAAGGGGTTGGGAAGTCTCATGTGAGCTAGTCATCTTTAGTATTAGTAAGTATTTATTGTAATATAAGCCTCTACCATACATAAATCATTTCCATAATTACTACAGTATCCTTTAATGTATTGTGAATCGTGTACTCTGTGTTCATGCTTTCTAATGATATCATTCAGTCTCGTAGCTCCTTCTCCCATCTCGATCCTCATATCCGCGCGGTTCGTCCGCTCATCCGCGTGTCATGTCCATACGCGGATGGCGCGTCTGGTCGCGGACCGATCCGGGAGGTGGTGGTGGAATGGAAGTTGTTCTTGAACATCACAAGAACCGATATACCGTACTCGTGATTGTGGGATCGGCGGTGTACGAGCAGAGTGAGTTTTCCTTTTCCCCGTTGATTTATACGCTAGAACGCTGTTTGGTGTGGTGTACGGTAGATTGATCTTTGATCTTTGACAGGCATCGATCGATTCACCGATGAGCAGAGCAACTACCGTAAGGTGGTCGAAGGTTACGGTGTCATGGGCATTCTGAGAATCACACCAGGTTTGTCCATTAAACCGAATGATCTATAACTGAGTGTGAATGTGAGAACTTTAGTATTACATATTCATATCTATATACTAAGTAAAACGCAGAACTGCATGGATTCTGTTAGTTGTTTTTTCGTAGACCTTTGTCAATAATATTCTATTTATTCACTTATTTATTTAATATACATCATAAAGATGTTTCAACAATAATTATGATAATAAGTTGAATAATTAAATATTTATAATGATTACAGATGATTCTGTTCTCGTAGTGGTCACTGGCGTCGTCTCTGTCGGAAAACTTTTACACGATGCTGATATTCTCAGGTTTGATCTTTGATCTTTACCTTTTATTATGGAATATGTAACTAGATTAACGGTAGAGCTTTGAGGTCTTTCGAATCTCGTGTTATCTTGTATCTTGAATCTATTTGATCTTTGATCTTTGATCTTTACAGAGTAACATCAGTGGAGTTCGTTCCCCTTAACACAATGGCTACATCTGGCAATGATGTCGATACACGATTACCTAGTGTTAGTTTTTAGTTGTTTTCTTTAAATTAAACCTATTTGTAATGCCGGTAGTGTTGAAATAGTTGTCTCGGTTCAGTTCTCTGATTGTAAGCGGAGATTAAGTACTAATCACGCTAACTATCCTTGTGTATGTATTGTCGACCTAGATCGTGAAACGAACCTTATTGACAACAAGTTCAATCAGGATTGTTGTCGCATTGTGACCTCATGGTGGTAGTTGCTATGATTGTTGACAAACTTGAGCAGTACTACCAAAAGATCTATAGGCTATTAGAAATTCGTTTACCGAAATGATATGAGAGCACGGATAGGGTGGGAATTCCGATCAAAATAAAGATTGCTAATTAGAGTAACCATTGAGTTGCAGTAAGAATAAGTACAGTATGAAATGAAGTTAAACATTATCGATTTTATTGTATGATATTTCAGTTACAACGTCTGATCTCATCTGGTTCATTCTATTACTCAGCATCCAAGGATTATGATCTCACACTATCAGCACAGAAAAGAGCTGATGGTGGAGGATCTGATTATCGATTTTTCTGGTACTGATTATTGATTGATTCGTCGCTTGGATGATATTATGACTGTTTGGGAGCTGATCTTAAGAACAATAGGGGAAAAGGGAAATATAGAAACCCTCACCGTTCACAAAAGAGCTTCATCGCTATACTTTTTTTTAAAAATTAACTTTAATTTTCTTCTTTACAGGAATCGTTCACTTCATTTTCCACTGGATAAACATGATATCGATCCATCAGAATGGTTACTCAAGTGTATGTGTGGATCAGTTCTAGTGAGGACTGTCTATGTTGGACATCGAACTGCCAAGGTATCACTTTACTCATTTATTCATTTTTTCGGTGTACTCTTCCTTTATATTATTTCTCTTTCATTCTATTACATATGATTCATTGTGTCTTGATCATTATGGAATCCATTAAAAAATCGATGATTAATGATCTACATATTATTGATTGATTTGACTCTTAGGCAGCAATTGTCTCTCGTCTTTCGTGTGAACGAGTGGGCACTAGATTCAATGTCAGAGGAGCCAATGATCTGGGAGCTGTCGCCAACTTTGTAGAGACTGAACAAGTTAGTGATCTTTGATCTTTGGTCTTTAGACTTTGATCCTATAGATACAGTATCCTCATAACGATAGTATTGATCTTTGATCTTTCAGTTGCTCGTCTTCGAAGAGGAAGAGTGCTCGTTCGTACAGATTCGTGGATCGATTCCACTCTTCTGGGATCAACCAGGACTACAGGTACGATACAGTAGGAGTACTGTAGTTACACTATGGGTGGTTATCGTGAATTGATTCCAGAGGTAGAATTACTATAGCTCGCGAGGTCTGTTTTCAGGTTGGTTCACACAAAGTGAAACTGCGCGCGTTTGAGGCGTCAGTTCCTGCATTTTATCGGTGAGTGAACATGATATATAATATTTTTTCCAGCATAAGACAGGAAATATATAAATATGCATTAATAGGTGAATGAGTGGAAGAGTAGATTGATATATTGGCATGAATATGGTAAATAGAACTGGGTAAGTATATTTAGAGACTGATTGAATTGTCTTTCATAGATTGGTAATGAACTGGGTTGTTCCACGATGATTATTCTTCATGTTCATCTTTACAGCCATTTCTATCAACTGCGAAAGTTGTATGATGACGTCACCGTCGTGAATCTACTCGGGAACAAGGAAGGAGAGAGGATGCTGGGTGATGCGTTCAAGGTGAGAAGAAGGGTACGGTACGATGTTATGGGGGGTTACTGTAGCCGAACGTGGTGAAACAGCGGATACGGTAGCATGAGATGGCTATTCATTTGGGTGGATACTGTAGGTTGATGGGGCGAAGCATTACGACGAATGTTGGTTCAAATATGTACCTGAAGCACCAGTCACTTTGCGGTTTCCGTTTGCTGATGTAATGGACTTGAGAGATCATATGCCGATATGGTTTGAAATCTTGTCAAGTAATGCCTCTCTCATGTCTTATGTTAACGCAATGGTGTATTACTTCCTTATTTCCAGACTCAACATGGAAAGTGCTCTCCAGAGGTGCCCTTCATCGCCTTTGACTATCACTCAGAAATGAAAAGCTCACGTGATAATATTGAACGACTCAAGGTATGGGATAAAAGAATTGTTCGGCGTACCCCAGACGGGTTCGATCCATCTTTGCCGAATTGCAGAAGCAGATCTTTCCGCATGCAGCGCGTCACGGATTCTTCCATGCCAAGGATGGCCATGTATTGAGGTGAGCGGATTTAATATAATGTTAATTTGATTAACTTCTCCACAATACTATAGGGTACGGTACCTCTCAATCGATTTATAATCCATTGTCGAATCGATAGAACCATACATGGGCGCCAACATGGCGGTGCCCCCTGTAAAATTAGGGCCTTTCGAAAATTTGTGGAATGTAAAAAATGATATTTAGGTTAAATTTTTGAAAAAAAAGTGAAGGTCCCCTGTAAAATTAACCGTTTTTCGTTAGGATGCCCCCTGTAGAATCGAGCTCCAGGTACCCCGCCCTCTTCTTTTCTCACTTTATATCTCTGACCTACCTCTTACTCTCCCTCCGAATGTACACTGCACTATGTACGCTGACGATGTTAAGCTTTATTCATTCTCTGACACCTCTTCCCTTCAGTCTGCCTTATCTGCATTATTCCAATGGTCTATTGATTGGGGTCTCTCTATCTCTCTATCAAAAACAGTCATCATGCGAATAGGTCGATCCCATCCTAATATTGATTTCTCCTTGAATGTAATTACTCTTCCCACTGTCAAAGAATTCACTGATCTTGGCGTTTCCTACTCCGATCGTCTCTCATTCTCTCCTCATATTCTTTCCATTGTATCCAGAGCAAAAGCTAGATGTGCGTATATTTATAGGATATTCTCGTCTAGAAGCCCTCAGCAGTACGCTCGAATGTTTATTATGTACGTTAGACCCATATTAGAGTACGCATCTGAAGTATGGTCTCCAAGTGAGCAATCCCTAATATATCTAATTGAGAAAGTGCAGAGAGACTTCTCCCGTCGCATTTTTGCTAAATGTAGACTACCGTATGCATCTTATACTGATAGATTATCATATTTGAATTTAGAGCTCCTTGAGCACCGCCGCACCATTATTGATTTGAGCTTCACATATAAGGCCATCCATAGACAAGTTGAATTAGATGACCCAAACTTTTACCTTCAGTCTAGGAATTCAAGAAACTCCCGTAGAAATCATACATTGCCATACCCTTGCAGTGCGAGGATTGACCCACTATATAAGGCCCATTTTAGGCCACTTGATAAAAAAGGAAGATAAAAATGACGATTTTTAAGCGAAAATAACGAATTTTGTGAATAAATCCACCTTATTTCGAGAATTGACCCACTATATAAAAATAGACGGCGAGGGTACCGAAAATGTATGGTAGAAATAATTTCCAACTCTGTAAGCACCAATGCAAATCCAAACGTTTCTCCCATTTTATCTCCAATCGATCAGTCAATTTATGGAACTCGTTACCTAATAGTTGTATTATTTGCCCTAATTCCAAATCTTTTAGTAGAACTGTTAAATCTTCGTTGAATCTGTCCAATTTGTAATCTATCACTCTATTGTCTTATGTTGCCACAGTTGCGACATAGTATTTTATGTGCACTATAGATTTCACCCTATTTGTATTTGTTTTCCGCCACTGTCACCACATAAATAAATATTATTATTATTATGGATAGAACCCTTTAAATCGTACTTTTCAGGCGTCAAACAGGAGCGATTCGAACGAATTGTCTCGATTGTCTAGATAGGACGAACTGTGTACAGACGATACTCGGATTGCATGTGAGTATACGGTAGCTATTGATTAGTATCATACATTTTCATACACTCACAATGTGAGGATTGACCCACTATATACGGCTCATTTTCATGGTCCACCCACTATATAAACCTCATTTTGTATGCAAAAGATTCCAATTAAACAGCGAAAAATAACGATTTTCTAAATCGACCCACTATATAAAAAAAATTCGGTGAGGACGCCAAAATGTATGATTAGTATAGTTTAAAATACGGTAGTCCTTCGAATATCGATTGATTGGTCGATTACAGATACTCAACGAGCAGTTGGCCGCATTGAAGATGGAGACGAACAATGCGAACACTTTCACGAGAATAGAAGAGGTACGGTAGAGTACGTGGATTACTGTAGAATTTATCGATTGGATTGTGATGGCTAATCAATATTTGAGCGATTACTGTATCATGTTGACCGATCTCTTCCAGATATTCAAGGATGTGTGGCAGAAGAACGGCGATCAATGTAGCATCATCTACGCGGGAACTGGTGCTCTCGAAGGGAAGAGCAAGGTATACGGTAGTATTGTCTTGATTGATTTTTGGTGTATTGTTTTTGTGCGTTTAGAGTAATTTTGTGCGTCTTAGAATAGACTATTCGAAACCAGTTGATTGCTTGTTTTATACGTGTAATAATATCTTCAATGTTAATACTGACTAATACCAAATTCAATTCTATTCGATGGAATCAATATTGTTGTTTGAGTTGAAAGATGCCTCTCGATCGATTGCTCGTACGATACAAAACAATCTCATGGATTCATCCAAGCAAGAGAGCTTTGATCTCTTCCTCCAAGGTATACGGTAGTTATTCATCAGTATCGAGTGATTCGGGGAACTGTACCACGAAGTGCTATATCGATTAGCTTTTATTTTGAATATCTTATATCTCTGATTATTGCAGGCAGTACCGTATATCTCTGATTACTGTAGGCAATACCGTATATCTCTGATTACTGTAGGCAATCAGAGATATACGGTATTTCATTTTCCAACCTGTATCAAATACTGTAGGCAATACCGTATATCTCTGATTACTGTAGGCAATACCGTATATCTCTGATTACTGTAGGCAATACCGTATAAAACACTATCTGAGAGAATTCAATAACTGGAATATTTTTTGGTATCGATGGAAAATGAATTATTCTGTTTTATGTGTGATAATTACAGGCTCCATGAGTGTAGTTCACTGGTACTTGGAAATTCCTTCCAATTAAAAATTCGCTTCAGGGGGTGACCACACAACGATTTGGCGCCTTTTCCTAAAAGGTTTATTTCGAATCCAATCGATGCGGGAGTGGACGCAATCGACTCCTTAGCTAATTCTAAGAAACTATTGTCAAGGGGAGTTTTTTGATCAAAGATCAACGAACGCTGGAATTTTGAATTTTCGAAAAAAAATTACATTAAATTAATTCCCACTATTTTCCCATGGCCTAGGTAAATTTTTTATTTGCTTAATATCTTCTTCATATCATATTACACCTTCATTTTAAAATTCATAATTTTTTAAAAATATGAAATTTGTAAAAGAATCGTTTTTGTAACGAAAATCGTAATTATGGTGTGCACCCTACAGTAATCCCTAATCGGTCAATTTGGAAATTTGATAGTTTTTAACATATTTCACCGCTGTTCTTGACATGACTGAGGTATATAACTACTCCTCCTCTTCGGAGTGTACCTGCACGGTACAGTGCTGGTCAATATTTTATGATATTTTGAATTTTCAGGAATAACTTTCTTCCCAGTCAACCGTTTCTCTTCATTTTTTAGTATGATTGTATAGATGATACTACGTTATATTGATCCAATTTTTATCGATAATGGATAACAAACAACGAAATAGTGATCAATTTACGAAAAATGTCAATTTTCAGCGAAATCAACACCTGAGAATAGGTGCACTCCGAAGATGAGGAATAGTCGTATACGTTAGTCATGTCAAGAACAGCGGTGAAATATGTTTAAAACTACCAAATTTCCAAATTGACCGATTTGGGATTACTGTAGGTGCACACCATAATTACGATTTTCGTTACAAAAACGATTCTTTTACAAATTTCATATTTTAAAAAAATTATGAATTTTAAAATGAAGGTGTAATATGATATGAAGAAGATATTAAGCAAATAAAAAATTTACCTAGGCCATGGGAAAATAGTGGGAATTAATTTAATGTAAAATTTTTTTCGAAAATTCAAAATTCCAGCGTTCGTTGATCTTTGATCAAAAAACTCCCCTTGACAATAGTTTCTTAGAATTAGCTAAGGAGTCGATTGCGTCCACTCCCGCATCGATTGGATTCGAAATAAACCTTTTAGGAAAAGGCGCCAAATCGTTGTGTGGTCACCCCCTGAAGCGAATTTTCAATTGGAAGGAATTTCCAAGTACCAGTGAACTACACTCATGGAGCCTGTAATTATCACACATAAAACAGAAAAATCTATTTTTCATCGATACCGCACCTATGTCGATTTTCTCAGATAGTGTGTTGTATATCTCTGATTATTGTAGGCAGTGCGGTTCCTCCGGTTCTATTTGATCGAGCGTGCAATCTGCTACCAGCCAGTCTTGTACAAGGTGAGATCGTGTTTCAAACTGTTGTGATAGTTATTGTTACGGCATTCGAGTTGATTAGTCAACTAATGATAACCTTTGATTTCCAGGGCATTTCTACTTTCGCGGTAAGATATTCCATATCAATGTTGTTGTTGTTCATGCGATTACTGTAGTGATGTGTGTCATTGATTAGTTGTAGTCTTTGATCTCCAATCAATCAATAATCATATGATCAATCGATAATCTGTTTTATAGAATATCCATCTGCCGTTGAGAATCTACTAGAGCAAAGTGATCAGCTGGTCACATCGGCCCCGTTGACCGTATTCGTCGGTTGGTTGCATTTTCTTTCTTTCTTTTTTCTATGCTACAAAGTTATTATGCGCTAATTTTATGATATTTCATACAAATATCGCTCATTATCGAATTAATTCTCAAATTATTTTGCTCGTGACACACTTCTACTTCGATTGGTGTATCCCCTGGTACATCTTGCATATGTGATAGTTGAAACACGAATGCAACAGGTTGAAGGAGGGTGTCACTCATAATAACAGTTACTGTTGTATTCTAGGTACGTGGAATGTGAATGGTGGCAAGAACATGCACAATGTTGCCTTTCGCAATGAGGCCAAACTGGCCGATTGGATATTTCCCCACGGGAACCTCGGTATGGCTTGGCATATTGCCAAGATTCCCCCCAATCGATAATCGATAATTACAGTATCCGTGTCCGATATTGATTCGTGTCCGGACATTGTGGCGATCGGAGTCGAGGAATTAGTCGACCTCAATGCGAGCAATATCATGAAGGCCAGGTATATGATAGTGATGGTGTGCCTATGGGGAAACGTCGCCTCCACTAAACACACTCTATTGTAGCACGACGAATCAGCGACTGTGGTGTGATGGACTGCGGAAGACACTTCATGAGAGAGCGCCCTACGTTTTGCTCGGATGCGAACAATTGGTACGGTATCAGGGGTTATTGATTTATTGATTGCTTGATTGGACTAATCAATAATTTATAATTTACCAGGTCGGCGTTTGCTTATTCGTCTTCGCGAAAGCAGCCCTCGCTCCATTCCTCAAAGACTTCTCGATTGCATCTGTCAAAACAGGAATGGGTGGAGCCACCGGAAATAAGGTACTGTAGATACAGTAATATGTTTTACTGACTACGGTAGATATCGATTGGCTAATTATTATTATCCCTGATTCAGGGAAGTGTCGGTCTCCGACTGGTCGTCCACTCAACGAGCATCGTTTTCCTATGCTCTCACTTTGCCGCCGGGCAGAATGAGGTACGATAGTTGTTGGATACGGTAGAAATGGGCAGTCATTAATCGATAATGATTTTAGATTCGTGATCGTAATGAAGACTATGCGACTGCACTGCGCAAGTTGACCTTCTCAGGAGGACGATCAATAGATTCTCATGATGTTATCTTCTGGTTTGGTGACTTCAACTACCGTATATCGATGGGTGGAGAGGAGGTACGGTAGACGGTGGATCGATAACTGACTTTATTCTTATCGATTGATTATTTAGGTGAAACGTGCAGTGAGAGCGAATCAGTTGGATCAGATCATTGGAGGAGATCAATTGACACAACAGAAGAATGGTGGAAATGTAAGTGGATATTACACCTTTTGAGCGCTTTGCGCAGGGGCGCGGGCGCACTTGTGGTGTCTGTCTGTTTCATAATTTTGATTAATGATGATTCATTATTTATCGATATTATTTGGCGAAGAAGGTATCAATGGTTGCGAGATTAATCTATAGTTTAGTGTGTACTGCATTGAATTGAATTATGGTATTACAAAATATGCTATTTTATTTGAGACATTTGTTGGCTTCGAAGAGGGACCACTCACTTTCGCACCCACTTACAAGTACGATACGTTCTCGGATGATTACGATACCTCGGAGAAGTGCAGGTACGGTATTAATCCATGTCCGGACTACGGTAGGCTGATTTATTGATCGGTTACGGTAATTATTGTATTCGTTACAGGACGCCAGCGTGGACGGATCGTATTCTATGGAGGGAGACGAATTGGCGAGGAGGAATGCCGAAAGTGCAGCTACAAGCGTGAGTTGATCTCTGTATATTTCATATTTGATCTTTTATCTTTAGATACGGTAGATGTGAGCTAAAGACGTCCGATCATCGTCCAGTCTACGCTGTCTTCTCTGTTGATGCACAAGCTGTTGATTGGACGGTAGCTGAATCTGTCGTGGCTGATGTTGTCAGGTTCGATATCTAGAGGGGTACTGTAGAGGTGGATTACGGTAGATAGAGGGATACTGTAGATGTAATACTGTAGGGACGGGTTGTGGTAGATACTGATTAGAATTCGACTGTGGTAAGTGATTACAACATGATATTTATTGATCATCTGCTATATTGTTGGTATTTGTTTCATTGCTATTGTATACTGTACTTTTCAGTGTGATGGGACCACCGGATGGTACCGTAATCTGCACAATCGCGGGAGCTGCACCAGGAACTCCATTCCCACCCGAACTAGTTGATATAGTGAAAGATCGAGTGAGAGAACTAGGAGTAGCTGTACTGACGACCAAGTGAGTTTTGTGTTTTTTTGTTTGACGGTTTTTCATTATTGTTAGTGAACTGCCGATTTCTTAAAGATATATCGAATACATAATACAACATTTCACACTTTGTTATGGGTTAATTGGAAAAAAAACTTGGATTGTATAAGCTTTATAATGCTACGAATTGTTTTTTCGAGGTCTGAAGATGTTTGTAACGTATCATCTTCCCTTTATACGTATTTTATTCTCATAATCATTGGATCTAGTCGACTGTTTGATATACGTTTCACTTAGTAGTTAATAGTCTTCCTCGCTTGCTTCTGCTAATGTTTAGCACGTTTTTCTAACATAATAATAATAATAATAATAATAATAATAATAATAATAATAATAATAATAATAATAATAATGTATTATATAATTGCAGACGAGACAAGGATGAGCTGTGGGTATTCTTCGAATCAGGCGAATCCGCTCTCGCTGCAATGTCCATGGATGGTCTAGTATTGAATGGAAATGGAAAGGAATTGGCTGTACGACTGAAGAGTCCTGAATGGATTGATCATGTTGGGTACGGTAGGGTATGGAGAGGATATTGATTGGTCTGGGTAGTTGTAAAGGTAGATCAAGAATGATTGGCTTGAAGCAGGTGCATCTGTGTTTCAATAGTTATTTTATTGTTGGAAACGAGGAAATAAATCTATTAAGCTGTTCACTTTCTCCCATAAATATAATAACAATAATAAGACTAATAAATATTTGATAATAATATAATGATAATAAATATAAATAAATGTATAAATATTTGTAGTCCGAAGATCTCTGCCCATGATCCATCATCAATCACATTCGCTGGTGCAAATATCGAAGCGATGGGCGTCGATGGAGGAAGTCTTTTCAACTTTGATGGTACGGTACTCTTATGATGGTATTACGGTCGATTTAGATTACAGTATTTCTTGGTTACGGTAGTCCTATGGGCCAAATCAATGATTGCTTGTGTGCTTCAGAAGACGATGAGGAGGTGGCATCAACGATGATTCGTATGGCTCCTCCTGAGAGACCACGCCCACCATCTGCACGAAGTATTGGAGTTCCACAAGGAAACGGATCCAATCGTGAGTGTCATAGATGGGCAACCTTAAGACAGACATTTATGCAGTAAAACTCTGACTTTTCTACTGCTAATTTGCAAAAATGTGCTGTTTTTCGACTCTGCTGTCAGCCGCACACACAGAGTTATAGCCTGTTATGCGTATTTTTATGTTGTCCATGGTTACTGTAGTTAGAGACGTTCGATAGAACTAGAGCAGTACTAGATTACGGAAACTACTGTTCTATGTGTCTATGTGAAGGTCTGTGTCGAGACATTGCGATATGTTTCTTATGATGGGTGGTGGCTATGGTGAAAGGAATGTTAATATCAGACCTTATCTGTTACAGGCTCCACACCATTGCTTCCTCATCGAGTGGCCTCTGGCCCTGCATTGGCCAATCTCGATTGGCCATCGGATGGCCAA
Organism: Parapristionchus giblindavisi; assembly: GCA_943737045.1. Lineage (NCBI taxonomy): Eukaryota > Metazoa > Nematoda > Chromadorea > Rhabditida > Diplogasteridae > Parapristionchus > Parapristionchus giblindavisi. Next base: position 133,144 of record CALSFV010000312.1, on the reverse strand, counting down.
AGTGGCCAGGCCATGGCTGCAGCTACATTCGGTGCTACTCCATCGCTATTTGAATCATCATGGCCCACCACTGGTGCTCAGCCAACACAACCACAGGTGTGATTCGTTTACCCTGATAAGATTGAAGACTATACCAGTTGATTTCGCGTCCCATCTTTGGCATAGCTATGCTATGTTATTGTGAAAAATGATTTTTCGCATATTATGAGGGATCTAGTCTAATAGAATGTTTGAGATACGTTTCACGAAGTGGTTAATAGTCTTCACCACTTGCTTTTGTTAGTGTTTAGCTCGTTTTTCTAACAAAATAATAATAATAATAATAATAATAATAATAATAATTGATTACAGGTAGTACAAACCATTCCTCTAACTCGTGCTCCTCCATCCATTCCAATTCCTTCATCATCCATTCCTCCCTCTATCCCATCTCGTCCGGCCCCTCCTCCTCCCCGACCAATCGCCCCCTCCGCCACCATTACCAATCCATTTGTGGTCGATTGGCCCCAACAGGGATGATTGCGGGGTTACCCGCGGTTACCCCACTTTTTAACCAATTCCTTTACCCAATACTGTGGTCCCCAATGTCATCTGATAAGTTGTTGTTGATCATGTTCAAGATCTGTAGATAGCAGAGATAGGTTGTGCAGAGAAATGTAAGAAGCTTTCTATTAAACAAATATTTAAATTATTTCCTCAACCGGTGATATATTGTGGCATTTTCATATTTGTATTTATGTATAGTATATTGTCGTCTCATATTGATATGCTTATACTATGTCTTGATAATAATTTATTGATTTTTGCTGTACCAAAGACAAGTGATGTAGTAAAGATTTTATTAGATTTGATGGTCGTATTTACATGTAATCTCGAGTTAATCATCGAATTCTTTTCAATAGTACAATCAATATCGCTTCTGCACAGAGCAAGAACGGCATACTGTAGAGGGGATATCGACCATCGATTGAATACTCATCTGCGGATAGAATTGATCGTAGCAATTCAAATAATGGCTGAATAGAATGCTGAAATAGAAATAATCAATAATTCATAATATTGATTTTCACAAACATGAAGTAACAGAGAGAGGAGCGAAAGAATCGAGCAGCGTAGTACTGTATTAGATTTAGATTGTTGTATCGATCGAGCTGAAAAAAATAAAATCAGTTTGCGATCGACTACGATCGTGTGCTTACCGTAAGCAAGAAGTGACAGTGGTGTGGCGATGAAGGCGACGATTACCAAAGGCCAAGAATATAATGTTAATTGATTGATAGAATTCAACAGTAGCAGATGTTTTACGGGCTGAACGATCAAAGATCAAAATGGAATGTGAAAGAGTCAAGGTACTCCACGAACTAATTTGAAACTCTCCGCTCTGACAATGCTCTCTCGTTTTCTTTGTCTACGAGAGAGCGTTGCCAGAGAGGAGAGTGAAATTAGCTCGGGGTGTGTCTATAATACCCAGATTAATTCCTTTGTAAATGTGATTATCAGAGTTGTAGCTGAGAAGGTTCGGATGATCTGCAAAAAATCAATAATTTCACGTGGTAGATCATGATAACCTGTTCAGCTGACAGCTTCTCCTTCCATATTATGGACATGGCTGCTAAGAAGGTTGAAAAACAGAATATCGATCGAACAACAATCGATAATTGATCCAATGATACCGTATAGCCTGAGTATTGCGGATTAGGTAATCGATAAAAAGGGAAAGAAAGCCATTCGATAAGCGCTCACTTTTGTACCATATCACGAATATAATTGACAGGAACGAAAAGAGTACTGTAGCTATTGATTGAGATCGGACTCGAAGATTATCGACCATCCACACCAATACAACTGGTAAGATCCTAAGAAAATATCGATCGATCGATAGATTCGAAAGTATATACAGTACCCTCGGCATAGGAAGAAACTACCGTAGGTCTCGGCATCGAAGGATTCAAAGATAAACAGAAAAGTAGTTGTGAGAAGGATTGAGGATACGGTAAGTGGAGTACTGTAGAATACGGGAAGAGGAGGAGTTGATGTCAAAGAGCTGTGTGAAGCATCGATTATGATTACAGATATTTGATGAATAATGGAGGGGAGAAACGTAAAAGCGAGTGCTTTTACACTATTCACATTCAAGTCATTGAAAGCGAGCAAGACAAGCGAGATTGCATGATATTCGAGAGAGATGTTGAACGATCGTTCTGGCTTTAAACACTCCGAGCTAATTTCACTCTCCGCTCTGGCAACGCTCTCTCGTAGACAAAGAAAGCGAGAGAGCATTACCAGAGAGGTGAGTTTCAAAATAGCTAGGGATTTAAAAGTGAAGTAAACACTGTGGCGTGGAAAGTCTGGCGATTCTTTTGAATCATTGGTTTCTTTCTTTCTATTGTTTGTTTGCCAACGAATATATCAAATGAATCTCACCTGCGAAGTTGAAAGGCAATTGTGATCAAGGCTGAGAGGATGAGATAAATGACGTTTATATGATAAAAGCTTGAATGATTCACCAAAATATCGATCGATAATGTAGATACCGTAGTAGAAAGGACGACTTCAACAGCACTAAACATGTTACTGATTAACTGAATAGATTTAAATCGAGTAGAAATATAAGTTTTCGTTAAGGAGAATCGTTAAATTATATACAAAAATATAAAATACCTTTTATCCATAATCTCTGTAACCGCTCCTACTCAAATTTTGGAAACGAAATGATGTTGCGATTTGTTCATGTAAATTTTCTGGCAAGATTATAATGTGACATTCTAAAATTCATATGAATATTGAATGGTGGTTGGAGTGATGGTTCAGTGGAAACTTTCACTCTCTCTCTCTAACAATAGGAACGGTGTACTAGCAATGTGGAAAGCAAAATATTACACGAAAAGAAGAAGCGACGATAAACCATCCCTAATTGTTCATTGTTAGTAGAAAGAAACTGAAAGATGAAATGATTCAAAATGAGTGTAGCAATCGCTCTTTAACTGAAATAATTAAAGTGTAATAGGGCACAGATTTTGTTGCATCTCAAACTTTTCCACAAACATACAAAAATACAATATCTTTGCTTTATATTTTTAGCTGAAAATCAGACCAAAATTTAATCTCTTTCAAATACCGCCATTACCATTGAAATCATCCAGGAAGAGACAGTTCATAGATGAGTTTCGATTACATTTTTCATTTTCTGACTCATAAATTAAAAATCGAAAAGCTATTTACATTTACAATTAGTGATTCTAGTTAAAAATTATATGTTGGCTTTACTGTTAGTTTTTGTGGCTCATGTGTTAATAATTGATAACGGTATGATCAACTGTAAAATTGTACCCTGATATTCGCTAATTATTATTCTGAAAATTCTTTCTACAAGAAAAGTATTAGGTCAAAAAGGCTTTATTCACTCTGATATTTAACCGTAATGGGGACAATACTGCACAAGACTATGTCTGGAAATGGGCTTGAAATGCGAGAAAAAATCAAATGTCAAGGATCAAAAGATCAAAGATCAATCTAGCATTTGATATTGAAGGGTGAGTTGGTCGATGTCTGTTCAGGTTCGTGGTGGCGGAAGAAATAGTAGAGAGAAGCTGAAAGAATAAATGAATGAGAATGAGTATGTAAGAGAGACTATCTGACTCAGTGAACATATTTTGCTTATGGCTTGGCACTTGGCCAAAAAGTGATACGAACCGATCGGGCCCAAATCGTGCACAGTTGTAGTATGGGCTGACATGAGCTCACAGACGGTGTTTGGGTTCGTCATATCTGCACCTTCGCTAAATATCGTAAGTTCGATAAAGTGGCATCAAAATTTCAAAGTTAACGGATTCGTTCGATATGTGTATATGACGAAGGACAATAGTAAGCAGGTAAATTCCACCAAGTATCATCCCGATCCAAAACCGTGAGATCCAGAGAAAGACATAAAAAAAATTTTTCAATTTTATTTTATTTTTCCTACAATTGCCTATGGTGAGGGTCATTTTTTATTCCTTCAATTTGACGAGTATTCATTAGTGTAACTACTGTATGAAAATGAATTAAAACAAATTGGGAAAAAGTTGCCTTATTCCCGAAAAACCACGATTAATTCGCCTTTTTATTGCAAACTGAGCCGATTAAGCGTGTGCCGGATACGGTAATGCAAATGCGGAAATTCAAAATTCGGCAATAACTGTTTGTTTTCATTCGATTTCGGTATTATATTATTGTTTTATTTTATCATTTGTTAGTTATCTGAATATTTGAATAGCAATATCACACTATTTTTCGGAAAAAAATATCAATTTAGAAATTTTGAATTTGCATAACCGTAACCGGTAAATGCTTATTCGCTCAGTTGGCGATAAAAAGGCAAATTAATCGTGGTTTTTCGGGAATAAGGCAACTTTTTCCCAATTTGTTTTAATTCATTTTCATACAATAGTTACACTAATGAATACTCGTCAAATTGAAGGAATAAAAAATGACCCTCACCGATAGGCAATTGTAGGAAAAATAAAATAAAATAGAAAAATATTTTTTATGTCTTTTTAAATTTTTTACTGGGTCTCACTGTTTTGGATCGGGATGATACTTGGTGGAATTTACCTGCTTACTATTGCCCTTCGTCATATACACATATCGAACGAATCCGTAAACTTTGAAATTTTGATGACACTTCATCGAACTTACGATATTTAGCGAGGGTGCAGATATGACGAACCCAAACTCCGTCTGTGAGCTCATGTCAGCCCATACTACAACTGTGCACGGTTTGGGCCCGATCGGTTCATATCACTTTTTGGCCAAGTGCCAAGAGAATGTCACTTGAGCCAGAAAGTCTCTCGCAAGTCAATTATCTTCAGTCGTTCATACAAATATTATAATTAAAGTGTAAAACGGCACATCCAATTTCAAACTTTTGTTTTCTGTTATCATATAAATGCACTTTATTATTAGTCGATGAGATAATTTTAAAGGCATTTTTTAAAGCTAATTTTTGAAACCGGAATATCGTATCCCTTAAAGAAGGGGACCCATGAGTTGGCATAACTGACTCCCACCACGATAATCATGTTGGCTATTGTTTATGTTATATGGTAATTGGCGTAAGGGATAATGAGAAAATGAGAGAGCAAGTATGCAAATCGGATGTGCACTCTCTACATGCCTTGAAAGTTATACTTTCAATGTGCATAGTGAGCTTTAAACATATCGGGAATCAATATCAGATATATCTTTCGATTCGTGTGATGAATCTCTATCATTCCATCCGAACAGTCTTATTACGAAAAAACTCGTGGGTCTCCATCTTTAAGAGCTCGGATCTGTAAGACTCGAGCATTGTCCGGACATTTCGCCAAGAATTTTAATTCAGGCCACTGTACTTTATTGGTGTAGGGTACCTTGGGCCCACATTACAAAATGGTACCCAAAGTGGCCCTAGCAGTGGAACGCGGCGTGCCAGGTGGGCGCCAAGTTTGAAAACTCGATTTTCATATTTTTTCAACCGAACAAGCTAGAGTCCAAATTTCTTCGGCATTGTGTTAGGCATGCCCAATGTGCACAGAAACACTATTGAGATTAATTTTAAGCAATTCCTAGACTGATTTTTTTACCCGTATTTTCGGTTTTCTTCGATTTCTCGGCATCTCAATTTCAATTCCGCAAAAGTTCTCTAGTATATCCATGTAGCCCAACTACTAGTGCATGTAACCCTGCTAGGCGGAAATCGATCTTGGATTGCGCGTGTCGGAAAAAATCGGTCTGATCGTCTCCAACTTGACTCAGACTCGTTGTTTCATAATTTTTTGCAGTATTTTCAAAACGATTAGAGCGGAATTGTGGTCTACTCAAAGAATAGAGGTGAGACTAGTAAAATGACACAAGAAACTCATCACTTGGATCATTTTGAAAATTTCGATTTTCGTGACCCGGGGTTCATGGTCGATAATTTCAAAATTTCTCAAGTTTGAAATGTTTTCATATATGCTGCGTATTGTGAAGTACCAATGATGTGTATAATATTCAGCCAATGCTCAATGGCTGATCTCTCCTTTCAACCATTTTTCGATAAGTTTCATGTTGAATGCGTGCGAAAAAGTCAGAATTGTGCTTGAATCAGTTTCCAACTTACTTTCTGTAACATTCTGTCTAAGTACTTTGCAATGTACATAATCAATATGAAAATCGTTAATTTCGAAAAATTCATATTTTTTTACCATGACCCCGGGGTCATGGAAATCGATTTTTTCAAAAGTGAGCCGAATGCCAGGATTTCAGTTCTACTATGTTTACTCATCATGAAACTTCACATTGTCGTTGTCATTTGCTAATTGTCGCGGCGTTCGAGTCGAAAAAATGCAATATTTCAGAAATTTTCCGTGAAAGTAGGCACTCAAATTGATTTTTTTGAATTTTCCAAATTTATCGATTTTCATATTGATTATGTACATTGCAAAGTACTTAGATAGAATGTTACAGAAAGTAAGTTGGAAACTGATTCAAGCACAATTGTGACTTTTTCGCACGCATTCAACATGAAACTTATCGAAAAATGGATGAAAGGAGAGATCAGCCATTGAGCATTGGCTGAATATTCTTCACATCATTAGTACTTCACAATAGGCCACATAAATGAAAACATTTCAAACTTGAGAAATTTTGAAATTTTCGACCATGACCCCCGGGTCATGAAAATCGAAATTTTCAAATTGATCCAAGTAATGAGCTTCTTGTGTCATTTTACTAGTCTCACCTCAAAACTTTGAGTAGACCACAATTCCGCACTAATCGTTTTGAAAATATAGCAAAAAAATTATGAAACAACGAGTCTGAGTCAAGTCGGAGACGATCCTACCGATTTTTTCCGACACGCGCAATCCAAGATCGATTTCCGCCTAGCAGGGTTACATGCACTAGTAGTTGGGCTACATGGATATACTAGAGAACTTTTGCGGAATTGAAATTGAGATGCCGAAAAATCGAAGAAAACCGAAAATACGGGTAAAAAATCAGTCTAGGAATTGCTTAAAATTAATCTCAATAGTGTTTCTGTGCACATTGGGCATGCCTAACACAATGCCGAAGAAATTTGGACTCTAGCTTGTTCGGTCGAAAAAATATGAAAATCGAGTTTTCAAACTTGGCGCCCACCTGGCAAGCCGCGTTCCACTGCTAGGGCCACTTTGGGTACCATTTTGTAATGTGGGCCCAAGGTACCCTACACCAATAAAGTACAGTGGCCTGAATCAAAATTCTTGGCGAAATGTCCGGAATCTGGCCGAAATGCTCGAGTCTTACAGATCCGAGCTCTTAAATCATATGGAGTGTCTCACCTCCAGTTCCAATGAAAGCAATCCAATTCGTCAATCCAGGATAGAGATCGTAGAAGAGATAGGCCGATGTGTAGTATGCGAACATGACCTACATTTTTTGTCGCGATTATTTTAACGTTCCGGAACTTCACGGATTTACGAACGGTGAAAGATCAATCGATACCTGGAATGCATCACGAGCATTGGCCACGACGGAGGTGACGAGGGCTCCGTTGGTTCCAATGCAGTGGAAGGTTGTGTACTGTAAATTGATAATGATCTTTGCTCTTTGATCTTTGGTCTTTGATCTTACCTGAAGAATGAGTCCACAAATCATCAAGATGATAAAAAGGAACACGAATGTCTTATTCGACGAAGTCATCAAGTACATGAAAGCGTCACGGATTTCATCCTGAAAAAAAGCTCGGTAAATTCTGCAAAACACTGTTCCCCGGCAGGGAATCGAACCTGGACGATATCGGCGATCAAGAAGACTACGAGAGAGTTGAACGAGTGCATGTACATCATCTCAAGAGGCGAGAAGTTAGAAGAGAGATTCTCGAACTGAAAAATGTCAGTTGACGATTGATAACGATAATTACACTACAGTATGATAAAGTAATCGATCGTATACCTGAACGAAGGCTGCTGCATGCAGTACTCCAGCAATGATACCGTAGAACAGTGAGAATCGGCCCATAGTCAGTTCAAAGTTTACTGTAATTAGATACCGTAACTAATCAATAATCAGGGAGATTACGGTACCTGCGATAGAGGCAAAAATCGATACAGCCACTACTGCGATGAGGGCATTTCTGTCCATTCTCTGTTGCTTTCGATAGACGAAAGTGGCAACACCGAAGACAAGAAGAGGAGTTAGTCTATGAATATTGATTGATTATAGTTATTAGTAGATCAATTATCGATTGATACCTCTTGACAGGATCGAAAAGAGGAAGACCGATGCCTTCGTATGCGGAGACAGTCAACCACGAGGAGATTGACCTTGAATTATTTATTGTTAGAATGATTTGACATTTTAAAAATTGAATAGTTTCGAATTAGTTTCTCCAAGGAAATGTAAAAAATAGACACGCAATAAATGATATTAATTTTGCGGAAATATCCTTTATGTATAACATACATCAAAATGGAAGGCAAGAAGAGATGACGTCCCTTGTCGAACGTGTATGGTGCTAATTTCAGTACTCCAACAACTCTGAATTGTACATCATTAGACCAAAGTAGCTTCTTTATTTTGAAATACCTTAATAATTCAGTGACAAAAAGAACAGTCGCCATCTGTAGCATGAGAATGACTATTGGATAGTCGAAGAACAACTTTGTGATGAGCACCTGAATACATTGATCTTTGATCTTTGATCTATCAATCAATAATCGATACCTTGGCAATAATACCCGTGATCATCGAACCTCCTGCATACGCGAGTGCGCTGCAAATAATCAATAATTCATTTTGAAAATGATATGGGGATAAGCCATACCTTTTCGCCATCGGCGACTTTAGCGAAATGGGGATCTTCATACCTACAATATTCAAACAATAAATGAATTAAAGTAGTTTAAAATTGAATAATGCGTGGCTCAACTCAAGAGTGACTAGAAGAATGGGATATTGAGGGAATAAAAGATGGTCTAACCTAAAAGGGATTGTCCTTATTTGATTCGATTTGAGAAGATCCGCTATTCGAGATAATAACCGTGTACTTCCCACTCTTTCATTATCTATTCATTCTCATCTATACAAGTATCGACCCTAATTACTTCATATTCAAGAACCGTTTCCGTCTGACTGACCATCTGAACCAATACAAACTCGAGATCTTACTCGAGTAGTTCTGAATCAATCGATAATTTCTTTGCATATACGGATACAGTATCCCGTGTTCCGGTCAGTATCCGGATTGATAAAGATCTTTGTGAGACACGTCAAAGGGACGAGACTTTGGAACAATAAGATGAAAGTGAAAGTAAGGAGAATCCGTTGAATGTTTTTTGTCAAATTTTATTTACAGTCCAGCACTTTTGCGCCCCCTAAAAGCGGCTCGCTGGATTCATGCCGCATCATTCCACGCCCCCTGAATTTTTATGAAGTGAATAAAGATCTCAAAAATTCATTAGTTGCAATAGCTAAGTGATCCGAGGAGGATAAGATCGACACAGAAACGAACTTTTTTAGTTGACTTTGACAATACTTTAATATTAAAAAAAATAATCATCTATCCGGCCATACGGACACCGCAACGCAAACGATCTATATCACTGATAGATAATTGAGATAAGGAATTTTTAAATTTCAACAATATTAATCTATTTCCAGAGTCTACCAAATTTTATTTTCATGAGTCCCCGTGTCTCGCTTGTAGTTAGTGAAGACGAGGAATGTATTTCATACACCAATTTTTATTACTGATGTATCTAACAATTTGTGCATTAATATAAGCAATACTATGATATTCGAAAGCAATTGTAGATTGTAGCTCTACATGTGATATCCGTAAACGTTTCAAGTGTGTTATTTATATTTTCTAGTATGTTGATCATCTCGTCGACGTATTCACGCTCATTAGGAAACAAGTAGTGAATGTAAAAATATAACATTGTATAGAAAAAAAGATCGTTATAAATTTTGACGTATCACCTTCAAATCTCGCTATATGTCTCTATATATAACTAATTGCCTATTTATGGTTACTTCTTCGTAGTGTTGAAAACATGATGATAAAAATGTAGACAAAGGAAGATTAACGAGTAGACGAATTTATTTGCACCGATCACTGTTTTCAAATAATTAATTAAGCAGATTAGCAGAGATATTGTAGATAGATATTGATGAGGTTATCCAGCTCGATTGAAGCGACGAATCCACTCGGTTGGATAATCCGGATTGAGACTGAATGAAGAGTTGAAGATCAAAGATCAAAGATCAAATATTGCGAACCTTGTCAAGGCATTGTAGAGTCTACGCTGGAACATGGCCGCGTGGAGCTTTGAACGGAATGGAGCTTCGACCTCTTCTACAGAGCCTGAATATTTCAAATACATTCATGAAATATTCTGCATAATTCGAAACAGTTTCCTGGACATTCTCGAGCTACTACTCATATTCCAATAAGAATAACAACGATCTCATAACACTCTTTACATTCAAGAATGACCCGTGCAGATTCAATTCAAAATGACATATAGGTAGACTCCCGCCAATTTGAATCTGAATTATCTGAATAATGAAATATTGAAATCTGATCAGGGATTGTTTTCGTCTATCTCTATCATCTGACAGACACTATTTGATTAGAGTGGGATGTGATATCTCATTCGATCAAACACTACCATCGATTCCCTCTATCACTCCTCCTTATCCCTTCTCTATCAATCCATCATCAACAAGTCCTCCAATTGCACTTATCCTATCCAGTAAGTGCTTTCTTTACTCTACCGTATTCTGTTTTGAAAATAGAAATGAACAGATATGTCCTGCCCCTATGAAATTCCCAGACATATCTATACAACAACGCAACCATGGCTTTCCGAAAACATCTGGTGAGTTGGTACTTAGGGTTTATGGAGTCTGTACCCTACTTAGGCCCAGGCCTGAAGTCTTTAAGCCCGCATGTAGTAATAATAATAAATTTTATCACATTCGCACATTCTCTGGTATTTTCTCCAGCCTGGAACCCGGTATATTTCCAGCCTAGCCAACCGTATGGTTTCAGGCTGGAAATGCTACCGTGTTCCAGACTGGAAAAAATACCAGAATTGAGTCATGGCATCCTTCATAGATCAATGGGGTTCAAGTCTTTCATCTACTTGAGCTCAATCTTTTTTTGAAGCCCACATGGTTAATGCCTACTCAAGACTAAGATAGGATTTAAATGGATATACATACCATCGGACATCCATGCCTGACCCATGGAGAGTAGAACGAGTAGAAAGACCAGGAAGGTTAATGGGCGCATGAGTTTGAAGATCTATAGTGAGAGGAAGTTATATAAGTAGTCGAGGGAGGTGAGTGAATATGTACTCCTTGAGAGAAATGTATCACGAGTGGGAAGGAATAATTGAAGTCGTGAGAAGGTTTATAGTCAGATCAGAGGACATATAACCAAAATTAACGGAAAAGCGTGAGAATTACGTACCAAAATTCGAGTTTAGTGAAATTTTCAGAAAATTACATGGGTCTTTCAAGGCACACCACAGGTTAATTTGACACTCTCCGCTCTGGCCATACTCTCTCGCTTTCATTGTCTGCGAGAGAATATTGCCAATGCAGAGAGTAAAATTAGTTTGGGTGTGCCTTAAACTAGATATTTAAAAGAAGAATGGTATTTATGTGTACGCGATTCAATAGAATATGAATGGGTAATTCTCGCATACGAAAGAGGAATCTTGAATTATTCGTGGATTCATAAATGAGAGTAGTCTACGTACAAACTTGTCCAATTTGATCTTATGGAACTCAATGAATGTCAAATCATCAAAGGAGGGTCTCTATTTATATATTTATTCTATAAAGGTCATTAGATATCAAGTCACGCAACCGAAGAAAATGGACAAAATGAAGGGTATCAAGTTACCCTAGATATCCACCCTCTCTTTGGTCTTATGAGAATTTGGTTAATTGAACAAACTATGCAGAAAACATTTTGAATTTTTCATGTGATATGGGATAAAACACAGTATTCTTTTTGCTTTGAATACCAGAACGACCGTTCAACATAGAGACTCTCTCGTATACAAAAGTCTCTCGTTTGTCTGGTTATCAAAGCAAGAAACAGAATACTGTGAAAACGATGGTTGGTGATGAATTATATTTGTTAAAACAACGTCTAGGGAGGTCTGTAGTCATGCTAGAGAATTGTAAATGAGTTTGGGGAATATCTATGTTATTATTGCTGAAACAAAATTAAGAATATCTTTCCCCAAGTCACTTCTGCATTTACTGTAGCATCTGTCACGGGTGTATTAAATAAATAAATAAATGGAATGATTACTCTAAGTGAAACCATTGTAGAGTGTAAGAGGTCGTCAGAAGTGCGATACTTCATTCAAAATGATGTCGGTTTCAGAGTACAGTCAGGTATTTGTCCCTAAATCGAAATGCACTCATGTAAATAAGTTTACGAGTAACTAATCGAGAAACGGCCAGACACAAGCAAACGGTCAATATGAATAGAATACTTATAAACTTCGTTAGAGGGACTTTAATCTTTGTCAAATGTTTCATTGATCAAAGCTTCTTTATTTAGTGGAAAATGGTGGAATATGTAATAGAGATGTTAAGGGGCTGTTGACAATTGTTACGTTACCTAGATGAAAACTAAATGAATTGTAATATGTAGGACGCTTCTCGCATCTCAGCTTGGGATCTGGAGGATTTTTATGAAGCTTTCGTTAAATTTGATAAAGATGACAGTGGGACAATCAATATGAAGGAGTTGGGAAATTTAATACGAGCATTGGGAGAAAATCCAACGGAACAGGTTGGTAAATTATTGTTATTCGTTACTTAAACTAATACTTATAATATTTTGAGAACTTCATAATGCACTTCTTTTTCGTCTGAAAATATGGCATTATTGCGAAAAAGAAAAATTTCAAAGTAATACTACTATAGCACCTAGTAGTCACGTGATTTTTTCTGGTACTGTAATAAAGTACGCTTGAGACTTTGACTTGGTAAATTGGTAAAAGTATCGTGTCCCACACTACATTAGAAACTCGCCTATGAAAAAAACAACAAATTTTATATAAATAAATGAATTTAAAAAATATATTTTGAGCAACTACAAGAGATCATTCAAGAAGCGGATGTAGATGGGAGTGGAGAGGTTTGTATTTCTATTTGTCTTGTTTCGTAATTCTTTCTATTCTCTACAGACATCATTACATATGCAGAAATTGTAATTATTGTGTTGTAAAGTAGCTCATAAACAAGAATTTCGTAGTAGAAAACGAATAAAAGGTCCAGGTCTAGACAATGATCGATTGAGAGAAAAACAACTAGAACATAGTATATCAACCTTTTTCAATCTATTTTGAGGAAGGGCAATATGAAGGGATTATAATATCCTAGAGAAGGTTTAGATCTAGGGGAAGAATATAAATGTCAGTTAGATTCCGGATATAAATATCACGGATCTTATATACCTCTTGAGGTTTCTTTTTTACTCGGTCTTTCCTTAATGAGGAAAATGATTGACGTATGATTTACGAGTGTAGTAATGATGTACATCTTTCTATCAAAGCCACATTTGACGTCGTCACAAATGATTATTCTATTTTAGACAGTGATGGGATATATTTACATCGCTTCGTTAAGCGCTTTCATCGTTGAAAAAAATGAAATTGTTCTTGATTCCATGCGCAAAACACTAATGATAACTGCAAGAAAGATTTTTTTCCAGATGGAATTTGTCGAATTTTGCGTAATCATGAAAAAGTTAATGAAAGACAGCGACGCAGATATTATGAGACAAGCATTTCGAACGTTTGATAGAGACGGAAATGGAGTGATATCGACTGAAGAGTTCAAGTATAGTATGGTATGAACATATACTTCCTTTGAAAAGGTATAGGAAGTGAATTTCAGAGGAACATGGGAATGCAATTGAGTGAATTGGAAGTGGAAGAAATGATGAGAACAATGGATGCTGACCGTATGAAAACGTTTTGTTAATATTAAAATAATATAAAAACTTGGTTTTCATAAGTGCTAAAAGGATGGTGCTTTAGAAAGAAAATGACTGCGTCAGTTATGAAATTGAAGTCAAAGTAATCTTAAAAGTGACTTTAGTCGTTCGTCTGGAATATTCCTTTTCGAAAAATAATGAATGTTTCATGATAGTTTTCCTGGCCGTAATCCAAAAAACTGTAAAGAATGATGAAAAAATCCAAAGATGATGAGCGAAAATGATTTTTTCACAACAATTTGGAGATGATATTCAAATGAAAATGCCATAAAGATCATAGTAATCAGTACAATTAAGAAAACGGAGAGATCGACTACGAAGAGTTTGTCCGTATCATGTCTCCGGATACGAGTGAACCATTGCCTATTCCCATCGACGGAACCGAGACTCCGAAGGCGATTCCAGTTGATGATGGGATACTAAAGTGTAGTAGTGGAAGAGTCCATGAATGAAGAAGTAGATGGAGTAAGAAATTGAATGCAGAACAACAAGAACCACTCATTATGTTTTCATCAAAATTCAATTTCGATAAAGTCCGTCTATTTCAAGTATTTGAATGTAATTACCATTAGTACAAAAATATTATAGTACATTAGTATAATAGAATTTTTTGTTGATCGATTCGTGAACGTGCTTACAATTAGAATATGCAGAAATTGTTGATAACCACACATGGGAATATTTACAGTCTGATATTATCAGTGACAAGGTTTCAAAGAATACTGTAGTCTAGCCGGGTTCTGTAGCAAAGCAAATCTCCCAAGGGGTGCAATGATAAAATGATAAAATAAACCAATCGTTTCAAAAAAAATGATGAACTTTTTTTCCAAACAATAATATGTATGTTGGAATCTTTTTTTCGAAAAGACTTTGTTTATGGAACAGTTGCTATGTGATCTGAAAAAAATGTGAACATATTGGGCGGAACTCTTAATTAAAGGCACACCCGAGCTGTTTTTACTCCTCGCCGATATGATAACGCTCTATCACAATAAAAAGCGAGAGAGCATAGCCAGAGCGGAGAGTTTAAAATTAGCTGCGGGTGTGCCTTTAACGTTCAATTCTATCCTACAAAGAAAAACGTTCACCCTAATTCTTCTTCCATTTATGTTATTTATTAACCGTTTCTGCTATATTTGAACACGAGAATGATAAGACATCATTGATCTGTGGAAGAATCAATAGATCACATGACTAATCGGCCTCTAACTATGTCTGATATCATGAAAGACGATCAAATTCCATTCTATTTGCATTGTTATCAATGATATTAACGCATATATGGTCTGATTTGGGGATTCGATGACTCACTAACTATATGCTTTCCTGTCTGAAACTATGCGCATAGTTAATGGTGGTGTGATTGATAAAGACTGATAGAGTGATAAGACAGAGACCAATACCTCATCATTCCTCTTCTTCTTATTCTCCATCACTGTGTCCCTTATCTTTCATTCCTCCTCTCTTGGCCTCAATCAATACCAATCGTAAACAGATCAATTCTAGCGTGAATCTAATGCACAATATCGATTGACCAAAACAGTAATCAATCAATGATAGTCGCTTCGAGATCAGATTGTAGCATCGAGCAACCTGGAGGGAGTAGAATCTGTTCGGTATGGTTTTGTGGTTTTCGGTTTTTTTTTTGAAACATTCGGTACCGTTCGGTTCAGGTTTGCGGTGCGAAAGCTCTCGGATACAATTTTGGAGTGATTAGTTGCGAATCGTGTAAGGCTTTCTTTAGAAGAAACGCTTTCAAGGATGAAGTTAGTTACTTCATTATTTATTTGGTTTATGTTTAATATTGTTGATTGTAGTATACAATAATCCTAATTTGAGACATTTTAGGAAGTGACATGCCCATTTTCAAATAGTTGTACAATCAATGAGAAATCACGACGATTTTGTCAAGCTTGTCGGCTGAGAAAATGTTATAGTGTAAGTTTTTTTCTCTCTAGAATATTTTATTTACATAAAAACATTATTTATGACTACTAAATGTATTAATACATCTCTTAGAAGTGATAGGGTAACCAGAAATTATACTTTTTGAAATCGCGAAGATGATTTGAAATTACGAACATGATCTACTTGTCCCTGAATTACTTTTCATTACTGTGTGAGCGTAACATAATAGTATTGTATTGCAGTAAATCTATAGTATTATTAGAATGTAAATATCTTTCATGATTGTGTTTGAGGTTGGAATGAAAAGAGATTGGACATCTTCAATGGGCGAGAAAAGAGTAAAACCGAAAGAGGAAGAGATTGAAATAGAAGTATCTCCTGAAAAGAAACGAATCAATGATGACTATAAGGTATGATTATTGATTTTAGAAAGCTCTTTTATAATTAAATGCTTTGGTTACACTATCTTTTTTCTAGAGCGATCAATGCTTTCGCAGACAAAGAAATAGAAAGAGTGTGGCCAAAGTGTAGAGTTTCAAATAAGCTGTTGCTTGAAGACTAAATATTTTACAGCCACAATTCACCTCACATATTCCGAGGAATCCTCACGAAGCCTCATCATCATCTATGAACAGTATTCCTTTTCTCACTCAACAGCAACTAGACAGTTTAAAGGATCAGGTATCATTTGCCAAAGATCAAAGACCAACTTTATTAGAAGCACCAAAGTAATTTCAGGTTACACTACCGAAAGATGTTTTCATGCAGCTTATGAAGCAGGCTAACAAAAAGTAAGTTTATATTTTTTTCAAGCTGGACGCTTTGTTAATTTTTCATCTAATAATGTTCAACCCTTGCCGAAAATGAGATAGTGAAAAGAAAAGATTTTCGACATTTCTTATGGTCATGAAATCTTTAAAAAATGAAGTGAAGTATTTCAGATCAACAGAGTGTTCATGTACATGTTCTTGTGGATTCTATCCTCCTGATACTCAACTAACCGCCAAAACTCACCCAACACCCCGACCACCATTTACCGTACCCCAACAGACCCAATCGTATCCGGAACCACCACCACCAAATACTTCCATCATACCCATGCTGGTACCACCCGCTATGGTAAGTTGGTTCGGTTTGGTCAAGTGTTGATATCGGTTTCAGGAACCAATTCGGTTCATGGATCCATTCTCGCCACCTTCACAAAATGTCAATGCATCGCCTTTGTGGACACCACCCATTCCTTGGTAATTGACACAGGCATTCGTTTTTACTCAATGAACACGTTTGCATTGATTTGCGTTAAATGGACACCCCGAGGAAGTTTTACTCTCCACTCTTACAATGCTCTCTCGCAGGCAAAGTTAGCGATAGAGCATTGCAAGAGGGGAGGCTCGTGTGATAAATGCTCAATTTCAATCAATAAAAAATCTACATTTAATTTCAGGACAGATCCAATCCTAGTTAATCTCTCGTCACCTTCAAATCGAATTCCCTCATCATCTTCATCAAGTGCTCATTATGTCCAATCTCCTCTAGTCTCCATGAATGGTCCTCCATCAGTTCAATCTCTATCTGATGTGATCATTGGAACTCCCAGTGATAAAATGACTCTTTCTCCGAGTGAATTGAAAGAAAAGAATGATGACTTCGCCAGGAACTTTGCCACCATCGGTGAGGGACTCTTATCAGACTGATACGATATTTTCACTCCAAGTTACTTCATTTTTTAAAAATTCAATTGAAAAATAACTTATTTGGTTTGAGAAGATTGTTTGATTCGAGCTAAAATTAGCTATTTAGATCTCGAACACCCTGCCTTTTACGCCATGAAAATAGTAGGGATGAATTATGGTAACCACCATGTGGAATGATAGTCACTTTGGAATTATTTGGAGTTAAAATCCGATATATCAGGTCGGAATCCGGCAGTGTACGAGAAGTTAACTATCCATCACAGATCATTATTGATTGAATTATTGACAGCTAATGAATTACTTCGAGTTCCGGTAAAGGTTAATATTATTATTATACATTTAAAATACCATGTTTTGACACCGAATCAACTCATTTATTTTAGATGCCATTTTGGAATTTAAAAAGTGAGTACACTCTTATGGATGCTGTCAAATGTGTAGATATCGCCGTAAGGAGGTCAGACCAATCGAATACTTTACAATTTGTTCTTTTTTCATGTTAAGCAATATAATGTGCTTGAGTTCAACTTGAAAGGGCTGAAAAATATTGATTTCAGGTTGGTCATGATGGCTAAAGAACTTCGAAGTTTCACTGAACTTGACAACGCCGATCAAATGGCGCTGATCAAAGGTGAATTGTTAATCTTTGATCTTTGATCTTTGACCTTTCAAAATGGAAATCATTTCCGGTGGTACATCTGAGATGTTGATTCTTCGAGGAGCAATGATCTACGATCCTCATAATCGTTCATGGAAGCATAACCTTGAACAGAATGTAAGGAATTCATTTTTGATCCTACGAAATTGATCTTTGATCTTTGATTTTCTAACATTTGATCGTTTGTCTTCTGACATTTGATCTTTAATATTCTGTCAGTTGATCTTTGGTCCTATGTCAGTTGATATTTGATCTTCTGACATTTGATCTTTGATCTTTCAGTCATCAGGAGGTCCACGCATTGACGAGATGGTTTTGAGTCTTGATATCCTAAAGGTGGGTCGATGTCACGAATTGATCTAATAAATCTCTACGATAATTTTCAGGGAAGCGAACATTTCGGGGATCACATCAAATTTCTTGCCACTTTTGACGATAGAATACGGACCAATGAGGTATTTAAAAAAATATTTCGTATAATTTATTAGTCGAAAAAAAATTAGGTTGTGAGAAAAAAGCTAGTTTGTTCGTAAAAAAAAGTCTAATGTCTGAATATATGTAAATATTCAAATATGATTTAAGGTTCTGATGGTGGTTATTCATGTCATAGTTCTATTCTCAACTCATCGAAAAGATCTGAAGAACAAAGAAGCTGTACAAAAAGCTCATGATAAATATTATGAACTTCTATTTCGGTGAGCAACAAACTCATTTTTTCTTAATTACAATATTTTTAGAATCGCATGAACTCATATTTCTCAAATACAAAAATTATTTCTTTTTTTCCGCCTTTTTGTCTTTTTTTTGTTCAAAAAATCAATTAATATTCTGTTTTCAGTATTCTTGAATGTGAATTTTCATCCTCCACTGCAAGAGATATGCTCCAGAGGATAGATAATGCTATAAAGCAACTAAGGATGTTGAATGGAGTTAGTATCGATTGATTCATGTACAGTAACCAATCTTTCCCGTTAAGAGTCTACTCGAAGTTGTATACGGTATTGACAGTAGTAAATTGGATCCACTGATCGTCGAAGTATTCGATCTTCCTCCCAGGACCAAATGATCTACCGTATACTCTTTATCGATTATTGATTGATTGATCGAATCACTATGTATGTACAAGTTGCTTCATCGAGATTAACATATCTGCTTATGTGCTATAAAAATAATAAAAATACAATAATAAGATCCGTAATGAGATTTTGTCCACCAAAAGGTGTTGTTATTGACTATAATATGATTATTCTACTTGATTATCGACAAATTATGAAAGATTGGATAGAAAATCAATAATTGAAGGTAATATCCGATCGATAAAATATATTAATATCCACATTTGAAGAGCATAATGTTCACTTTATTATTGCATTTGACGAGAAGAAAGTGGGACATCTCATAGGATACTCGAGAACCTTAATAATTGTATAATTAATAATATTATCATTCTTATAATTATTATTATTATAATTATTATTATTTTGTTAGAAAAACGTGCTAAACACTAGCAGAAGCAAGTGAGGACGATTATTAACTATTACGTGAAACGTATATCAAACAGACTGGTAGACACTTTTTACGTTTGAACAATATTGTCACGTAAATTATAATAATAATAACAATAATATTTACACCCTTCAATAAACAATATTTTAATTATACATAAAAATAGCCCAATCGTTTGCAACGGTCTATCCATTTCCCATACCATACTATGCCCTATCTAAAAGCACTGGTCCATAAGAGTTCACTGGAGGATTCTTCATATAAAAATCATAAAAACTAGAGGACATCTTGTTTTGGTATTGCAACGAATTCGATGAAAATAGAAAATATACGTGATCTACAGGGGTTTATGCGAGTTTTGCAAAGTGTGAAAATGTACTGTAACTCTCAGAGGAAGAAGTCCTAATGAATTGTTATTGTATTATTTAATTAAAGGAAAAAATATTATAATTCGTCATACAGCACTTATTTTCTAGACGATATATGGCGAATTTTTTTGAACTTTTCACAGTTATTTGATGTAGGCCATGTTTCTTTAAAAGCCAGACAAACTAGAGATAATCAGTTATGCGATAGTTTCCATGTTTTCACTGTTTGCTCTAGGTTTCAAAATGAATTCGGACTGTGCTTTCTGTAAATGTTCTTACCAAAACTACGTCCAACAATGACATGCCAAGTGGTCGCGTATTCCTTGTCCAACCTCTCCTTGATGTATGTCGCCACTTCCTAGAATTTAAAGTAATTATGACAAAGTGATAAACCTGACAATGAGAATAATCTTTGTACTCTTTCGCTCTAATTATACATAGAAATTTTACGAATTTTTTTCCTTATGTGGAAAAAAGAGTAAGCGTTGATACGTAAGGTCATAGGAGAAATGGTATGGCTTCATTGCAGATTCTTACTCCAATACAACTTTACCTTGTCAATAGTAAACTGTTTCAGTGCTTCACGAATGATATCCAGAACAGCAGAGACAAGGGGTTCCTGATTCGAGAATATAGATTATTTATTGTTTGTTATCATTCTAAATCTATTTTTTTCCAAGGGACTTTGAACATCTCTCTGGTTTTTTTTAGCGAAGTGTATTGTACGTCATAAACAACAAGATGAAAGCAATAGAGATCTTTAAACTCAAGACTTGTTTCAGCTTGCAATGAGATCTACTCATATTTCATGATTCGCCGATGACGCTACTATTCAGTTTTGAGTGTTTTCTTGTTTGTTTCTTTTGCAAAAATCACATTAAAAATGTCATTATTAGCTTTTTGACAGTGTTACATTAATTATTTCAAACCTCCATATCTGATTCCTTAACCTCCAATTTGTGTTCTGTCGTGTTTTCCATCCTTAAACTGAAATATTTTCATACAAGAAAAAGTTATTTGCACTAAAAAGAGTCGAATAACGGAACAAATAAGGGATGGGAGGGGGAGTGTTCGGAATGACTGTTAGTGATGGATAAAGAGTGGGCAGAAAAGGATACGAATGAAAATGAGAAATGGGCGGAGTCTAACCATAAAATATATAAAAGATGAATAGAAAATAATTCCAGTAAGGAAGGAACTATTCCATATCCTTTAAAGAACTCTCATCTCCTCTGAATCCAATTTGAAATAGACAAAATACGTAACGATATCGTAATCCTTTGGGCTTTTCACGTTCGGATAAAAAAGAGAAAACAGATGAGTCGAGAATTGAATGACATTAAATTAGTCTATTGACAGTATTAAAATCCCTTTATCTCTATGTACGAGGATAGCCAAAATCAAATTTTCCGTTCCAATGTAATCTGTGTTTAGGAGAGAGTAGCCAGGTTCGTACACAAGTGCATTTCATACGGACAATAATGAAACATACAGGAGGACAATGGACTCCTAAAGTGAGAAAAGTCCAGAACATGGACTTCCTTATCCCTGGAGATAAAGCGTAGAAACACATTACATTAGTGTAGAGGAAGTGGGGGGGGGGCAATCAAGTTACGAGTTGCAAGACACTACACGGTACTATAGAAATCTGTCTATTTACGGAAATGTCAGCTGCTATTCAAATAATTCTTTTAGAAAACAATGCGACTGCACTATCTCCTCTTCTTTTTTGAAATTTCTTGACTTGGAAACTCTCTCAAATTAATGCTCTCTAGATTATCTGACTTTCAAAGGATTACTATAAAATATTGAATCAAGATCGAAAATAAATAATTTGTTTCTAATCAAGAATTGACATCGAGACTGGTTTTAAGGTTAACCACATGCCTTCTCTGAGAAAAGTCAAAGAACGAAATTCGAATGTTGAAGGGAGTGAAAAAAAGAGATTGAATCAGAAGATATCAAGTGAATTCATGTGGCCAGAGGATCGCGTGTCTAATAGAATGGATGCAAAGGCTATTTTGCAACTATACTCTTTCATCGATGAGAATATAGGAAAAAGTCTGAAGTTAGGAGAAAGCTAACTGTACATTGGTACGGAAGGATACCTTAATAGCTCAATGAATATTCATTCATCCATTCATGGATCTTGTAATATCTTGATTAATCTTGAAAATCTGCACTAATCGAGAAGTAAAATCAAGAAAATAATGAATTTTGAGTAGAAATTAACAACCCACGTAGTTTATAGAATAGATATAGATGTGTAATTCTTGTCATTACGAATGAATATTGATTTTGTCTATGTGAAGCCAAATGAAGGAGGACAAGATGGATGTTAGATTTATTTCAAGACGTTTCGGTGACAATCACCATCATCAGTTGAAATAACACCTCAAACTTGGGTAATTAAACCAAAAAAACCCACGTAGTAGAAAGAGCATACATTATGTGTAGAATATGATTGTTGCAAAAATTAGAGATAAGAAACGGCTCGAGCATTATTGATGATGGGAGAAAGAAAGAAGAAATACGGAAGTTGCAAACCACATAGGGGTCATTAAGATGCAACAGATAGAACACATTCAGAAGGTCATAGACGTAGAGGAATAATCAAATGTGCGAAGTGTCGACACTTGAAGTGTGTATGAACGGAGTGATAAAGGTATACTCAGCTTCTCTGGCGATCTCTTCACTCTCCATTGTCTCTCGCGTCTCATAGAATTGTGACATCAGTCCATCTCCTTCATGTTATGTGGGTCTCTCTGTTACACCCCCCCCCTGCCTCAACCTCTACCTCTTGATCTATTCTTCCCCGTCTACCTCTAGAGGCACAAAGAAAAAGGAGAGATGTAGAAAGAAAAGGGCACGGCAGAGATATCTAGAACAACATAGTAAGTAAAATCAGGGAAACAATGTTTTCGCGTGGACAAGTATTAAGAATCGACTATTACAAGCATAAATAGTAGAATAACTCACGTTCATGAACAGTTGGTTTGAAAAGAAAGAAGAAGAGAAGAGGTAATTAGTAAAGCATGTAGGACAATAAAGATGAGATGAGACGAGGGTCTGATGTTACAGGAAGTAGTCTCATTTATGAGGGTCATTGTTACTTGGAAATGTGGGATAGAGCCGAATATGAAAGATGGATAATAAAGAATAAACTTTAATTAGAAAAGAAAAAATGAAATATAAAAGGAAATTTTAAGCTACTTTCATAAGCTTGTTTTTATGCCCCAGATAATTTTACTTGTTTTACTTGCAATATTCTCTCGCATACAAAGAAAGCGAGTGTTGCTAGAGATATAGACCATGGCAAGTTTTAGGCCCTCTTTTTATGCCTGTGAAAACAGTCATGAAAATGAGGAAAAGAGAATACTCTTGTAGTGAGACTCAGCTGGAATGGAAAATGAGATACTTCAGTTGATGAAAATACGAGAGAATCGAAATCACGCAAGAGAACTCTTCTTGTGTGTGGAACTGACGAGGTTATAGGAGGAAATATGTCGTCCGAAATAGGATTGAAATGTATAAGTAGGGATTGATTGTGTACGAAGCGAGACAAGAAAAGATAAAGAGGGTTCTAAATGTTGATGTCGTGCTACAGTTACAATACTTGATGACACATTCAGAGAATTCATTGCTAAACATGGATTGCTAAATACACCGCAGACATTTCTTCATTGTGAAAGTCAGAACGAGAGCTTAAAGGCAGACCCAAGCTAATTTAAAACTACGCTTTGACCACACACTCTCGCTTTCTTTATTGAGAGAATACTGCCAAAGCGGAGAGTGAAATTAGCTCGGGTGTGCCTTTAATCTATAAATGGATTGAACCAGAATGAATTGACACAAAACAATGGTATTTTTAGTGATAAAAACGAGGAATAAGATCATGTACGAGTGAGAGAAGAGTAAATTCAATTGAAAAATGAGATTTCTAGCCCCTGCTTTCTTCCCTGTTTCCTTTCTATCCCTCCCTCTACTCCTTCTCCCCCTCCTTTTCTCCCTCTCCCTCTCCCTCTCCCTCTCCCTCTCCCTCTCCCTCTCCCTCTCTTTTTCGCTTTAAAATCCATGCTAATTACTTCGTGACCAACTGCTCCGATTCAAAAGTAACAATGAACAATAATTGAATGAATGAATCAAAGTGGATCAATACCATTGTTTTCTCCTACTCCCATCAATCCCTCAAGCTATTTTGAAGGAATGACAGACAAACGATAGAGTGAGAGTCAATGATTGTTGTTATCACAATAAACGAATTGGGGGTATTTATAAACTGGAAAAATAAATACGAGGAATTATGCAATTATAGTTGAATGGGGAAGATGAAAGTAGTAAAGAAATATAATGGATTAGAGAAGTAATGGAGCATTCTCATTGTGTGAATGGTGGGGGCCATTATTACATTAGGGATACTCTTAGCCTTTAGCCTTAGCCTGATACTTAGCTTCTTAAGGTCATTAATGATCAAGGCTCTAAGGTAGGGTCATAGACTATGAATATAGAGTATGACTAAAGTTGTGTGGAAGACTCATGCATGTTCTAGTGATAGAGGGGAAAGGGAAGGGAGAGAGGGAGGGACTTGGGATAGATGTTGAATGTTAACAAAAATATACGATATTAATATTATAAATATTGTGATTTACACACATAGGTATACTGTAGTCTACCGCAATCCTCGAATCTATAATGAACGAGATGTATAAATTTGAATAGAGATTTTAAATTTATTTGCTCTTTAGAGATTTTTTTATAATTTTGAATGATCAATCAAATTCCAGAAGAAAGCTATGAAGTGATAGAAAGAGTGGGATGTTAGTTTTGAGAGAAGAAATACGTCAATCGGAATCCATCATACACTCCATATGTCAGAAGAAGACATTTGACCAAGGACCACAACGTAAACATGAATCGATCGATATTTCGATATCATGGAACTTATCTATCCTTCTCACTGATCGTCTATGCGTGGCCAGTTGTTGGAAACCAACAAAAAGTGACGCGTGTCTTAATTTGTGATCAATCGTTTCTGAATCTTCGCGTGTAAGAATTCAACAGGTGCCTTCGTTTGATCCAGGAAGAATTTTTTTTAAAATTTAATCTGATATTTAAACAAAAATGATATTTTATTATTTAAAAATAATTTATTCTCTTACAACAAAAATAAATTTCAGAAAATTATGAAGTTGAAACAAGATACTTTGAAAGTGAACTACCGTAGTTTATGTCGCATCATGCGATGTTTTCAAAAGTACCGCGTGTTTGTTTGTTCCTTGTTTGTTTATGCATATTCACTAATTTATTTCCATATTTTGTTTTCAAAGTAACGTAAACATCTCACCCAACATATCTTCACAATTTCAGCTCTTAACTATGACGGAAGTGGACGATTTATACAAAAACTGCTTGGAGCTGATCGAAAATCTCCCTGATAAGGTACTTTTTTAGTCGCTGATCTTCCACACTTACTATTTATTCGATTATATACCCATGTTATTCTTTATAGTAAAGTGTTAGTTAGGTATAATCTTGATTCTTTGTTCAGGTGGCCAGAGAATCGAAACGTATCCGTAATTTGGACATTAAGAACCAAGAAATGAACAGTGTATGATATTTATTTTATGTTTTTTAAAGTGCTAATGTATTTGCTTTAACATTATAATTATTTCTGTAAGCAATAGAGAAGACACCGAAGGAACACTTTTTGTGATTCCAGTCAAGAGGGTAAAATATGTTGTAAGATATCATGTTCAATTTGGCCATGATTATGCCGAACAGTAGAATTTGCTCAGTTAAAAAGGCACAGAATATGATATTATTGATTGAAGGAGATCAAGACCCGTCTGCTAGCATATCTCAAGACGTGGAAGAAGATGGATAGAAACGATCGATTGAATGAATTGGATGAAATTGATGTGA
Organism: Parapristionchus giblindavisi; assembly: GCA_943737045.1. Taxonomy (NCBI): domain Eukaryota; kingdom Metazoa; phylum Nematoda; class Chromadorea; order Rhabditida; family Diplogasteridae; genus Parapristionchus; species Parapristionchus giblindavisi. The sequence continues at coordinate 107,074 of CALSFV010000312.1, read as the reverse complement.
GTATTCACTCCTTCATTTGTTCTGACGATCGTATCGCTATTCACAAAATAAATGTGATCTACATGACGATTGAAACATGCTTGTCACTGTCCATTTATGTCCGTTATACTTCAACATACCAATGTTATTCTTGCAGAAACTATTTGTTGAGGCGCGTAAGATAGCACAAGAGAAGGTTACGGTAGCGACTAATCTCTACGATTCAATCGATAATGATATCAATGAAATGGACGGAGCCAGAAGGGTTTGTTCGGATTACTAGTTTCATACAGATAAATCGATTATAAAGTAAGAATAGTTGGGATGGTATAGGAGTAGTCTCTTAGGAATTCAATAAATTGCGAATAAAATATTTATTTTAGCTTGTGGACGAAACGTACAGTGTCAAGCGGAAGGTTCAGTCGGGTGAGTAGTTGTTCTTTGATCTTTAGTCTTTGATCTTTGATCTTTGATCATCAATATAGAATGTTTAAGATGAAGCGGGAACCTCAACTGGTGGACGAAAGAAGAAGAAGAAGGGTAAGTACCATACATGGGCACCAACAAGGGGGTGCCCCCTGTAAAATTAAGGCTTTTCGAAAATTTGTGGAATGTCCCCTGTAAAAATGACGTTTAGGTGAAATTTTTGATAAAAAAGGTGAAAGCCCCTTGTAAAATTAACCATTTTCGTTCAAATGCCCTCTGTAGAATTGAGCTCCAGGTACCCCGCCCATGTATGGTAAGTACAATCCCTCGTCCTATGGTCCACCGTTACGTGATGAAAAAATGCACAGGCGTATGCTAAAATTCCCCTACGCTACTGACGTCACATTTATCGACAAACGTTTTGCTCTTGCTTTTGACATGTAACATATGATTACAATATATTATTCTTAATAATATAATATTTATCATTTAAGCTGCTGAGGAGGAAGAGGTTCAATACAAGACCATGTCGATAGTTCCTTCCATTGAGATGCCCGTCGATCCAAATGAGCCCATATACTGTGATTGCCATCAGGTACTGTACTGAATGGGGTACTGTAGTATGAATATTGATTGATTACTCGTGTTTGAGCACTGTAAGATACTGTGTGATATCATACACAGATAGGGTAGATAGTCTTTAACTTGTGGGACTGAACCCGTCTTGGATGTGCCGCAGAGATGGTTTATCCGTTCGTTTTCAGGCATCATGGGGCGAGATGATTAAGTGTGACAATCCGACATGTAAGGTTGAATGGTTTCACTTCCAATGCGCGGGAGTGGATAAGGCTCCTCCCGGTGATTGGTACTGCCATCATTGTCTACCTTTTATGAAGAATAAGAAGAAAAAGGGAGGATAGTGTGGGTTGGCGACGTTTCCCAACAATCTGTATCCTCACCATTAATGTATATACGAGTCTGTGACTACCGTAACCGGCCGGCCCTTATGCCTTAACTATTGATCTTTTATACTAACTATACTTGAGCGTTTTAGTTGCATATTTGTTGTGCTATTCATGATCGATTGGAGTAGAATTGGTCCTCTTCACTTGTGTGCTTTATTTCCTTTTGTATTGTATTTCACTTGTTTTTTTACTATGATAAATATTGATCTCTTAAACATTATTGATTGATTGTTAAACATTATACAGATATGCTATCTAATTTAAAAGTTGAAAATAAGCCGGAAAAATATGAAATACTCGCGAAATGATATAATATTTTTGAGAGATGGAATTATTATATTGAATTAAAATATTTTTAAGAGATGTGAGAGAGTTAGGGAATGAGATTGAAATTATGTAAAAATCGGATAAATTTCATTTATTCCTACCTAAATCGACGTCATTGAGCGGCCTCTTTTCTCCTTTTTATAGCATTTAGTTCGTAAGTTCTAAGGTTGGGCTACTGTATCCTCAACTACAGTATCCACTCAGGCAACTCGAGTTGAATGTAATTCTAGCGCGATTAGCTCTCGACGTGATCGAATTAGTATCGAAAATAAGCTAATTAGAACAAAAATTAGCTAATTAGATTTAAAAAATAGCTAATTAGATTCAAACGCTTCCAATTAAACTCAAAAATCTCGTAATCAGATTCGTAGTTCTAATTAGATTCAAAAATTTCCTATTTATATTCGCAGTTTCTAATTACATTGAACTCGCTGCCTGACTATGAACACTCCATTCAGGAGTGAAGATGATCTTTGATGATTCGACCATGATTGTCATGGCTACCGCAACTGTTGCACCCATCTGCGCTCTGCTCATGGGATGTAAAAAGAAGGTGAGTAGCATACTCCAGAAGTGTTCGATCATATTATGTTTCAGAAAGACAAAGGTTCCAATAAATCTGAGAGAACTGAGAAAACTGTTGATGGTTCGACCAAGAAGCCGACTGGTTCGAAAACGAAAATGAGTGGTTCGAGAACGAAAACGACTGGTCCAATATCGATTAAACCTGGAGAGAAAAAGATTGCTGGTGAGTTGTTGTACAATACTTTCGATTATTTGATATTGATCCATTCTAGATACGTATGATCCCAACTACCAGACACTCGCAGCTGTTGGTCCAGATGACGCATTCGGAGCGGATAAGAAAACAACGGGCGGTGGAGCAACGTCCAAACCTGCTACGATCAAGCGTGGAGAAAACAAGATTGTTGGTAAGATCAATCAATCTTTTGCAGTCTGTAAAGTATTGATTGATTTGTAGATACATTCGATCCGAACTACCAGACCTTGGCCGCCGTAGATCAAAAGGGTGATGCATTTGGAGCAGATAAGAAGAAGGCTGGAGGAACATTTGTCCCAGATAAGAATAAGAAGAAATGAGCAACCGTCATAATACAATAACAATTAAAGACGTGTTGTCCGATTGATTTATCGATCAATGCACAAACATAAATACCGTATACCGACACGAAATGTATTACACGAATACAAATATTGTCCGTATAAAATGTACTTGTATAGGAAAATTACAAATCTGTTGTAAATACCAAGAGAATGGGTGTAAAAAAGTAAGACTCGAAACTAAATATTTCGCCGGCTCTCCTCCAAAGTATCAATTCTTTAATATACATACTAATCCGTCTGATCTTTACCGCAATGATTTGATATTCGTGAGAGTTTTCGTTGTTTCTGAACAATGTCAAAATAAGGAAATGGAAAAGAAAACGAGAGATTTTTATACGCTCAAAACTGCAGTTATCATGATATCATTTCGTGAGATGATGGCAAAATTATTGATTGATTGTTTTAATGATTGATGCAGTACTTTTGATACATCAGGCACCGCCATCATTGCATACACATTATGAAGAATAAGAAGAAAGAGGGTTTCATTGGCGACCTTTCCCATGAATTTGTATCCCGGCCATTAATTTATATGTATATATATATTTTGTTTTTTTCCGTTTTTGGTTTTTGAACATTACAGTTGTATGTGACCTCATGGCATGGCCAATTTAAAATTAGGAAGATTTAGAATCTAATTAGAAAAATGTATAATCTAATTCGACGATTTTCAGCGTTTAAAATCTAATTTGAAGAATTTATAATCTTATTAGCAGATTTAATAATCTTATTTGGCCACGGATTAGTCAAAAAATTTCTCGAATTGGATTACAATAGATCGAAAACGATTTGCCTGGGCTGTTTATGGTGGTTTTTTCGGTACCTTGTACGTTGATTTTTTTCATGCCGCAAGGGTTTGATCTAACAGTAAAAAATATACCGAAAAAAGTACGAAATGTTCCCTGAAATGAAATAACATTTTTGAAAGATGGAATTATCAAATTTCATTATCATATTTTAAGAGACAGATAGTGTTCATTGTTATCAGTGAATGAGAAAATCAGAATTGTGCAAAGATCGGACAATTGCCATTTATTCCCACTTGAATCAACGTCGTTGACTGGTCTCTTCTCTCCTTTTATACCACCTATTTTGTAAGTTCTAAGATCTGGTTGCTGTATCCCGAGCTACAGTATCCAATTAATCCATTCAGGAGTGAAGATGATCTTTGATGATTCGACGATGATTGTTATGGCAGCCGCAGCAGTTGCACCCGTCTGCGCTCTGATCTTGGGCTGTGGTGGCAAGAAGGTGAGCGGTATACTCCAGACGGGTTTGGACATAGTATATTTGAGAACGACGATGGACCCAAGAAGCCTAGTGGAAAACCTCCTGCAGAGAGTCCGGGCAAGAAACCAGCTCCAATGGAGATTAAACCTGGAGAGAACAAGATTGTTGGTGAGTTGTTGTTGTACAATACTTTCAATCATTTGATATCGACACATTCTAGACACCCATGATCCCAACTACCAGACCTTGAACGCTGTCGATCAAAATGCATTTGGTGAAGACAAGAAGAAAGATGGTGGAGGAGGAGCAGCACCTGCCGCAGGAGCCATCAAGCCTGGAGAGAACAAGATCGTTGGTAAGATAGATATAAGATATCAATAGGGACAATGCACTTGCACGGAGAAAAATTCAATTATTCAAATTAAGCTCAATTGTGTTCTTTCACTTGTCTCACTCGTGGTCATTTTCATTCATGAAATTTAGCCTAGTTCATAATTGAATTTGTTCGGGCGACACGTATCTATTATAAATTAATCATTCATATTTACGATGATAATTTTCAGATACTCACGATCCAAACTACCAGACCTTGGCTGCCATTGACCAGAATGCATTTGGACCCGATAAGAAGAAATAAACAACACGTTCAATACCAATTAAAGACGTGTTGTCGAATTGATTTATCGATTAAAGCAGTCGACACAAATACCGTACACCTACACGAACTTTATTACATGTATACAAATAACTGAGAACATTGTCGAGATTGCGGTAGAATTATTGATTGATTAGTTTATTGACTGATTTTGTCAACATTCTATCTGCGTAGAACCATGGCTACGGCAGGGGCAAGAAGAGTGAGCACAGATGAGTGAACAGATGCAGACATTGGTCGGGCTCCTTGGCCGATTCCTCCATTGGGGTAGGCTTAAAGTATACGGTAATGATACAGTCATGGTACTGTATATTATTGATTGATCGTGAAAGTGCGAAGCAGCGTGCAATAGGTTGTGGTGCATTATACTAGATTCTCAACCTGAATTGCTGTTTCCATAGGGATCGTAGCCTGTAATTAGTGTGGTGTGAAATTAGTAAAAGTAGTCGTCGACGATGCACTTACCACCTGCATTTCCATTGCCTCCGTGAGCTACCCATTCGGGCTGAGCTCCACCTCCGATACCTTAGAAAAGATCAAAGATCAACTATCAAAACGTCTTCAAACAAGTCTTACCTCCATTACTGCTGCTATGCGGTTGAACACCGTGCCCGATATTTCCTGAAAATCACAAATGATCTTTGATCTTTGGTTGAGTTTCTATCTCACTCTTATGATGTCCACGATGTCCTCCATTGTTGTTCACTCCTGCTCCCGAACCGATTCCAGAGCCGTATCCGTTGTTTACACTCGCTCCATCGCCAATGCCTGATCCATAACCGGTATTTACTCCGGCTCCCGAACCGATTCCTGATCCGTGATTTACGCTGGCTCCACCACCGATGCCTGACCCATATCCATTGTTCACACTAGCTCCTCCTCCAATTCCTCCAGAAGCTCCGCCTACACTGATGCTTGCGCCTCCACCGATTCCACTGTTGTGATTATCTAGAGTATTACGGTAACTATCAATCAATAGTTTGGACTACGGTAGTTAGTAGTGCTTACTGCTGCGATACGAGCGTTCAGTGCGACCGCCGCGCACGAAGTACGGTAGATCATCTTCGTCTACAGTGGGGTTACGGTATTGATTATCGATTAATTGATTGGTTTCGTGATAGCGGTGACGAGCGTAGGCGCCAGTGATTGTGTGAATGAGTGAAAGCAGGTGATAAGGCAATAAAGGGACGATAGGTGATAAAGTGAATGCTTATATCATTGGAAGAATTAATCGGAAATGGCAGTCAAAATAACAAATATCGATTGAAAAAAGTCATTTTCCGATCGATTCTCCCAATCATGAATTGATATTGAGATTGCTGTACATACTTTGTTCGTATCCTCTGTTGACTCCGTGGGCAGAATCTGAAAACGATATTTTTATGCAAAATTGGTCGAACCGATTAAGATATTTTTGGAATATCGATCGATAAATTGAGTGATCTACCGTACCTGAATTGCACAAATCACCGTGACACGTGTGACAAATGTGAAGGCGACTCTCCCGTTCCATGAAACTGCCACAATCGGCTGTACAGCCCTTCATGAGTACTGTAATATTGATTGATCGTGAACTGCCTACAGTACTCAGTGAATACAGTACCTTGTCCGTTGAATTTAACAGTGTAGCACTGTGTGGATGGGGCGCATTGTTGGACGCGACCAGCACCTGTAGCCTCACAATCTGCCTAAAAGGATCGACAATTCAATTATTTTCCAAGAAAAAAAAAGAATATTTGATTGATTGCTTGAAAACAGTGCATAAATTTGAAGAAGTTGAAATCGTTGATAAATATTATGAAGATTAAATATACCAGTGATGAACATGCGTAGCACTTTTTGAGGGCGTTGGCTTGGACTGAAAAAAAAATTAGTCTCTTTACAGATCCTCTGAATTCTTGAAAAAATTATGAAAAATTTAATTTTGAAATTTGGAATTGCAATTCCAAAAGTAAGACGTACTGGAAGTTGCCAAAGCCAGAGCAACGAAAAGAACTCGAGCGATCATGTCTGAAAATATTTAAATATAAATATTTTTTGAAATATTAAGATACAAAGAAAATGAGAGCGTATGATGGAGTGTTTCCAAAGGGAAGAAAATCACGGCTGCTTATCAGTCCGATAGACGTCTCTATGAATAGTACACAAAGGAAAGGGAGGGACATGGTCGACTTTATATTGGGTGCAGTCATAGTATAATCTGATCTTTTTGTGTTGATTGATTGATTGGATGATCATCTCTGAATGAGGGGTGATCTATACAAATAAAGGGGCGGTCATGGGTCATTGGATAGATGACTCAATCGGCCTCATCCGGTTCAAGTTTAGAAGATTCTTATCACTCATCAGGCACATTTTATCTATTCGATCGATTTCAGCGATGGCTTCACTCCCCGAGAAAAGTTACCTATCCACTCTGGCAACGCTCTCTCGTAGACAAAGAAAGTGAGAGAGCATTGTCAGTGCGGAGAGTCAAATTAGCTCGTGGTGTGCCTTCAAGGGTGGACACCCGAGAATTTTCATACAAATATCTTAGATCTCGCTTATGTAAGATATTTGCAAGAAGAGAGGGGTCACTCATAAATTTCTTACAATCAGCGTAGTATTAAAACAGCGGACTACTAACTTGCAAGCGCATTGTCTTGGGTTCGAATCCTATTGCCACATTTTCAATTTAAAAAAAAGTGCGCCTTTGTTTGCGCTATCAAGCATGATTCGTTCATGATACGAGTGATCAATATGCTGAAGTAGCATAAAGTAAGCGGTATGTAGAATAACTTTTGTTATTTTCCATAGTTAGTTAGAGAAAATATACGCCGTCTTTAATATAATAACACTTTCCATACAAGATTTAACGAATAGTATGGTCGGTTTATTGATTTCAAACAAATTTTTGTCAAGATTATTAAGGTGATTGCATGATTAAAAAGGTAAAAAGTGAATAAGTTCATGATTAAGAAATGCATATTGCAATAAATATTCTCATTTATACTATCAACTATTATTCATTTCTTTGTCTGACGATGAACAATATAATTCTGAACATTAATTTAATTTATCATTCATCATAGGTTCAAATAAACAATTCACTAATGAGATCTATAAAATGATGAGAGCAATGATTGGAGATATCAATAGAGATATGATAGTGTAGAATGAATGAACTCCATTCCATGCATCACCTCCTCCTCCAATGAATCGAGTTGGAAGATGAAGACCATTGCATCTCAAATAATGATCATTCTGATATTTCAGATGTTCTTTTCATTTTCGTAATGATCTTTGGAACAGATCAATACAATGAAATTAATTGAGCAAAGTGGCAGAGCCATAAAAGAAACACTCAATATTTTTGAAATGTTTTGAGAGATGAAAATGATTTCGTTCACATGGGAATTGACATGGCGTCAGTTTAACGAAATGAGTAGAAGACGTATGTACCTATCAGAATCACAAGTACTGCATATTCCTCCATCTTTGTTATCACGACAAAACGTATTGTGAGCGCAGCCGGCTTCATACACTGCAAAATATCGATTATTATGCGAATAAATTCAGTTGCTTTTTTGGTATTAAATAATTTATAAGCTTGTTAAACAAGTAGAAATCGTACGTTTTCCATTATTGGTTAATCGATAGCACTCATAAATGCCGATTGGACAATGCTCCGGAGCTAATCGAGTAATGTCCATACACACTCCGCCTTGACATGTGTCGCAGGTTATGGAGGAAACAATTGGGACGAGAGCTGCAATGTGATCTTTGATCTTTGATCTTTGAACAATGACTGATTTTGCCTCTTCACCACACAAAGAAACCGGTTTGAAAAAAAACAGATCAATCATGCATTTTTTGAATAGTGACAAAGAATAAATAATAAACTACAAACTAACCAAGGAACGTAAAAATAAGTAGTTTCATATTGTGCGTAGATGACAATCAAAGATGAGTTAGTCGTCAAGGCTTATTGACACTCTTTTGTATAGTTCTTTACTATGGAGATGAGTCATGAGAGAAAGGCACACATTGAAATGGATTCCTTATCGATTATATTCGAGTGAAGAAGCATATCAGTCTATTCAGACATCAAAGGTATTCTTTCAGTTTTGTCGATTACTTTTTTAAAAATTATTTTCTTATATTAATTTGTTTTCATATTAAAATAATTAAAGATGTACTTTGCATTGTTAAAAAAGTAAATTTTCTAGACAATTGAAAAACATGCAAAATCAAGCATAAAGACAGATGCGTCACAATCACTTTATTGGACACTATTTAATCGATAAATCGATAAATCAGAGAGACGTGACGTCATCAGGATTGGGAGTCTTGACACTCTTTGCAGTCGAAGCAGTAGTTGAAGTGGGCTCAGTGCCCTTTGACTCCGCCCCCTTATCAGAAGAATCGGCTACAGTATCCATTGCAGACTACAATAAGTTGATCTTTGATCTTGGTACTTTAATCTTTGATCTCTACCTTGGGACGACCATTGGAGTCAAAATCGACTGCCGTGAGAGAGGTGATGTTAGAAAGATCTATTGAGCATGGATCCTTGCCAAGCTGAAGAGGTAACATATCAGAGGCTACGAATGGCAAATGACAGAATGCACAACACCACACCACACTTACCTTTGACTGCATCTCCATCTCCTTATTCAGACGAAGTGCCTCCTGGTACATGTTGGCGTAGTGCTGAAATTGATCTTTGTGTTTTGTACTTTGATCTTTGATTTTACGGAATCGCGACTATTATTGAAGGCTCTCTTGGCTGGATCGGCGGCGTCATCACAACTTTGGCCTGATTGGGCACTCGTGCCATCTGGTCCAGGTGTCGGAGGTTCTGGCTGTAAAGATCAAAGATCAATAATCACTGAAAATGTGATCTTTGATCTTTGCTCTTACCACAAAGAGATGTCCATGAGTCCTTGCGCGTGGTTGATATGTGGCTAATACATTGACTTCATCAAAGAAAGCACGACGTTGACGAGTAAGTTGACGTGAGTGAAGAACTAACCACTGCAACTTGATCTTTGATCTTTGATCTTTTGAAATTGATCTTTGATTTTTCACCTCATGAGTAAACAAGGCGAGTGCGGTCGCTACAGTACCAGCAAGCCACTGAAGTCCATAAGCCGATGCAACCTAATCGATAATCGATTAATTGAGATACAGTAATCACGAGATACCGTATACCTCTAGGAAGAATGAGGCGACAAAGATGAGTGTATACGATAAGATCGCTATGGTGAAACGAGACCTTGGAATATTGATTATTGAATGATTGAGTGATCTACCGAGGAACGTACAAAGTAGGTTCAGAAGACGTTTCCATTCTGTGAGAAGAGGGATTGCAACCGAATGAGAGAAAAGAATAAGTGAAAAATGAATGGAGAAATGAAGTGAAGTGAAAATAAATGGAATTCCAACAAGTGCTTTGAATTTTGAGGTTAATTAAATTAATTTTTCATTTTAACCTAATTTTGCTCGTTTAAAATCTTTTCTTAAAGAAGGGGACACACGAGATTTGGAGTGCACTATTGGCAAGAAGAACGTGGGACATAGGAAGTGGAATTATGTTCTCTATTAGATATGAGCGAATGGGTGCGTAGAGCGTGTAGCTCAATGGATTATAGTTAGCGCTTGTAACCGCACCACGCGGGTTCGATTCCCATTTGCATTTTCCCATGTATTCATCCTTCAAATTCAAAAACTCGCGCCTTTCCCTGGGGGATCAATGAACTTTATGCTCGGATTACGACATTCCTGTGCACCTAAAATTTTAGAGAAAATTGTTTTTGAATACAGGGAGATGTGATCTATTGATCTGCCTGGCCAGTTTAGTCGCGAAGAAAACTCGTGGGTCCCCTTCTTTAATCGATAAAGATATAATCTTCATTCAAACAGTGAATATTCGAATGAGACAAAAGTGTGACTTCCAATTCCATTCGACATTTATTGTTAGTAAATCTATCAATCGAAGAATAATGTTGTCATATCTTTTGATTGAAAGTCTTATTTCAGTGTATGTGTAGATCATGGCAGTGTTCCAAAAATTAAAATTGAGTACATCAGAATGATTTATAAAAATGCACTATTTCTTCTTTAAATTATGATTGATGAATGTATGATTTAAGAAAAAAAACTATTCTTGTGTTGTCATTCAAGATCAAAAAGCAATAATAATAATATTGTATTATATTTGTGCATATACTTCGTACAACAATTACAACAATATGACACATGGTAACATTATAAAAACTTTACTGAAACAGCTCGAAGGGTATTATACAGGAATATTGGTGCGATTTACTTGGAAGATGTGGGCGTGATTGATTTTGCACTTTGGCAGGTTGTCTTCATGTGGCTCTGGGAACTTCTGAAATTTGATCTTTGATCTCTGTTGAGAAATAATTAACTTTGATCTTTGACCATCTGCTCACCTTTAGACAATCTATCAGATCTTTGTCACAATTACAGATAGTTCGTTGACAAGAACCGACTTTATCTGAAATAATGAATTTAACAATCATGCAAGATTTTTTTCTTTCATCACTTGAAGTTGTATGATAAGTATCGTTAAAACAACAAAAAAATAAAGCATTTGGGACAAATTGTGGCAAAATTTGACAAAAGTTCACAATAATTTGTTTCGCAATATATTTTTTTTTTGAAATGAGATGGTGGGGTAATTGAGCATCAGTGAGCTTGACTAAGAGACCTGTGCAGAAAATAATTATATAATTCGCAGGGAACGCTGTTTTGTAAAACCCGTATACGGTATGCCGATATAGAAGTTTTGCATTGTGATTCATGATATGATCCAAAACTGCGTAAATTTGCCACAGGGAGTCATGTAATCATAGACACATACATTGGGCGAATTAATCACGGTGGCATCACATTCACAGAAAGATTCTACGGTATACCAGTTTTGCTCCGCAGCGCTCGTAGTTATTTTTTCACTTTATGCTACACTAAAAATAGAATATACATCATCAATAAAGTAAAAAAATGCTAAAAATCGGAACTTGTTTGTAAACTTTTTTTTCACAATTTTTCACTTTTTTCGTTTTGTCTGTATAACCAATTTTGCAATTTCCATCAAAGAATAAATTATCGACATCCCGAAAAAATGTTATGGCTAGTTTCTAGGTCGTAAAGAATAAATTGAAGGTTACGAAGAAGAATAAAAACTGACCTTTGCAGGTCGTTTGTCCTGATTCGCATTTATACGAGTAGAATGCATAATATGGAGAGAGGACATTACCACAGATGAAACTAGCTGCATCATAACATTCATTGTGACGTTCACAACATCTGCAAATATTTATTTATTTTGTCTATTTTGAAAAATGCATAATACATTAATCGAATTAAAATATTCTTTCGAATCATTACCACATACTCTAAATGAACTTTGAAGTTTGTGTTAAATTCATGTTTGAAGTATAATATCGAATATATAGTGTATAATATTGATCGTTATCGATTGATTCATTTGACGCATGACAGTCGCGTGTAATGAAATTGACCACGCATACTGATAAAATACAATGATAAACTACACTGTGATAAGAATAGCTAATAATAAATGAATAATAGTTTAAACTGACTGATCAATCTGGTCAACCGGCATATTCATGATTCCTGAGCAGACACAGCCGTAGTGTCTGAATGATCAATCAATATTTAACTCATCTTAAAGGCGCATCCCAAGCTAATTTAACTCTACGCTTTGACAATACTCTATCAGATGAAGAAAGCGAGAAAGTGTGACCAGAGCGTAGAGTTTCAAATTAGGTTGGGGTGTGTCTTTAAACGATGCCTCCGTCGTATAATGTTCTGAGCGAATAGATGTCACAAAGCGAATAGATTGTTAACAACAATGGCGTTTATTTTATCCCTAGTAAGTATACTTCATTCATTTTTTTGATTATTGTAGAAAATACAAGTTTGCCTTATGATGAATAAATAAATAAATAAACAGTTTTGTTTTATACATATGTCAAGTTTCTAATAGCAATGTTTTTTTTTACAAAAAAAGGAAGGAGTATTGCATTATTCATGTAGAATGAGCTTATAAATAGAAACAGTTGCGCAAAACTCACTTGTACGTGCTGGAATACGGCCATCCCAGCTCACATATCGCCATATCATCCAATTGATACAGTGCCAATACAGATGGAGGGATTTGTCTCGATCGGACTCCCACCGCGATAATCAGACATACGGTAATCACCGACCACTGGACAGACGTCATTGCGGACTGACTAATGAGGAAGATGGGAGGAAGGGGAAGAGCTTGGCCATAATTACGCCCATTAACAATCAATTGAGACGAAAGTGTCAAAATGATGTGATTACCCGATTGATTTGACTGATAACGTACATATTGATAGGAAATCAAATTGACTCAACGACAGTGGAGTTCGATCTAATTGACACTGAACTTTGTATGAGTGAAATGAGTCGTCTGATGACGTCATATGAAGGGGTCATAAAGATAAGGATGACCCACTGATGAGCTGATGAGATGAAACGACTAATAAGATAGACTACAAATGAGAATGGATTACTGTACGAATTTTTCTAGGCTAATGAAATACAAGTGAGGAAGGATTTGTTTCTTTCAGAATATCCGTTGAGTAAAGCTTTGTGGTATCTGAGAATGGAAATTTTCATGAGAAAAGTCATTTTAATGCGTCAGTTCAGCAAGATGTCGTTAAGGGAATATTTTTTAAGTCTCACTTACGAAAAATTTCGTTTGGTTGGTATTTAGGCGATTTGATAATTGACCACTGAAACAAAGTCCAGACATAAATCCTTCACTTTTATTGTTAAATAAAGATATATTGATTGGTAGGTTAAACAATACTACTCATATCTTTTTTCCCATTTATTACGTCGACAAAACTACTCAAAATGTTTCATTCTTTATGCTTACGCATTTCTCTTCTCGATACTCTTCTAGTTAGAAATTAAGACGAGAGAAAGTAGTAATAGATACCCTGAAACTTCAGTTACCCCTGGTAACCATTTTGTACCTGAAAAAAGTATTAAATGTACAACATCCCTAAAAGATAAGGAAGATGAGATTAGAGATAGCTTAATTTCTAAGGCAACAGTATGAAAAAATCATGTTACGTGGATGTTGTGAGAAAATATATAAAACACTGAATCTGGATTGGAATAATCATTTGACAGAGACTAAGAAACAACGTAAATATTGCATTTACTCGGACTAATGAACTTTATTCAAAGCTCTATCTCCTAAGGATTGAAACTTGGAGGTTCATATAAAGTTTCCCTTGAATGTATTATTCGTTCTTTCATCGATGTTTCAGTGTGTTATTGCTATTCTTATCAAGGAGTTGAATACAATTTAGATAAGATGAAGTGTATTTCTTTACATTAGTTGCTACACCAACATTCATTTGTGAAGATATGAAATTTAAATCATGTTGTTTTTTTTACTAATAATTAACACTTCCTCTAAACAAATCAGCCGTGCCAAAATTATTACTGTTTTGATCTGTTTTAATTGCTTCGCTTGTTATTATTTCATTTCCTTGTTACTATAAGTGACTTGACATCTATTTATTGAATATCTCTTTAATTTCAGAGGCAGCAATGAATGAAAGTGATATAATCATCTCGGATCATGGGTCGTATTCCCCATTACCTCCAGGATCCGTCACTCAAGCACCTCGGACTAATTCGACGATCTTTTGGGATGTTGTATGCGATATCGTTCCTGATGACAGCAGATGCAAAAATGATACAGGTACTTTGAATCATTTAAAGTATTCTGGTGTAAGCCATTGTTTCTTTGAAAGCCTGACAAGCTAGAGTAGTTTTGAGAGACTTTCTGTGTTGAAAAAAAGAAGAGAAGATTGTAAGAAAGTGAAGCATGATTGAAACGGTAATACTTGGAAGGCCTATAAAAGTCTATTTGTAATCCATGTCAACTTCTTTATTGTTAAACTTCAGTCTCACTTCGCACCTGAAAATTTAAATACGAGGGCGTTCTAAGAAAACATCTGCCCTCAAACATCTGAAACTGTAACTCAACTGACTAAGCAATGTTTATCTCGATCAAAATCATAGGTTGGCCTTACTCGAAATTGGCCTTAGCTAAGATATAATTTGCTGAGTTGTCAACGCCTCAGGCGTCTTCAGTATCATTTTGTTTCATTTCTACTTTGATCATACGGTTAAGTCTAGGCATACTGTAGCTCTCTGTTGTTCATAATTTATTTTAACAAATAAATATGGAGCCTCATGCGCAGTGAAAATGTGTTAGTCTGTAAGCGCACAGTCATCTCATCTATAGAAATAGGGAGTTTATAATTCAATGGATAGAAAATATAATCCACAGCGCTTCTCTCTCACATATATGTCTTACATTGATCGTAGAATAGGATGCGTCTTTATCTCCAATCATGGATGCCCAGTAAGTACAAATGTTCCCGTGAAATTATATTAATGACCCCGAGCTAAATTTATTCTCTTCATTGGCAATACTCTCTCGCAGACAAAGAAAGCGAGTGAGTGTGGCCAGAACGGTGCGTTCTAAATTAGCTCGGGGTCTCGTTTTAAACTGTTATGCATAAAAAATCTCTGGGGTTAATTTCGTTTGAAATTGGAGTATTTTTCCAGAGTAATAATCCTTTAAAAATGGTTCCAAGTCATGGACTATGCTGCACTTGAACATACTTTAGTATCTATTTTATCTCCTTCTATCTTTTGAAATTGATTGTTTTCAACTGAAGGCAGATGTTTTGGGGACCTTTACAAATGAAAATGTTACCTTAAACGCAGTCCACTTGTCCCAAAATCAATCTTTTCATGGGCAAGAAGTTTCTTTGGTTCGGTAGGCTCCCTCATTATCTCCCATAATACTTGGGATAATTCAGATCTTACGGAAAAGATGGACGACATTCCACAGAGAACACTCACTGGACAAGCTGTTGTATACTGTCTCTCTGTCACTCTTTCACTTCTACTATTGTACATGTCCATTATGGGTATGTTCCGATAGATTAAGATATTCGGGATACGGTAGTTGTTCGTTGTAGGACAACGCATGACGTATCGAGCGATTCGATGGCAGATTCTCAATGTATCCATATTCAACATCGTCCATGTTGTAAGTTGGGGTTGATTACTTTAGTTTTCGAATTATGGTGTTACCGTATCTCAGGCATTCTATTCGTCGTACGGAGAGCGCACACCATGGCAGGACTACATGCACAATGAAGATGTGAAGAACTATCACTCATATATCAAACAATTCTGCTTCACAACGTTTCATAATGGTAAGGAGTTGGTATTATAAAGATACCGTAACCGTTAACTTAGAGTACAGTAGTCTGAATCTGTAATATGTAAATTTGAAGGAATGATCTTCGTCTTCATTGAGAATATCATTGTCTTTCTCTATCCAATTCTCGATAACAATAAGATCTTCTCTGCTATATTCTTCGTTCTCATTTGCGGTGTCGGAAATATCCTTCTTCTCGCGTGTTTCTTAATGAGAGTGAGTACATATCATTTTTGGATCGGAAGTTACCATATCATAGACACCTGATTACATTTAATAAAAGGTAATTATTATTTATAGACGATTTACGGAGATAAAGCGGACGAGATGTTTTGGTTCGATCCTATCTCCACATATCAGGCAATTTAAATACATATTTTAATTTTTTTAAATTAGCAAGTTTCAGGTTGTAATCATCTGTTTATTCGGTATACTTATACCAATCTATCTCATATGCGCCATCATTCTATCCGTCAAAAACTGCCTTACCAAGTAAGTATTCGTACAATCGTCACTAAAACAGCTGAAATTGTCAAAGTCAAACATTTAAATCCTTATTTCATCTGCTTTCCATCAAAAATCGCAATGCAAAACATAGTTACAGTAATATTTTTACAGGAGTCGAAATACACTCTGTCACAAGCTCGAACTGTGGTCCACATTTGTGTATGGATTACTTCCTTTCGTAAGAATTCCCAAAGAAATATTGAATTAAATATGAAAATCACAGATACCATTTTGTCTCACAGCAGGATTCATGTTAACATCATTCGTCACTTCTAAACTACCAGCTCTATTTGAATGGGGACAAAAAGTAATCGATAATTCATCCAATCGGTAGATCAATCGATTCTTTCAGTTTGCACTGGATCTGTTCTCTAAGCCTAGTAGTGGTTCCGGTACCGGCTCCGGTAATGGCTCTGGTACCGGCGGTGGAGAGATGTCCTTTGTGGAGAGTAAGTGGAACTTTACGTTCACGACTATGATTGAACTAACTTTGCAGTGTTACGACTTCTGGGCGAAATCGCAATGTTCTTCATTGAAGTGAGTTTCAAGTACATTTATTCGATTATGCGGTATGTTATAGGTGATAACGTGGACCGAGGCATCTCTGCCTCTTTTCGAAGCATGCCTCGCTCTGCTTCTGTTCGCCAGTTACCAACAACAGGTACAGTAACTCCGCATTTTTAGGGGGGCCAATAATTTGGTCAAAGTGGGGCCAATAATTTGCTAAAAGTTGAGTCTCGAATTAGGCTACCAGACAAGCCCCACTTGAAAAGTTGAGCCATTAATTTGGTCAAAATAATGGCCCCACTAAACTTTTCGCTCAACTTTAGTCCAAATTAATGGCTCAACTTTTCAAGTGGGGCCAATAATTTGGTCATAATAATGGCCCCACTAAACTTTTCGCTAAACTTTAGTCCAAATTAATGGCTCAACTTTTCAAGTGGGGCCAATAATTTGGCCAATAATTTGGCTCGACCAGTAAAAGTTTAGCCCTTTATTTGCTTACTTTTATTCCAATTCCATTTATGTTTATTACACATTTAAATGTTTTATACATCAATTAACTTCTTTATTCTCATAACATACAATATTTACATATCGATTACAACATGACAAGAAAATGAAACGAACAATAAACATTTAATTGATTTTGTATCACTAACAAAATATAACTTCTAATAATATTATAACTTCTTATTTTATTTATAACAATAACATCGCACTTTTCTAAGGTTTTCGACTAAGCTGATGACTAGAGTTGGCTATTCGGGGGTTGCGGCCCGCAATGGCCTTGACTCTTTATTTCTAATGATTGCGGGCCCGCAATGCCATTGCGGGCCCGCAATGATTTTGTTCTCTCAAGCAAACGAGAGAGCGAAGGAAAGTGAAGAGAACAAAAGAACGACCGATCACAAAAAGTGGCCAGATAGGAATAAAGTAGTCATTGCGGGCCACAATGCTATTGCGGGCCCGCAATGATTTAACAAGCATTGCGGGCCCGCAATGCGTGTCCGTTATTGCCAACCCTACTGATGACGATGGACATAGTCATTTTGTATTGATATTGAGCGTATAAAAGTCACTTGTTTTATTTGTAGAAGAGACTATTTCTGGTTTTGCATGGTTCAGAAACTATGCCGATCTCTTTTATATCTAATAGCGCGTGGCGAAGGTCAGCCGGGTTAGGGAGAGGCAGTGGAGAGACAATCGAGAGGCGGGGCGAGATCTAGACTTTGAGCGACTTCCGTTCTTTGGAGCATCGTGTCTTTTTCTTATGCAAGTACATTTTATACGCACAATACCAGGGAGGTATCAGAACGGCAACGATCAAAACGGCAACAATCAAAACGGCAACGGATCTTAAATCTGTTGGGAGATGGCCTATGTCAACAAAAGTTGTATCATTGTAATCAGTGGGAGTGTACGGTATTGTGCTACCGTAACCGTCGGGAATCGCGAACTGATTATTTTCATTCAACCATGACCCGGGGTTCATGGTTGAAAATGGCCGAAAGCGAAAAATTCATGATCAGTTCGCGATTCCCGACGGTTACGGTAGCACAATACCGTACATCCCCACTGATAACAATGATACAACTTTTGTTGCCATAGGCCATCTCCCAACATATTTATAATCCGTTGTCGTTTTGATACCCCCTCACAATACCAGACCCCTTCGCGCCTAATTCACGATTTCAATTGTTTCTTTGAATCTATCAATGCAAATATTTTGCGACCATGTTCCCGGGGCAGAATTTGATGGCGAACCTGTCGAATTCATTTTTCAAGAAAAATTTTCAAAAACGGAAATTCTCTCAAAGTGTAAAACGCGACCTGCATAGATCGGACCGGAATGGATTTATGGCTAAAAGAGTAAAAAACCGAAATCGGCGAGTTTCCAGCCATTAAATCGCATATGGAAACCTGACAGCGGAAAGCGCGACAAAGGTCCGGTAATTCAAATTCCGATCAGTATATACAGTTAAACTTACGGGGGTTGGAAAATTAAGTTCCAGCTATACTGAACGGAAAATTTAAATCGGAAAGACGTTATTTGAATTCCCGGACCTTTGTCGCGCTCTTGAATTAAAATGTCGAGTTTGCATATGCTCATGAAAACTCGCCGATTTCGGTTTTCCACTCTTTATAACGCGCCATCAGAATGAATTTTTCATGAAAAAATGAATTAGACAGGCTTTGTCGCCATCAAATTCTACCCCGGAACGTTCGTCAGCCATTTTTTAACCATCAGATGATGAAAAAATGAAATAAAAAAAGAGATTTAAATGCGACGCCGTCTGGCCTCAACGGTGACCCTAGCATAGGTGGACACGATGTGGGAAAGGCTATGTGCACAAACTGGGGAATGGGGAAGCAAGGTTGTGTGGATGGGGGATTTTTTTTAGGCTGTGCGCAAATGGACTCTATGTTCAAAATGAAGATGACCACCATCATCAACAACCTTGATAACCCGATCGCTAAAATTTGATTTTTAACTGGGCTAGACCCCACTGGCTATGCTCGGTTCTCTCTCAAGCGGACTCATATGAAAACAATGTACACTATTCTATTGAATAACAACAATAACAGTATAAAGTCATGGAACGCTCTTTTTAGATATTTTTTGTAACTTTTGATCCGGGAAATCAAGCATAGTCAAGGTTTGTAATTCATCATGGAATATAACCATGATGTGTTGGTATATTTAAATTACTTCACTGTTGTATAGTAATGACGCAATCGAAGTACACTTTTCGAGCACGTATGTTCTTTATTGAAATGGAGACCTCACCGAGGGCTGCCCATGCAAAAAAATGAAATAGCTCGGACTCCGATTTCAAGCTGTAGCGGGCTGCAAATGTGAACCACAAAACATTTTTTAAGACTTCGAGGCCCTACCGTTCTGGTCATTTAAAACTATAGTTCCTACAAGGGAAGCATAAGCCTACGTGTTGAGATTGAGTAGTTAGAATGTTTGCTGCGGGTCTGACAAGAATCAGAACAAACAAGGGGATATTTTGGGCTTGTTATCTTCACATAAGATGGCAGTAACATGACTGAAATCAGTCTTCGGTACTGATCAGGAATCAGATATAAATACTGCCCTATAGAGCAGAGCATCGAGAAAATCGATATTGAAATTCGGCCAGTCGATTCGAAAATTTGCGTGGTCTCCTACACAAACAATCCAGCTGGGTTTGTTTGCTCATCTATCAACTATTAAAACAACTGCCTATGTAGAGTAGTGGATAAGGTGTCTGCGTGCGACTGTCTTCTTTGTTCGATCCCTTGCAGCACTTTTATTTTGCTGTTTTTGTTTTGATTAATATGTTTTACTGTTACGAAAACCAGAGAAAAAGAACTTATTTTATCTTATCAGCGATTGTGAACTTTAATACTACTGCTATGATATCCAATATGAGCCAGCTTTTATTTTTCTATATACCGCAACACGAACTACCGTACACTATAATAATGTGGCGAAGTTCATGGCAAATCCCGGTGCGTGTATTACGATTACGGTAGTGCGGGTTACGGTATCCAGAAAAAAAGCGGCTCACTGTTGATATAATAACAAATAGTATTTGGTATCGGACGCCCGAATTGTCCACTCCCTGACAGGCAAAATTAAACGCAGACATAAATTTTCGAATCGACGGGCCGAATTTCAATATCGATTTTTTTCGAGGCTCAGCTCGATTGGACAGCGTTTTAAAAACGTATTCCTAATCAGTATCGAAGACTGATTTCAGTCATGCTACAGCCATCTCATGTGAAGAGAACAAGCCCAAAATATCCCCAGATCGACCAAAAATGGGGACGAGCTAGGGCCGAATGGGGCCAAAGAATATTAGGGTAATTATAGTTTTGTCCTCCGAATCCCTAAACTATTATCTCCCAGAGTATTCTGAATTCCTGATTATCATCAGAGGCAAGAATCTACATGGACTGAAAGCAGTCCTAAAATGGATAAACCGACGTGGATTTCGCTACAATAGGAGTGGAAGCTACGTCATAAAGATATAATGTTCAAGAATTATGTCAAGAAGTGTTGGGTAATCAACGGCAAGTCCAACCGGGGAGGATATGCCTTCTACCCCCTACTTCAGGCCCCACCCCCAATCTGGGCTTCTGCAGTAGTGTTCGAAAAGCGCACTCCGAATGCGTCATCATTATGCAGCAGTGAACTAATTTAATTATGACAACACATCATGGTTGTATTTCTTGAACAGTTGCACACATTGACTAAACTATCTTGATATCTTTCCTAGATTAAGTTACAAAAAAAATGAAATAAAGCGTCCTACGACTTTATGGTGAAAGTCTATACAGCTACACGGGGAAGATGCATCCGATGTCGGCTTTTAGCGTGATGGACGCCGAACTGGTAGCAGAAGACGCACACCTAAACAAGGTACAATGAACAAAGTTAATCGATAAACAATGATAGCTAATGTATCGTTACATTTACCTTACACAGAGAATGTGAAGCAAGCTTGCCGCAAGTATCGGGCAAACTTATGGGGAATATCGCCGCAACCTGACCCAACCCTTGCCGCAAACTTGCCCGGCACAAAACAAGTAAAATATATTTTGCCAGTAACTTGCTCCATAAATAGAGCAAGGATGAAACAAATAATCGGCAATTAACCCTAAACAGAGCTCTAAGGCAACAACGAAGCAATTTATTCGCAATTTACGAGACTGTTACATGTTTGCGGCATCTTGCTCAAGATTCTCGTACGCCGTAACCTCCGCCGTAACGACGGAGACGCGGCGGAGGAGGTTACGGCGTAGGCACGTAAGGTAAACGATGCATAAGAAATCAATAAAACATCATCTAACCCATCCACTTTGCGCAGACACCTCGGAAACGGCTTGAGGACGAAGCGATAAGACGCTGAAACATGAAACAATTAACGGTCTCAAAATCAAACACTTAATCTTGCCTTACGACTTAATTGGCATAAATACTTAATACTTACAATTAAATACCCTTGACATTTCATAAGTAGTAAGATGCTTACCGTTCTAGTAGAAGTGAATTGAGCGGGTCCATCTTGAGAGAGCCGAGATATCCCTGTAACATTAAATTAATGAAAAAGCAACAATTAGTGAGCACAGTTAATGAAGGAGCGAAAACATCTACACTCTACTCAACTAGCAAAATACTTTGTAAAATAGAATACAAACTAGAAATGCAACGAAAACAACATTATTTAGTTGAAAAACTTCCATGGCGAGTATGCCGACATGAACTAACAAGAAAGAAATTAGCAAACATCGCCGACCTATTTTACGGCTCTCGGTGAAACGGCTCGATTTACAGTAGTTGAGCCATTATTGAAGCCAAAAAAACAGCTCAACTTTGCGACTAAAATAATAGCCCCACTTCGAACCAAATTATTGGCTCAACTACTAAAATAATGGCTCAACTTTTCACTCTCGACCAAATTAATGGCCCCCCTAAAAATGCGGAGAACCCCTTCCACCTCCATAATTTGACCCTTACTCATTCCAGGCTGCATTCCTTGTGTCGTGCGGTCGTGTCTTCTCTGGTCCTCGGTTCAAGATCGACAAGGCTCAACAGCGTCATGATGCCATCTATCCTGGGGTACCTACCGTAAGCCATCGTAACCTATCCGATACCACATCCTTTGCAGGGAGGAGTAATAGTACGGGCTCCTCCGGTGGGTCCGGGATATCCGACGGGTATTCACACAACGAAGACCGATTCTCTACCAGTGGGTGTCACAACGGAGAAAGTTGTTGTGATATAAACTGACTACTTCTAACTTCTCTCACTATCCCTTCTATCTCCGTGTGTGTTCTCTTTCATTTATATGATTGAGCAACACTTGCATGCACTTCTTATTCTATCAAAACATTTTAGTTTTACTCCGAGAGACCAATCCTAAGGCGTTTCTTCCGATAACGGGCTCATCAACAAACTAAAGACAAATAGATATGTATCTTTGAAATGACTATTAGCATCGAAATTAATGTTAGTAGTCGAAGCCGATATCGGAATAATCGCCAACAATCCTAACTCATGTGAAAACCATTTACAGACTGATTTTTTTCCACGTCTTCAAACCATTTGATATTTGAGTTAAGATGGTATCTCTCGGTGTAACCCTTCTTTCTCCTTAGTTTGTCATGGAAATCATCTTTTTAGAGCCGCATGCACCAGTATTTGCAAATAATATAATCCGATATTATTTCAGAGTGATGATACCCAAGTTGAATCTGAACCCGTGACCGACAGTCTCGACGACAAACCAATGGAATCCTTGCAATGCATTCCTCGACCCAATACTTCATCTCTTGATCCAATCTTCTGTGCTTGTCCAGAGAGACATGAATCCATTGAATGTCCCTCTCGTCCCCGTACCACCGATAGACTCATTGTAGTATCCCGTCTTAGTGGGAATAGTCAATCAATCGACATCCCTGATACCTTAACCATAACTAATCCCAATTCAGCTAGATTCTCGACTCCACCCACGCATAGATTAGAATCGAGATCAAATAATAATATTGATCCAAATGTAATATAGCCCGGTTTTCATGGTAATGAAATTGAGAAGAAACCGAATCTTTCCCCACATCACATATAATCCTATTTATGTACAAATCCCAATTACTCGATCTTGTCCTTAGATGGTCAAACCATCCCTGTAGTCTTTTCACAACTTTAAATCTTTCCTCGCTATATGATCGATTTTTTCGGAAAACTTTTGGAAATGTATAGTATTTTAATATTATTTCAAAAAGACTTCCTTCATAGATGTAAAAATATAATACAACAAACTCTCTTTACCACAAGGAATATGATAATTTCTGATGCAAGCAGACACTCCTTATTTCCCTTATGGACCGATTCTTTTTTGTTCATATATATTCTGTATGTTGTCTATAAATTCCGATAGGGCACATTCCCAACGAGTCTTCCTGATTCAATCATTTCCTTTATTTATCTCGAACTTTATAATCAATAATAATTCATGCATGGATGTTAGATAAACTCGTCTCTTTTTGTAAACTTTAAATCTATTTTCTACTCTTATGAATAGTTGCAAACCACAATCACAATGTAAGGCGGTTCAAGAACACTAAAACGATAGTCAGGACAAAGGAACATGTTGATAAGAGTGATACTACTATTGATAAGAGTGTTCCAGTATTGAATGGAACTGAGAGGAATAGTCTAAACGATTGATCAACTCTACTTCCACTTGAACAACTGTTTCTTATTGATGGATATCAACTACGTGCACTTTATTTGATTGTTTGATCAGCTATCGGCTTCTCATTTACTATATTTTCTGTTCTGATCCCGTTCTTTTACTGTCTATGAAGTTACTACTACTTTTCTTATTACTGCTTCAGTTGGAAGGTTAGTCTCGCTGAATTACTGGTTAGGTGATACTTTAACAACGGAGACACGGGAAATTATTGGATGAATAACAGATTGACATTAAATGTGTTATAGAGGATTGGATATTTTGGGGACTGTGAATCATGAAATGTATGGTTGTAAGTTTGATTAGATCTTTTCATTAACAGATGTGACATCATCCGGTTGCAACAAGAAGTATTATGCAACGAACCAATTCGTTTGTGTTTGTAATTCAACCTATTGTGACGAATATGAGGTGAGAATTGGTCTTAAATTGGGCATCGAGTTTACCTAGAATAGCAGAAACATTTTTGTATCTACGTTACTTAGTTTTACTTTATGATCTGATTTTTAAAATCTCAGGAGCCGGATCTCAATTCGGGTGCGGTGATTTACACTTCATCTGAAGTTGAAGATCGCATGAAAATGACCAAAGCCAAGATTATGAAGAGTGGGTCAATTAAAGATGGTTCGTTCCTCTGTATTTTCATATGCTGTTGTTGTTGGTATCATGCACATATATGGTAAAACTTATTCTTGCTCCTAAACGTTGAACGAGTAACTTTGTATCAGGTTCTACTATCAGGATAAAAATCGATTCTCGTACCACTTATCAATCAATAATCGGATTCGGAGGAGCATTCACTGATTCTTCAGGTACTTTTAACGTATCCATCTGATGAAAATTTAACAAATTTCCAAGATGATGTAATGGCTCATGACGATAGTTTATTCAGACTACCTCTCCATATTTGTCAACTTTTCAGGCGTAAACATAATGTCATTGAGTGAGCAAACTAGAGAGAGACTCATGCAGACTGTATACGGGAGCAAAGGTAAGTACAGTATAGGTATACAAGATGATTTACAAACAATTGGACTGATAAACGATACAAGAGGAACAAAAAATTCTCCCCTATGATAGTGATCGAGAAAGGGTTTGTCAAGTATCATGGATAAGGCCACGGTACCAAACGTCGAACTCGCATTTTATAATGATCATATCGTAGAGATCACAATCACGAGTAGATATCGAATCAAAATTGTTTTTTATTTTGAAATACGACATTTATATTTCAAAACATTTTTTAATTGGTCAAAACACGAATAAACTCCCCATAAAATTTGTCTTGTATACCAATTCATAGATTAACATTGATAAATTACAAATTTTGGAATGTACATTTTGATAAATAATTAAATTTAGGTGCTCGATATTCTACTGGTCGTGTTCCCATGGCCAGTACTGACTTCTCTACCTATATTTATTCTTACAATGATAATGCAGGAGATGAAAGCATGAGCAAGTTTGCATTGTCCAAAGTTGACGATGGATATAAAGTGGGTTGTTTAAATTAAATTTCATAATCAAAGGATGTTCTGATAACTACTTTTCAAAAAAAAAACAATGCTCCTCTGTTTTTTCAAAACTTGAAGTGCACTTATTATTGAAGTATTTGTAGTATGTTTATAAGTCAATTAGAAGTTTTTGACGTCAATATTCACTTATCAAGTAGATCTATACGCTAACTTCAAGTGATAATACAAGTATAGTTTAAGAATGCCATTCCAGATTCCCCTAATAATTCTTGCTCTAAATCTAACTGGAGGTGATCTTCGATTGTTTTCTTCTCCATGGTCAGCACCGGGTTGGATGAAGTCTACAGGTTTTGTTAAAATGTTTCGAAATGAATTATTATAAGAGAAAAGTTATTGTTTTACACACTCCTTTCCTCACAACTACCTAGACGGATCGAGAAAGTAGATCAATGACGGTTTCAGGAAAGATGAATGGACCTGGTCGGCTGAAAGATGGATTGAAAAAGGCATGGGCCAATTACTTCATCAAGTGAGAACATAATAATGTAAACACTACATATCCTAATCATACACGGCAACACTCCATTTTTATAAAAGGAATAAAAATTATTTTTATACCTTATTAGTGAAAGTTCAAGAATTTGATATTCCAAAACGGAAAGTTCCAAAATGTGCAAGTGTCTCCCTCACGTGCCAATTGCATAGCTATAGCAAAGATTTCGAAAGACATAAATGAATTCTAACATATCTAGCCTCTTTCTAGGTTTTTCGAGGAATATCGTAAGAGGGGAGTCTCGTTCTGGGCTACAACTGTACAGAATGAACCTTCCTCTGGATCTCTACCCGTTTATGGCTGGCAGACCATGTATTGGAACTCTACCGGGGAGAGGTGAGTGTATCTATGGAGAGAAAGATTTATTTATTTATTTATCATACATCATAAAGAAGTTTGAACAAGTGAAATATGATTGAAATAAATAAATTTGCTCAAGGAAATATGAAATGTGGGAGATCATTGCTCATGTACCATTGTATTCTAACATTGTATTCTATTTATAACAGTATTATCAGAATACAAGTGGCTCATTAAAAGCCAAAGAAATAAATTTAATCGATATAAGAATCCCTTATTCAGAGATTTCGTTGCAAACTACCTTGGCCCTGCTATTGAACACTCTCCCTTCAACAATACCAAAATCATTTGTCTGGACGACGACAGAATCTGGGTACCATCTTGGCCCAGGCAGGTACCGTAATCCACTTCCATTCGGGACCAATCGATATCTCAAGGTGTACAGTGACCCTGTGGCCTCGAAATACGTCGCAGGAGCTGGTCTTCATTGGTACCTTGACATGATCACTCCGGCATCTCTTCTCACAGACCTTCACAACGCCTTCCCAGACAAGTTCATACTCGCTACTGAAGTATGACCACTAATCAATCAATAAATATCACTGATCAATCGATAATCAGGCTTGTACGGGCAATTTATGGCCTTTTCACGGACCAATATTAGGCGAATGGTCGAGGGCGGAGAAATACGCAGCGAGTATTATATCGGTGAGTACTGAATATTGATTAATTAGGATGAGATAATCGATAATTGAGGACATGAACAACTTCGTAGCGGGATGGACTGATTGGAATCTGGCTTTGGATCCAAATGTATGTTTCCTGTCAAATAATTTTTAGAATTTTTGTTCGAAAATGTAAAGGCACAACCCGAGTAAATTTGAAACTCTCCGCTATGGTAATGCTCTCTCGCTTCTTTGTCTACGAGAGAGTATTGCCAGAGCGGATAGTCAAATTAGATCGGGGTTAAAAACATGATTTGAAAGTAATCAAACATACAGACAGTCATTGTTACTCAGAAGGGCATTTACAGGGAGGTCCTACATGGGCGAAGAATTGGGTTGATTCTCCTATCATTGTCAATACGACTTCAGATGAATTCTACAAACAGCCAATGCATTATGTCATTGCTCACTTCAGGTAAACACTTTGAATTATATTTTCATGAGTTCCTATCAAACGAAAGAGTTGTTTTAGAGAGTATTATATGTAGTTAATGACCATTATGATCGAAAATAGTTGAACTGGAGTTCTTTCTACCCCGAGCTAATCTTACTCTCCACTCTGGCAACGCTCTCTCCTAGACGAAAAAGAACCAGAGAGTGCATTGCCAGAGCGGAGAATTTCAAATTATCCTTCAAACTCACTTAATCAGATATAAGTTCTGATAATTGCTTACAAAATGGTTATGAAGATAAAACGCAAAAAAAGATTGATACATTGTAGTCGTTTCATTCGTCCTGGTGCCCTTCGTATCCAATCCTCCTTAGTCGGAGCCAGTAATTCTCGATTACAAGTATCCGCTTTCATCAAAGATGGTCAGTTATGTCACAATTGATAATGAAAGATAGTGTGACGCTTATTGTTAGAAGTGGATGGTTAGTGACGGTGTAACTTGAACAGTCTTGTTTACTCCTTACGTTGTATCTAATTTTAAATAAATAATAGTAATAAATAAGAATACATTAAAAGGAACTCGAGTGGTCACGATTCTCAACACATACAATGGATCTCCTCTATCTATCTCGATTGAAGATGCATTGGGTGGAGTTATTCCTCTTAATATTAATCCTAAATCCATCACGACTATTGTATGGAAGAAACAATGATAAATATGCTTCATATTTTCCTATCCCTAATCTTATGTGAAGTTTTGTGCCATAATCTCTTGTTAATTCAAGCTTTGTATGGCATTGTATTTTATGTGTACTTTTCAATATTTATCACACTTTTTTCTGAAATCAAAATAAAGTTATTATTGATATTACAATGTTATTTCGAGAAAGTCAATTTGTGTAACGACTCCCGACGGGAGTGTTGTTTGACTTATGGTATACAACGGAGGACGACTACCCTTGCCCTTATTTGGTACAATGGTAGTGTAATACAAAGGATTATATTAATATATTTATTTATACTATACAATTGGGGATCGTACTGGTTGGTGTGGGGTTTAACCACTGGGTTTGAGGTGTGGGGTTTAACCACTGAGATTGGGGTGTGGGGTTTAACCACTTGAGGGATTGAATATAAGATTGACGACTCTCTGGATCGGACCGATAAGGTGAAGTGGTTGATGATGGAATGGCCTTATATACTGGTGACATGATATTATGAATGATCAGTAATTGGTTTATACCAATTTGAATAGTATTGTTGCAGGATAAACTAGTAATGAATGAAAGTAGTGACAAGTCACTACACTCCGGGCTTAGCAAGAGGAATTGGGGACGTAGGGAATTATTGTAGATGGAGATAGTGTGTCTTCTTATGACGAGTAGATTGGCATCGGATGGATTGCTGGCCCCTGAATTTGGCTGAAATATAAATAAGAATAAATTGAGAAATTGATGGAACAGCAGTAGAATTGATAGCATGAGATATGGGAGTTTTCCCATTGGGAGGAAATTGATATGGGATGGATTTCTCACATTTGTAATTGGTTGGAATATGAACAAGAAGAATTGATGATGATCTGGATGATCTGTCTTGATTGAATAAGTGGGATATAGATAATTACTGGTTTGACTGATTAACTTGAAGGAAGGATGACTTCCTCCCGCCTCAACGAGAACAGAGACGGGTAGGGTATGTTGAGATGATAATGATATGTCTGTATTTGAAAGTTCATTGAGAACCTCATTTTGATGAGAACGATAGAGATGATCATGAGTTTCTAGCTCTAGTAATCGAGCTAGAGTTTGATCTTTGAACTCACGAGGGCATGAATCATCTATTTTGACAGTTAATGATCTAACGATATCACTCTGATCTTCTCTTATCACACCTGCCGTAGCAAAGGTATGATCTGATTGAGTTTCTGATAGATCAATGACGGGATTGATAGTATGAGATGGAACAATGTGAAGGATATACTCTTGATCAGTATTCTGGATGGTGTTAATAAGATGACTCTCTATGAATGCATCAGTTTGGTGAAGATATTGAGTCTCTTCCGAGGGAGCAATATTTGTTGCGGAATGTGATTCAATCTCATTCTCTACATTTTGTTTTGATGATTTATGCTTGATTGTAACATTATTACAATTGATAATTTGATCGACGTGGTAGATTGATAGATATGAACCACCAATAACATATCCGAGTTCAGATGGATGGAGTTGAAGACTACTCGGAAGGGTGTACTTAGGTTCATCATTCATTATTTGAAGTGAGTGAGTTATATTTAGAAGAATCTCTGGTTCGACTTTTCCACAACGTTGTGGATTATCAGAGAGTGTGATGTTATGATCATTAATGAATTTGATGTCGTCTGCTGAGAGACTTTGAATTGTATATGACCTGGTTACTGGGCCTTCAATAATCATAGCAGTTACTATTATTGATTTATTATCAGGTGTGAGAATACTGAATTTGGTGAACTCGTAACATTGGGGATCAGTAACAATCCCTGTTGGTAGATTGAGATTCATGATCTTCTTGTCAACTATGGGTAGATTGAGTGTATCTGCTAGAGATCGAGATATCAGAGTGGATGTAGCTCCCGAATCTAACATGATATCTGCTTTGACCGGTTTTTCGATATGAATTGGATGTGCTACAAGAGAGTTGATAGTGAATAAGCGGACTGGATTTGATTCAGCTTTATTACTGTTGATATGGGTCGGAATGACTGTATTGATTGATGTATGAGCAGGAACTGATTGAGACTCTGCTGTATTGATATTGAGATGTGTCGGATTGACTTCATTGAGTGATGTATGTGAAGGATGCTGTTTGAAGCATAATGCATCTGAATGACTCAAATTGCATACAGTACATTTGATATTGCATGATGAGGAGTGATGATCAGTAGATAGACATGATAAGCAAAGATGCTTATCGAGTGCTATCTTTTTTCTTTCAGTTGCTGAAGGGACACTCCTACAAGCTTTTGAGTTTCTGTGTTTACAGCAGAGCACACAGATATCGATATTTGTGGAATGGTTTGATTTGTTATTGAATTGATCATTAACAGATTGATTTGATCTATTATTGATGGGATGAGGCTGACTTGGTTGTGAAGGTAATGGGGGATTATTTGAGTTACTCTCATCCTCGTGAGTAGTACTAATTCGATATTCAATAGATATCTCTTCTCTTATTTGATTATGAAGGAAGGATAGTACATTATCTACGGACGAATCCTTATTATTCTTATAGACTTCTACTTGATATCTATGTGCAAATTTATGAATGACTTCTCTTACACCGTAGATAGATTGGGATGATTTGAGAAGTTTTAATTGATTGGTCAGGGCCATTAGTCTTCGAACTAGTTCTAGTTGGTCTGATGAACTGTTGGACTTGGCTTTGAGTTTATCGAGGGATTGACATATTATTGCCTCATTCTCTTTAATATTACCATATTCTGACTCTAGTGTATCAAGCATTTCTTGATAACATGTCCCATCATGGGGATAGATTGAAATCAGATCTAGTGCTGGATCTTTGAGATATTTGATGAGATATGAATTCTTCTCAATTGTTGACAGGGACCGTCGTTGACCGAATATTGTATGGAATAGAGTAATGAATGATCGATACTGAGACCGATCATTTCCATTGAATGTTTGAATGTCAATTGGTGGAAGTGGAGGGAGGTACGATTGATTATTGTTATATGTGTAAGGTATTGTTTCGTCAAGATCAAATGCTCTATTTGAAGTTTTGAATTGTTTTGCGATCATTAACGATTCCTGACCCATTTTTATTATATTTTGTAATTGGTCGACTGATGATTTGATTAACTTGTGTGCCTCATGATCTGATATTCGATTGAGTTTTGTGATTGCTGAGTTAGCC
The DNA here is from genome assembly GCA_943737045.1 of Parapristionchus giblindavisi. NCBI lineage: Eukaryota > Metazoa > Nematoda > Chromadorea > Rhabditida > Diplogasteridae > Parapristionchus > Parapristionchus giblindavisi. Next base: position 75,436 of record CALSFV010000312.1, on the reverse strand, counting down.
TCAGTGCGTAGGGTTTTGAATTCCTCGTAAGTCTCAAGCTGACTCATTTGATTTGATAAACTAGGGATGATCTGATCTATGTCATGAATTAAATTCATGACGCTATCTATTGATGGGTGGTTTATATTATCTCGCCTTCGTGGAGGTCGAGTTGGACTAGCCTGTGACTGAGAACTTTGAGTAGAAGTTGTGTGATGATGTTCACTCATTATGAAATAGAATTGATTGAAGGATTTGAAATCGGAGTTTGTTTGAGGTGGTTTGAATGGTTTTGAATTTTTGAATGCTTGCTGCCAGGCGGGACTTGAATGAATTGATTGGGCCGATGCACCATGTAACGACTCCCGACGGGAGTGTTGTTTGACTTATGGTATACAACGGAGGACGACTACCCTTGCCCTTATTTGGTACAATGGTAGTGTAATACAAAGGATTATATTAATATATTTATTTATACTATACAATTGGGGATCGTACTGGTTGGTGTGGGGTTTAACCACTGGGTTTGAGGTGTGGGGTTTAACCACTGAGATTGGGGTGTGGGGTTTAACCACTTGAGGGATTGAATATAAGATTGACGACTCTCTGGATCGGACCGATAAGGTGAAGTGGTTGATGATGGAATGGCCTTATATACTGGTGACATGATATTATGAATGATCAGTAATTGGTTTATACCAATTTGAATAGTATTGTTGCAGGATAAACTAGTAATGAATGAAAGTAGTGACAAGTCACTACAATTTGCTTCTATCACACAATTTCACTTGAATCATTGTAGAACAAGATACTATTTACTATTGTATTCGTTGTTGCCGAATGCTTAACAAGCAGTCGATCAAATAATAGTGATAGTAATTCGAAAACTTGTTCCTTCTTTCGAATGCAACATAATAAAATAATTTTACGATTATTCCAGGGGCACCAAATAGAACAATTTGATTTATTCTTTCTATTCTAATACTTATTCTTTATTTACATCTCAACAAATACGAGAGAATGGATTATTAGTAGATTGGCATAGGCTAATGGAGGTCCGTCGCGTTATCTGCGAATCGGTTGAACGAAACAGGAAAATGGAGAATATTCTATGTATATTATTATTATTTTCGTAAGTCCGATTAGTAGAACAGTGATGTAAATACGTCCGATCATCATTGTATGACGGGAATTGAGTGAATGACAACAAACTATTGTGATGGACATCAATAGTGATAGCTACATGAGAGTACTAACTCGTTCTGTCTATGATACTTGAGAACACAAAATACATCGATACTCAAGAATTATGCTTACCCATGTATTTCTCAAAAAAGTGTTATTGCACATCGGCAATCAAGTTTGTCTCCAGAAACATTGGGGGCGGAGTCTCGGGACTAAGTAAAAGCAGAGCTGCTACTGTTAATACTTACACTTGTCGAATAGTTGATAGAGAAGCATTTTCTCCTTTCACTTACTCTTTATTTTCAATTTTTTATGATCATTCCATCGGCTTTATCTGTAATGCAGAAAGACTATCCTGATCATATTTACCGTGTAATAGGCAACTTTGCTCATTCGGATGTGCAGAGTACCAACATTAGTTGCGTTTTTAGATGATTCATATTAATTTCCCTTTCTAATGCATTCCCGACTATCTTTGCTTCGGTCATTGTTTCTCATAACCTTCAAGAAATGTTTTTCAGATGCTGTTACACTCGATCATCGGCTTCGTTCTCCTCGTCTCGACACAGGCTCAGATGCAAAGTCAATGTACATGTTCAGTCTTCAATCCGTGCTTTAACTCAGCTGCTGAATCCATTCAATCCTGTGCTGATCGGTACCATTCTTTCAGTTATTATTATTATTATTATTATTATTATTATTTAAAGGTGGGGACACAACCGTAGTTAATACTCTCTAGATCGTCAACAAAGGAATATTGAGTATAAATGAAAGTAATTAAAGAAGGGGTTCTCATTAACACACCCAAGCTAATTTTACTCTCCGCTCTGGCAACACTCGCTCGTAGTCAAATAAAGCGAGAGAGAGTGGGCAGAGCGGAGAATCAAATTAGATCGGAGTATGGCTTCAATCATCTCACGTGTTGCAGATGCCAAAATCACGTAACCAATCTCGGTGCATCGTATCCCGCAGCTCGTGCCTGTATCTCTGCACATATGGATAGAATACGACAGACATTTGCATGTTCAAGAGCGAGCTTTGGACAAATGTTAGTTGATATCTAGAGATTGTTCCGAATATGTTTCACTAGTCATTCATTATGGAACAGTGCATTGTGCTTTGCTGCTGGGTCGCGAAATTCAACACTCAAATCAAATCATTATTTCGCTTAAAGATGGGGAACCACATACATATACTGTAAGTAAAAAGTGTGTTTATGTTCAGTTTGCTACCGGCACTCAACCTTTGCCCTCTCATTAGGCCCCTTACCATCTCTCTTTCTCCATTCCCTGCACTATTGAACATCTTTCAATCGTGATTATGTCAATCAATACGCAGAATCATTATAAAAGAAATAGTATGTGGTGACTTATATAACTTTTGCTACCATCCTGTCTTCACAGTTTATTCACGAAAATATTCGTGGGACACCACCTTTAATCTCAAGAACATTCTCACGAACACTGCCATTATCAGAAATGAATCAAGAAATGACCAATCGTCACAACGCGCCATTTGTCATGTTCAAAAGTTGCGAAAAGAAAAGAAAATTAGAGAAAACTCTCCTTTTTTTCATACTTTCTTTCCTTTTGAATTGTACATATCCGTTTGAGATGTTCGAACACTCCTGGTCAAATGGTTCCTCGTCGATTCCCCGAGACTACACAATTGGCCGCATTCCGTGAGATCAATTCCATGCTCACGAGATCGGGGATAGTCGCACAGGCTACAGTACTCCTTCAGGTTTGTTATTTTCATCAATACAACTGTCAAATGATTCTTCAAAACCTAATACTAACCTTATTTTGCTGCCAACTTAATCTTGATAAATGTGTTTGAACAGTAAAGAAGTAAAAATTTATTAAAAAAAGAGAAAAAAACGGCGAATAAAAAGTAAACAAGTCGATACGTGCACTCTCCAGCGACTATAACATTACTTTAACTAGAATTGTCTCTCTTTACAGGCAGGTCGTCGTGCATTCGGTTGTGTCATGAGATGTACTCAACAGAACAGTTGTGCACGTCGTCTTGGATGTGGATTGAATCTACCCTCTGACAATGCTATAGTAGCTGATATCAAGGGATGTGCCCTTCAAGCTGGATTCACTACTCCTGTAGTACGACAGATGTGTACTTGTCTGGCCAATGCGGGCATTCGTCAATTGGCTCCAATGTGTCCCAATATCATCATAACCTAAGTCCAATGGGGGAACAAAGACAACTGTGGTAGCTGCAATATTTCTCATCATCTATTCCTTCTGCCTCGAACGATTTTTATATTCATTTTAGGATAATCACATTGTTATTATGATTGAATGACATCGAATAAAGATGAATTGAAACCTCGTCTACCATCGCATATGTGTATGTCTCACACCAACACAAAACATCAGCAGCGTGGCGCAGTGGAAGCGTGCTGGGCCCATAACCCAGAGGTCGGTGGATCGAAAACACTCGCTGCTATCTTCTTTTGCAGATTTTTACGTTCAGAAAATGCATCCGACCTTTGCACTCTACTTTTTAAAATTAAGTATAAATAGCAAAAGAAGAATTTTTGGCTGCTTCTGTAAGAGAAACTGCAAAACAAAACAACACTGGGTGGATTCGATCTACCTAGCTCTGAATTTTGGTCCCAGAACGCTTTCACTGTCCCCGTCTCGGAGAGTGCTGTCAACATTTAGAAAATTAACTGTAGTTTTTTGACATAAACATAATCATGAAATAGTCTCGGTCAGTTTTCACAAATCTCTTATCTCATTTTGTCCTTACCACTCCCCATTACGATCCCTTATCCCTCTTTAACCTTGAAAGAAATGTTGAAGAAACTGAGGATAGAATATGGGATTATGATTCGGTTCATTACCCTCTTCGCTCCCCTTTTCTTCATCATAACTACCGATCGTTATAGACCCTCTTCACTATATATTTTTATAGTCCGAGAACTTCCGTAATTCCGATGTGGTCAGATCTAATGGACGGATATTAATCGACGATATTACGATATATAATTGAACTATTTCTTATTCAGAATTGCGATGTTTTATCTTTGAAAGTCAAACACGCGAGAGAGCATTCATTTTGAGAGACTTTCGAAATGAAGAGAAGACTGCGGTATGAATCGCGACAAAATCTTCAGACAGACAATGATTTGTCAAAGAAACAACGTGAAAAGGAATATTTGCGCTCTTTAAGGGGATCTCATGGATCTTCGGTTGAGAGTTGAAAACTTCATTGTCTTTTGAAGAGAGTGTTGTCGATCTGTTGGAAGTGATTCATGGGATAGTTAGCATAGTCTACAAGAGAAAGAAACAACTGTATTCATGTATGGAGATTTTTAAGAGACTCTCGGACCACTTAGAATGTACTCCGTAGAAGAAGGGATTTGAGAACAAGACGTAGACTTCCGAATGTGTTCTCAAGTTGATATTTCAAAGCTAATATTACTCTTCACTTTGGCCAAGCTCTCTCGCATACAAGGAAAGCGAGACAGCATTGCCAGAGTGGATAGTTTCAAATTAGGTCGGGGTGGCCGGTGCATGAAATGAATGGCTACTGTCCTTTTGAGTACGAATCGACTCTTCGAAGACGATAGAATCGTAATCTAATCACAATAAACGATAGAATGATGATGAAATCCAAACAATATCCATTGAACCAGTAGTCTATATGTATACATCTCGAGATGATGATTCCTTTGATGAGAATCACTACTGGACTATAGAGAAGGGGATGATTTTTGATCCACTCCTGTTCTTCCTCTCAGATGTTGAGTCCATTCAACTGAAAGGAATACTATACAATGGCATATACGATGGAGATGAAACAACTCTACCGGATACTACATTAACTCGTTACTATACTGTTACATTCGTAAGATTGGGATTTACTGTTCCGTTGTAAGTGATCTGTATAGATATACCTATCTTTACGGTAAACTCTTACAATCATAACAATTGCTATGCACTGTTACATTTGCCTTACGTGCCTACGCCGTAACCCCCTCCACCGCGTCTCCAACGAATGTAACGGTGCATTAGCTTCAAAGATCACAGAGTATCCTTGTCTCTAAGATCAAAGATCATGAAGCCTACTTGATTGTAAACCTTTCGAGACACAGTCTTATAATAACTGCAATGGAAAACCAAACTTGGGCAATTATAACCAAGTACAATATAATACATCAGATACCTATTTCATTAGATGTGTACGAAAGAAGTCTCATAGCACTTACTGTGGAAACAATGAACTGGTAATAGACATGATGATTGAGGGAGAGGTAGACTGCCTGAGGTGTGAGGAAGAGGGAGAGGGAGAGGGAGAGAGGTAGAGGGAGAGGGAGAGGTAGAGAGGGAGAGGGAGAGGGAGAGAGGGAGAGGGAGAGGGAGAGAGGGAGAGGGAGAGGGAGAGGGAGCGACATGGTATTATTGTCCGGTTAATTGGTATGAGGACTTCGTCGTCTAGTCATTACTAGCCACTTTCACTCTTTCACACACAAAGACAGACACCAAGGCGGCTTACATCAATTTACTATTGCTATATCCCGGTTCCGGTCTTGATTTCCCGGTCATTTTCCCGTTCTGATCATTTCCCGGCTTTGGTCAGTTCCCGGTTTCTCGTCGTTCCCTTATCATCTAGTACTCGAAGGATAAGAGGACAGGGACATCTCTGGTTATTTGCCTAATCTACGTTTAGCTTCACCATACTCAGCCACTCTCTATGTCTATAACCTACAGGCGTCCACTTTCTACCTCTCCCTCTCCCTCTCCCTCTCCCTCTTGATCTCTCCCTCTCCCATAGGGGGATACGGGAACAAACATTCGATTGGATAGGATAGATCTAAGAGAGAGGAGGGCTATACACGTAACTCTTTCTGAATCTACATCTCCTTCTGTACCTCTCCTTATTCGCATATCTCCCTCTCCTTCTCATTCTGTCCCTCTCCCTCTCCCTCTCCCTCTCCTTCTCTCCCTCTCCCTTTACCTCTCAGAGGATCTTCATCTTTACATCCATCTTCAACTTCCTATTCTCTTCCATTCATTCTTTTTGTGTCTGATTTCGTCCACTTTAGTCTTTGGATTTCGTGTTAGTCACACATATTTGCTTTCATCAAAGGGATAGAAGGAATACTCTAGTCCATCTCAGTTTTATCGATTATCTATCCAATAATATTGATTGCTTTCGATTATTCCAGTGCGATACTCCTGTATGCGATATTGATTTATCTTATTGGATCCAACGATTTCTTAATATTCTGTATTCTTATTCGACAGTCGTATATTCTTGTTATTGATTTTAATCTCAACGTTTTTTGTCATCTCGATCGTTTGCACTGTGATTATCGAGATATTCATGCAATATATTGTTGTTTAAGTCACAAAAGAAAAGAAGAAGAGGCGAGAGAGTGTGTGAAATGAGGAGAGTTATCTTTCTTTTCATGACTCTTCCTCTGCATTGTCTATTCACTCTTTCTACTCATTCACACTTCTATTCATCTATCTATGATCTCATCGTACTTGATCTTCATTCATTTCCCTAAACACAAAACGTAATGTTATATCTACTTCATAGGCTGATCTCTGAATGCCCCCGTTGTTGATTAGGCGGTATATGATATTACTGTAATAGCTCATTTCGAACTTCATATGTACATATAATACAATACAGTCCGGTCGAGTTTTGTGCAGTGACGCATTGCTCACCTTTCATATATTTCCTCGGTGTATGAATATTTTTCGATTTTATCTTTCTTAATCGTGAGGTTCAATTATATCAGACCCATCTTGGGGCAAAAATTTCATAGCTGCTAAAAAGTAATTAAACGAAAATTTCACAGGTCCGAAACTGAATACTGTAGCTTTTGAATATTTATTTTTCCCGCGCATTCTCTTATTTGTATTCCTTAAAAGTTTTCTTGGAGCAATGCTCAATCGTTTTGTTGAAGGAATAATGTGTAACGAAAAAATGATCCTGAATCAATCAATATTCATTGAATAAGTATATCTCATAGCATGGTTCATTCCTTAATTCGATCCCAAACAGTGTTCATTAAGGGTCGAGATAGGAAAGAAATCCGGGACAATTTCACTCTTTTATCCTCTTTCTTCTTCTTCTTCTTACTAGCTATTTCATATCTCTTGTCAATCTAATATAGGGATCGTCTCGGAGACCAAGAAGAAAGTGGGGAGGAGAAGATGCTAAATAGTGCCCCCCCCCCCCCCCCCCCCCCCGAGATGGAGAGAGAGGTAGAGAGGGAGAAGTTGAGAGGGAGAGGGAGAGATAGGAAGGTAGAGGTATAACTGTAAATCGAACGGGATTTCCTCCATCTTCACTCATTGTTCCCTTAATAACTCTAGATATGCTCGATTCTCAATCGTTTTCTTTAACTTTTTTTTTGATTATTTTGCACTTTCGCCTCCACTTTCTTACTCTAAACTCTCTTTAAAAGACATGTTGTATAGTTGTCTCTCGCTTGTGGCAATAACGGCAGAGAACTAATAATAAGTAAGATTACATATACGAGAACGTTTCTCTATTGTTTTCGTCTTAGCTAATTTACAGCTCAAAAGCGATATGAAACCATATCAATAAGATCGCAAGATATTTTCGGGGATATTTTAACTCTGAAATGTTTATGATTTTGATCTTCTCACACGTAAATAAGTAAGGATGTTTTTTGGTGGTCACATTTTTGTCCCAAAAGTAGGAACTCACTTGAAGGGTCGGGAATCGGTAAAAAGAACTGCGGTTCCTGCAATATTGTACCCTCTTGAAAGTGATGACCTTCTTAATCTATTTACAGTTCTGCCTCCTTGACTCGAACTACTTACTGCACCTCTGTACATGAATTCTCTCTCTCGTTCCTACCTCTAGGGCTACAAGTTTAGTCATTCTCACCAGGCACTACAGTTTTAATACATCATGGAACTTCTGTTTTTTACATGTGGTGTACTCCGTGGTTTAACGACGAGGGTAGACATTCATTGTACGCCGTTTTGTTCGCTGACTACGCAGTGCCATACCTACACAGTGGTCCACGACGCGGTGTACGGTCAAGAGGAGTGTACAAAACTTCTTGTCAGAGGCATTGAGGCACACCCGAGCTACTTTTACTCTCTGCTCTGACAATTCTCTCTCGTAGACAAAGAAAGCGATAGAGCATTGTCAGAGTGAATAGATTTAAATTAGCTCGGGGTATGCCTTTAATCTACGTTAAGATGAAGCTCCAAATGATATCGTCCAGAATTCGATCACTTTTTCCTGTTTAATTGTCTCTTTTCGTTTTAGAGGCTGTAAATTAGCCCTTTGATGGATTATAAGGGTCGAGTTTAGCTTTCCTCCCCCGAGGTATCGAGATTAAAGGGGAGGGGAGAGATAAGCGGAGGTAGAAGAGCGGACTAAAAGCAAGGGAAAGTTCATAGCTGGCACCATTTCTACGTCAAAAGATCCGAAAGATTGATAATGAAGGATTGGTGTAGATTGTGTAGAGATTCTCTTTGTATTCATTAGAATAATCGAGATGGGGATATTAATTCACACCTTTTCTCTTAGTATTCAATGTTCTTCACAGGACCTTTGAATCCTTTCCTCATGTTTCTCTCTAATCTCTAGTCTCGCTTTGTGAAACGGTTCACCTAATATTTTTTTCATATAAATCGTCAAAATATATCGTTATCTATCCCTTCCCCTTTAAACTTATCGTCAAAATACTTTTGTGTGTCTCTTTTTTTTGTTTCCGTTGCTCCTCTTTCGTTGCTCGAGAGAATAGAAAAAAACTCTCCAAGATTAAATTTCTCATAGTCCAGCTTCATCATTCCTGTGCAATATCAATATCATTAGTTGATTTCCGTACAACTCTTCTCACCTCTCCCTTATCTTATCCTATCCTATTCCATTTTATGTTTATCAGTCATAAACAATTATCTACACTCTCTCATTAATTTCCTCTATCTACCACGATCAAACTGTAGTAAGACCATCCGAATCGTCCTTACCGTTTAAACATTTCCGTTTGACCACACTATAGAGACAATACAGTAGTGATAGAGGGCCAGACAGAGAAGAGTTGAGAGAGTATGGGAAAGCGAGAGAGTACATACGGTTAGAGAGGTGAGAGAGCATGGAAAGATAAGAGAAGTTGATGACTGATGGGATTAGAATGAGTTAGAATGGAGACGAGAGAGCTGAGGAAAGTGAAAGAGTACAGACAGTTAGAGAGACGAGAGAGTGTCCGAATCGAAGAGTTCGTAGGGTGCGGTAGGGGAGAGGTATGGCCATAGAGAGAGGGAGAGAGAGAGGTAGAGAAGGGGAGGGAGAGGGATGCACTCTAACCCCCTGAGGGGGTCATCTTTATAATATACTATGATAGATACGATTGTGATTATAAAAATTGCGCTTATTTGTTTTTGATGTTTATTCCTCGTAAGATTTACCACTATTGAAGATGATTGATGATGATGATATATATATATATATACCTATGGAGAATGAGTCGTTGCAAGATCTATTCTTGTTAGATTGGTGGATTATCTTTACTTCTTTCACCTTCTCCATTTCCATTGTCGCTCATTGCATTTCTCCTTGCACAAATTTCTTCATTTCAATCGTATTTAACTTGTTGAAGCATCTGATAAATAAGTAGATTATTAGAACTCGCAACATTATTTTGGATTCATAAAACCTCAATATCATCGATCAATAATTGTTCGCTTTTCTAAATGATATCTGTTGATCTATTACCTCGAAGGCTCAAATATGAGAGAGTATCCCGTGAGTGAATGAAATCATCCATGGCATAGATGAATATATGTTTCAAAGACTCAATATATTCATAAACTCGTATTAATTGTAATAGACAGGAAAGGCAGAAAAAATGAATCAGTTTGTGATATATCAAGGACGTCATGTACCATTGTAGTGAAATTCTCTCGAAACGGCCAAGAATGTCTCATTTTAAATTTACTTTTTTTTGTTCGTAGATGTACTTTAAATGCTAAATTTTTGTGTCCAACCCAACTACAGATTGAAGATATAGCGTAGCTTCTTGCTATTCATCTTCTTCTGAAACTTTCTACCTCTCCTCCTCTCCCCTCCCTCTCTCTCTCCCTCAGTGATTGGTGCAATACGATATGGGCCTCGTTCAAGAATACAGAATACAATAGGCCTCTCTGTCGCTTCTTATGATTCTCGATCTCTCTTCTACTTATAGCATCTACCTCTCCACCTCTCCCTTTACCTCTCTCTCCCTCTCCCTCTACCTCTCTCCCTCTTAGACAGTTTATATCCATATCAACACTCAACAATTCCATCAATCCGTTTCTTCGTCCGTTCCAATTCCTTCATTGCTTATCCTCTTCTTCTCTATTAGACTACTCTCACTTTCAATCCAATCCAACTTGTATGCATGCACAGTTAACTTTATCCTTCCTCCTACCATTAAACCCTTTACTCATAATGCTCTTCTGCTATCCGGTCAGGTACTCTTATCTACATTTTACCTCTCCATATCATTTTTGAGTACTATTCAACAATCCTCTTTATGCTATATATATGGTGTACTGTTAGCAAAGTCGTGAATAGAAAAGAAAAAGAGGCGAGAGAGTGTGTTGAATAAATACGAAGAGTTTTGTCTGATTCTCTGATATTTTCGTGATTTTTAACTGATTGTCCTATATCACGATCAAGTTTCGTTCCTCATGTTTTCTATATCTAAATTTCGATCCTTCAATCGACTCATAACACATTCCAATGATATTTATGAACTTGTCCTTTGTCTCATAGCGAAAGATGAACTGTCACGCTACAGACTCCTCTACTTCTTGATCTATCGTTACTCCTTCTCACCCTCTCCTCTACCTCTCCCTCTCCTTATATCCCTCTCCATGAACACCCCTCTCATCTTCCTTCTTCCATTGTTTCAATTCTTTCGTTCTTCTTCAGATTGCTTGCCTTCTTCTTCTTCATTCCCTTTAAGGGTTCATTTAATGTTTACTCCTTCCTTTTCATCTTCGACAAGAGCTTTCACTCAATTGCAATGTCCACTCATCGTTAGTCTATTCAGACATCTTCTCGATCATTTTCATTTCAAACAAAGGCAATAACGAAAGAAGGCAGAGAGATGCATTGAAATTTTGACCTGATTAATCGTGTTTTTGCCAATTTAGTTATCTTAATTGTATCGAATATAGGGTTCGCGATGTGTTGAGTTCTTTATGGTTTCTGATCATTCTCTTTCACTCTTAAGAACAACGATCTTACGATCTCTTCCCAACTCCCCCATTTTGTTGCTAATTTCATCATGTTTTGTCCACATTTTAAGAAGATTATCTTTTAAGCGCCTTCTTGTTATTCTGCTAATTTTCTGCAAGCCCAACCTTTCTACCTCTCTCTTTACCTCTCCCTCTCCTTCTCCCTCTCCCTCTTGTTCTTCTAATACTTTCATATCCCATACCCATACACGGTAGCTAACCATGCTTTCCTTTCCCTTTTTCGTCGTATTCTTCTTCACTTTCTTCAAATGACCTCAAGAGTGAGATTCTCTCCATTCCTCATTTCTCTTTCTATCTCATTTCATCTTTTTATGAATCACAGTTTTTTTCAACCATTGATATCTGTTCTCTCATGAATTCTTTCTCTAATGTCTTCAAATGATCTTATTTATCTGCCAATATCTGTTATACGCTTTGACTCCTCTATTGTGAATACCGCATTGTCAGATCTTGGTCCAGTGAACGAAGAAACAATATTTGAACAGTTTTCTTTACCCGATATTGCGTCGATCGCACGATTTCATTATTAATTTCGATGATTGCGTGATCTCTGCTACAGAACATCACAGTCTACTTTATACACAAACATTTATTTCCGCTGCATATCAATGTTTTCCGATCCTCAATATCTTAATCTTGAGTGTTAGTGAAGTCAAGTAATTTTTATGACTATGCAAAACGAAAATTAAATTTTTGCTGAAATAAATGAAACACAAATCATACTGGTTCTAAAATGACTCGATGTACTGTAGCTTTTGAATTTTTCCCCGCTCTTCATTTTTTGTGTATCTTGCTCAAAAGCTACAGTACCCCTATCAATTTTTGGTCACTATGTTTTGTCTTTTAGTCACACTCACGATTAAAATTTTGAGAATTGAAAAATATTCGTATGCAAATGTAATAACGAATGCGTCATGCTGCGCACCGCAGAGGAGCGCGTGTTCAAAACTCGACCGTGCTGTGCTGTAGATCGTTCAGCTCCACCTTTGTTCGGAAATTAATACCGTAATCCAATATTTTCGTTGTAGGACCTCTCTCTAATTCACGGCTGCGGCCGTTGAGATGTCTACACGAAAGGGATGGCCTCCACTGGTAGTCATCGTCATTCTCATGTCGATGACGTCATCTATTCAATCAATATCTAATCATGTATCGACGTCATCAATCAACGATGACGTCAGTCTAACATGCCCTGAGGGATGGACGAGAGAGGGAGCAAAGTGTCTAAGGGCATACGCTAAGGAAGCCTCTTGGAAGAGTGCTAATAATTTCTGTAGGAGGTACGAATTCATTTTCGATATTCCTTGATCTATCATATTTTGATCTTTGATCTTTTGAACATATGATTGTAGATCCTTTAACTAGTGACATCTTGAATCTGATCTTTGATCTTTGATCTTTCCAGTCGTGGTTCAACTCTCGCTCACATCGAAAATCCCCATGAGAACGAGCAACTCGGAGAGGTTCTTCGTGATCCCGAAGTCGCTGGTCGACCCCTATTCTGGATCGGAATATCCACTAATGGGTATGTGAATGTTACCTTAGGTTAACTTTACGGGGTTAACCACTTTCAGGGAACCTGGTGCTTACGCGTGGTCGGACGGTCGTACCGTATCTCAATACGTGGGATTCTGGGCCATTGGCCAGCCTGAAGAGAGTGATGGAGATTGTGTTACTGTGAGGAATTTAGATTATTTTATTGATAGTTCTTTTTACCGCTCAACTATCATTTGAAATTGTCACTCATAATCTAATATAACCTGTAACAGGTATCCACCGGGTCGAATCCAACATGGAGTCGCGCGCCCTGCAAACAACTCCTGCCCTTTGTCTGTCAACAGCCCGCTTGTGTTGAAGGTAAACTTGATCTTTGGTCTTTGATCTTTGATCTTTGATCTTTCATTTCCATATCCTCACATCGTTCGTTCATGAGCAAAGTGGGTCGCGGAACGAATATAAAAGTTTACAGACAATTCTCAATGTTTTATTAGGGTGCTCCTTTTAATTGGGTGTACTTGGTATCATTTATTGATTACAACAATATTTTCATTAGAATAAGACGTGATGTTGATGTTGAGGAATAATAAGATAGATAAGAAGAGCAATGTAAATTCTAAATAATTCCAATAATTCTCATTGCAGGTTCATTCTTCTGTCGAAATGGTCATTGTAGTTCAACAAACGATCAATGTAATGGAAGAGATGAGTGTGGAGATGGAGCGGATGAGGACAATTGTCCTGGTCATTTAATTGTTTTTCTTTACATTTAAATATTTAATTATTATCATTATTGTTTTGCTTATTTAATTAAGTTGATTATTTGAATAAATGAAACTAATCCAGGTACTCCATGTCGGTCCCACCAACGTGCCCTCAGTGGATCATTGATCTCTCCTGGTTATCCCAGCCATTATGGATCTGCTGAGAATTGTCAATGGATCCTCGAGGCACCGGTCAATATGAGAGTTGAGGTTTGTTTAAACACGAAAAATCAATAATTCATTTAAATATCGATTAAGTTATCCTTCGAACATATGGATACGGAACCGATGGTAGACGTGGTTACCGTATCCGATGGACTACCATCTACCGTACCCAATTCGTCACTGGTTCTCGCCACGCTTTCAGGATCGCCGGCCAAGGATATGCTGTCATTCCACAGGTATTGTTTCTGACGATCGTTTTTGAATCGTCCAGTTCTGAGAATGAGAAGACACAAACATGTGCCACTAACAATAAGATATTTATAAGAGAAAATCAAATCATTCATTTCTTTATAATGTTATAATTCATTCCGACTTGTGATGGTTAGGGATACTTCATAATATATATTCGGAAAGATTTTAAAATATGCGAAGTTATTGATTGATCCAATTTCAGTACGGGAAACGTGTTGACGGTCCAATTTAGGACGGATAGAGCCATTCATGGAGGAGGATTCAAAGCTACATGGAAAGCTGGTTAGTCATACTATTACATTATTTATCGTGTTTTGTTATTACACAAACTCTTTAGAGTACTATAATAGTGAATTATATCTGCGAATTGGAGTTAGAGGGAAAGATGAAGATGGAGAGTGAGGGGCAGAGAGGGGAGAGGAAGAGAAAAAGGTGTTGCATGTGCAATTAGTGATAAATTGCATTTGTTTAAACTACTTTTTTTTTATTTAAAATTAATTTCGTAAAAATTACCCTCATAAGGTAAATTTTGAATTAGACCTAGTAGTCAATGATGAATATCTTTTATTTTAGTCTATGATCTTTCATTCCATTTCTACAATAATCCTCAATATCCCTTTCAGTTCCCTTCACCTGTGGTGGTTCTCTGACTGCACAATCATTCGGTCAACTCCTCTCATCTCCTTCTCATTCTTCTTCTCCTCCTCCCCCTGGTCTCGAATGCGCATGGCTCGTCACTGCCCCTGCCGACACTCTACTCACCCTCAGTGTAAGTGGAACTCTCTCGCCTCTTCGCATGTCAGCAGCGTGGCGCAGTGGAAGCGTGCTGGGCCCATAACCCAGAGGTCGGTGGATCGAAACCACTCGCTGCTATCTTCTTTTGCCGATTTTTACTCACCTCGCCGACAGCATATTTTTGATTTTTCTAAATATTTTAAATAAGTTTTAATAAAATTCATCGTTTTCAGCTAGAAGACCTTGACATGGGCGATTCGGTGCTTGAGATTTTCGATGGAGAAACACCATCGGCTGCTCTTCTAGCCTCATACGGTTCTGGTATCAATGGTCGTCTCGATGACATCATCGTTGATGGTCTTGAACACGTCATAAGTAGTCGGAATCGTGTGTACATCCACTACAGAGTGGCACGATCGAATACCGGAAGAGGATTCAGTCTGAGCTACAAAAGAGGTTGGTTGGCATATGTCTTATTATAGTCAGTCTGAATTATTTGGCCAATTCATATCATGGTCTACTCTCAGCCATTAATTATAGAACTTACTGCTTCATTCCTAGGTTGTGACATCGTGGTTCGTCGTCCATTCGGTGCCCTTCTCTCGCCCGGTGCCACGGGAAAACTACCGTATCCGGCTGGTATGAACTTTGATCTTTGATCTTTGATCTATGATCTTTCTAGGTGCGGACTGCTCGTATACAATTGAGCTACCCCATGCCTCACCCGATCATGCTCTATCTCTGTCCGTTGAGCAATTCGATCTGTCTAACAATGACTTTTTACAAGTGAGGACAAAGATCAAAGATCAAAGATCATTTTATTCTTTCAGATCTTCGAGGGATCAGCCAAGGGATCGCCTCTGCATGATGGTGAAGGATTCACACAAAGTGTGCGACCTCCACGACAGGTTTGATCTCTTGATCTTTGTATCTGTAGTTTGATCTTTGATCTTTGAGATGATGTGTCGTCAATCGCGAGCTCTTGTCCTCTTCCATTCTTCGGGTGTTCGTCATTCTAATCATGGAGGATTCAATCTCACCTTCTCTACTAGTTAGTCTTATTATGTTATGCTCAGGAGTTGCGAAAAGAAAGGAAAAGAAGAGAATACCCTCCTCGTTTTACACACTATCTCGCCTCCTTTTCTTTTCTATTCGTGATTTCTGAACACCCCATTATCGATTATGTGGCAAGTGACAATAACACATTACACAGTACAAGTGTCAGCAATAATAAAGTTATTTTCTTAAATAAATCAAAATATTCTGCACAGATTGTCCATCTCTATCAAAGCCGTCGACTGTTTCACTCTCTACGAGGAGCACTACTCATGGAACTAAGGTATAGCTCGATAACTATTCAATAAAACTAATCAATAATGCTCGTAGGTCACGATTTCATGCCCTAAGGGCTTCGAGTTTGTCAATGGAAAGGGTACCTCATTCACGTCTGTTTGTGAACAAGGCGGAATATGGAGCCATTCGGAAGTTCCCGAATGTCAACGTATGTAAATGTATTACTAAAAATCAAAATGTTTGTTAGCAAGTTGATTCACTTGATGGATGATAATCTCTAGTCCATTAGATAATTCTTTTGCGATCTATTTATTACAATGTTTGTCTTTATAATATTTCCCTTTTCTGTCATACCTCTGTAGCCAGTTCCCCCCAGGACTTCGTGTCGCGGGATTAATTTTAATTTTTTTTACATCTATAGCTAGATATATTTTCTTCAGCTGTCTACTGTTCTCCGGTTCCTCAAATCGCCAATGGGTTCGCCGTCGCTGCAACGAACACAACATTTGGAGGAGTTGCTAGGTCATTATTGATTTTTCAGCAATTACTCCATTTGATTGACTGATCGGTTCAAAAACCCTTCAAAATCTTTTATATGTATTTTTTTCTGCATTTAGATACGCTTGTTACGAGGGTTTCTCTTTCTCATCGGGAAAGAAATCGGAAGAGATCCGTTGTGGCGAAACCGGTGAATGGGCGGCACTTCCAGTCTGCAGAGGTACCGTAATCCCCTGAATTCCACAACGAAAACCTCCTCATTCCAGCCGCCTCATGTCCTCCTCTGGTACCTTTCATGCATGGAGATCGTACCCTCGCATTCGGTGATGGTTCGGGTTACGGTAGCGTATATCGCTACGAATGTGCGCCAGGATTCAGAAGGTACTGTTTATCGATTGATTACGGAGGTTAAAAATCAATTATTGATTATTCAGAATTGGATCACCCGCTCTTCTGTGTCAGAATGATGGTAAATGGAGTGTGGCTCAGCCAACTTGTGCTCGTAAGTAATCTTTCATCTTTGATTTTTCGACATTATTTTCGTTGATAGATGATATTTGATCCCAAAAATCTTTGATCCTTACATTTTATTATCTTTGCTCCCCAAATCTTCTTAGAATTGATCTTTGATCTTTGTTAGGTCTTGAATGTCCTTCCATTCCTCGTATTTCAAATGGTCGTCTACTCATTCAACGTCCATTCCTCTTTGGTCAAACCGCTCAAGTAATCTGTAATGATGGATTCGAACCCGATGGAGTTGCTGAGGTTATCTAGTAGTTCATTTATCATTCATCTTATTATTTTCGAATTCAAGAAAATAGTACGGAAAAAGATTAGAAATAAGTAGGGGACACCCCAAGCTAATTTGAAACTCTCCGTTCTGGCCACACTCTCTCGCTTTCATTATCTAGAGCATACATGGGCGGGGTACCTGGAGCTCGATACTACAGGGGCATCCGAACGAAAAATGACAAAATTTGCAAGGGGCCTTCACTTTTTTTCCCCAAAAATTTCACCTAAACGTCATTTTTTATAGGGGGCATTCCACAAATTTTCGAAAAACTCATTTCACAGGGGCACCCCCATGTTGGCGCCCATGTATGGTCTAGAGCCAATGCGGAGAAAAAATTAGC
Organism: Parapristionchus giblindavisi; assembly: GCA_943737045.1. Lineage (NCBI taxonomy): Eukaryota > Metazoa > Nematoda > Chromadorea > Rhabditida > Diplogasteridae > Parapristionchus > Parapristionchus giblindavisi. Next base: position 57,670 of record CALSFV010000312.1, on the reverse strand, counting down.
TCGGGGATAGTGAACCAGCATAGCTGGATAGTCTATTAATTTTACGAAATCTGCGAAACTTATTCAACCATATCGCAATTCATTATCCACAATATTCCAGGTGCAATGTCTCTCCAATCAGACCCTCTCTCGTATCGCCCAATGTGTCGATATTGATGAATGCGCCCGAGGCGATGCTAAGTAAGATTTCAAAAAATATATTATATTAAAATTATTATATCAATATTCCTTTTAATCTGCCAATAAATCACACAAGTGAAGGTTCTCCATTTCTCCTTCTTGATCGTTCCCATTATTGATTTTCTAACTGATGAATACACAAATGATACTAAAAATAAATTAAGATGTGATGGTCCCTCTACTCGATGTGTCAATCGACAGGGTGGATATGAATGTCCATGTCTTCAAGGATTCCAACCTCAACTTGGTCAGAATATATTTCATGGTTTTTATATCAGAGGGAAATGTTAATGTTTCGTCAATATGTCTTGCAGCTGTGCCTTTAAAATGTAAATTTAGATGATTGTAATAATATCAACACGTATAAGCTAAAAAACACGTATAGCAATAAGCTAAAAAGATTATAGGAGTGGTTAATCCAGACAATATATCCATTGAATTGTAGCGTGCTCTGAGCCTGCAGTACTAACAACAAGTCGAATCTCCGTGTCATCCAAAGCGACCGCCACTCTATCATCTTGTATGTCTTGATTTCTAATAAAATAATATCTATTCTGTTATAAAATTCCTAATATGATGACTTTTAATATTTCCATAATTTTACTTTTTTTGCGATTTTGGACACTACATTAACTTATCATTAAATTAATTTAAAAAAATAATAATTTGATTTGATTAATTCAGCCTCATCATGGTGTGCCTCTCCCGATGACAATGATCGTCTATTTCGTCTTCATTTTTCATCTCCGAGAATCATTGAGAAGATACACTTTGAGAGGGAAAGTGGAGGATTTCCCAATGAGGTACACATTGCATTTTGAAAACCGACTGACACTAACTTTTTTCTGTCACGTGAAATATTCTAAAATGCCAACCTGGTGATTTATTGTTTAGGTAGATATATTTACTTCTGAAATATTCGATTTTCGGTGCTGTCAATGAATTGTTGTTCGAAGTACCATCCATTCAGATCTCTTTATCATTCTCATCAGTCGATGGTATGCCTCTGAAGCCCTTTACCGATGGTAACAATACCGTATTCTCAATCAAGAATGTTGTATCTTCCAATGGTGGATATCTCGTACTTCCCTATGCCATAGAAGCGTTGACACTTGAGGTTCGCATCTTTCTTATTAATTTTATAGTAAAGTTTCCTTCTCCTACATAAGTATGATATTTTCTTTGCGATCTTAAAAACCGAAATCTTACTATAAAGGCATTCCCGAGCCATTTTTGCTCTCCGCTCTGGACACTCTGTCGTAGATAAAGAAAGCGAGAGAGCATTGCCAGAGCGGAGAGTTTCAAATCAGCTCGGGCTCAATTTTTTGTTGTTGTATTAGTAGGGTACACATACTTGTGAATCAAAATTTTTTTCTGAAATACAAAGCATATTCAATTTTTAAAATTATTTATTATCAAAATTCATTATTCTATTATTTCAGATAGAAGTGGTCAGTTACACCGGACTGCCCTGTTTGAAGGCAGAGGCTCTCGGATGTCAGAGGTACTATTTAATAAATATATTTAAATATGTATTATAATAATAATAATAATAATAATAACAATATTTTGAAGACTGACATGTATGGACAAGAATGAGTGCAGAGACAATAATGGAGGTTGTGAACAAATTTGTATGAATTCTCTTGGAGGATATCAGTGTTCATGTTCGGTATGTATTTTCTACTAAGCGTTCCAGTTTTTTAGTTTAAAAAACACATTCACTATATACTTTGTTCGGACGCTTTGTTTAGGAAAACAAATTGTCTCAATTTTTTTCAGAAACACAAAGAATATTATTAATTAATATATTTTCAGGATGGCTATGATCTGTTCACTGAAGATGGTCAAGGAGGAATTCATATCAAGGATGGAGAAAGTGGAAACAAACCTGGAGATGTTTATAGGTTTGAAATCATTTGCGTTTGTTTTTCAAAGAAACACCTCGAGCTTATTTGAAACTCTCCGCTCTGACAGTGCTCTCTCGTTTTCATTGTCTACAAGAGCCTGAGCGGAGAGTAAAATTTGCTCGGGGTGCGCCTTTAATATTTTCCAATCGATCAGAATAGATCAATCGTTTCTAAAAAAATGTGCAAGGTTCTCTGTAGACATGAAAAGAACTTGTCAAATGTTTGAATACTATCTTTCTACAAATAAATATTGTTCTAGATTGAATGAATCATGTGTGGCCCGTGTGTGTCCTCCACTATCCAATCCCTCTCATGGACTTCTTCTATCAACCGCTACTTCTTTCCATTTCCCTGATGTTGTCAGATTCCAATGCGACTTTGGATATCAGGTTGGTTATCAGGTTTTTTTCTCATTGATTTCTAGCGCTATATGATTCTTTGTTCGATCTATTATATTACATCTAATCTAAATGTGGGTAGAATCGGTAAAAACTGTTTATTTTGTAGATGTTCGGTGCTGAGTTTCTAAAGTGTTCTGACGGAGGAACGTGGAATGGAACTGCGCCCACTTGTGAACGTGAGTCATTATGTAAAATTTATTCATGCTTAAAAAATTAATTTTGATTTTTTTTCAATTTTTTTATTAAACTCATGGTGGGTGTTTGAAAAAAATACAGTCGAAAGGTCAACTATTTTATTGAAAATGAATGAATGACTATTTCTTCTTTAGCTGCCAGTTGTGAAGGAGTTTCTAACAACACTGAGATTGGACTATTCGTATCCCCCGATTCTGATTTCATTCCTTTCGGAAAGAGTGTCAAAGTGCACTGTACCCAGCAATCACGACCTCGTAAGTTTGATCTTTGAACTTTGAACTTTAATTTTAATCTTTGATCTTTACAGTCAGCAACTCTCCTCTCGCTTCATCTCGTCAGTGCATCTTCGATCCGCGAGCAGGCCAGGCCAATTATTGGCTATCGGGTACACAATCAATCAATTATTGTATCAGTTAATACCGTAATCTTCCATTCAGGACCACCAATCGATTGTCCTCTAAAAGAGTGTGGACCTCCTCCATCTCTGGCTGGTGTGGTCTACGATGGAGATGTCAAGAATAGAAAGGTCGGTACAATTAACCTTTTTTGTTCTGATAACAAGGCAGTGTTGATGACACACAGACTATCATATTTATTCAAATAATGGAATTTTGTACAGTAAATGATTGTAGCGATTCTACACACAGAATTCTGTTGAAAACCTCCTTTCTTTGATAACCAACAAGCGAGAGAGCATTCATTTTGAGAGAGTTTTTTATGTTAAGCGGTCGTTCTGGCTTAAAATTCAGTGAAGACTGTTTAGTTCAGGTTGAAAACATTGCAATTTCAGGTTGGATCTCAACTGACCTTTGCTTGTCGTCCTCCCTATTCATTGGTTGGTAGATCCAATTATGATGATAGAATAATCAGATGTACAATGGATGGATCATGGGATCTGGGAGATCTCAGATGTGAAGGTATTCCATTGTAATTTGTCTTTTGTCATACATTCATACCATTCATGGAGATTGAAGATCTTATCGTCTAACGAATGTTAAACTTGATTTCATAATTAGGACCAGCACCATAGAAAAGATGCAACCCCCCCCCCCCTCAGTCATCTCCCGCTAACTTCAACGTGATTTACATTTACCTTTACAGGACCAGTATGCGTTGATCCTGGATTCCCCGATGATGGATCAGTTGATCTTCAATCAGTGGAAGAAGGAGCCGTTGCCAAGTTTAGCTGTGACCGACCCGGATTTCGTATGTTGCACTTTCTAACCATATATTCGAAATGTGTGATTTATTTTCGTTTCACTCGCAATTTACACGCAGAACACTTTTGTGGTCAATCATAAATTAAATTAAATTAAGATCCGTTCCCAATGGATTCGATCTCGTGTCGTCTGGGTACTCCTTGTCTTCTTTCTGAAGATGTCGGAATCTCTAATGGATACGTCCATGATGGAGCTTTCTCTGATAACTCTGATCAACCCAATTGGGGATATGAACCCCATAAGGTATAAAGACAATGTTCTTTAATTTCTGAAAGAAGTACGAAGTTGTTTACTCATTCACGCAATAGGAAATGATAGAGCAAAACAAGTGGCTGGCTAATTTCTCCATTTATCGGTAGTGTCATACATAAATGATTCTGGGGCAGTATCGGTGAAGCAAAACAAACTCCGCTAGCATAGCGATGACATGACAAACGCCTTCATCTACGGTTGTGATGTCACGTTTGTAATTTGAACCTTTTATATATTTTCTGCCACGTCTGTGTGAAACTAAGGACAAATAGTGTAATAAAGCAAGTCACATGAAATTATGTTTTTTTAAATCTTATCATTGTGAATTGAAGTGATCTCATCATCTTTTAGGCTCGTCTCTCATCAACGGGATGGTGTGGACACAAGGATGCCTTCATCTTCTTGTCTGTTGATCTACAGAGGATTCACGTTCTCACTACTCTCAGGTTCGCCGAGCTCTCCAATTTCAATATTTTACGTTTTTAGCAGAATTTTGCTATCCGCTCTGGCAAACTCTCACGTAAACAAAGAAAACGAGAGAGCATTGCCAGAGCGGAGAGTTTCAAATGAGCTCGAGGTATGACTTTTTGATTATTATTATTATTTCTTTAAGATTGGCGGGTGTAGCCGGCAGTGGACATCTTCGTGGACACGTTACTAAACTCCAACTCTTCCATAAGATTCAATTCTCCCATAACTACGACACTTATCCTGTGGTCTCGATCAATATTTCTGACGATTTGAGATTATCGATTGATTTTTCAGGAATTCGAGACACCCTCAGGCAACCATAATGCACTTCATCAATTTGAACTTGATCCACCTCTCAGAGCGAGATTCATTCTACTCGGTACTTATATTTTATTTCATTTTTATTCATTCTTCATTATCGAGATTTGATTTGACAAGAATCGCAAAGCCAACATTTCTCTCGCATTATAGGCGTGAGTGAATACGAAGAGAATCCATGTCTTCGCTTTGACGTAAAAGGATGTCTCGCTCCCACTCATGACTCTTCCAGTAACCTTCAAGTATGTCGTTTAAAAAAATTGAAATTGTATAAATACACCCCAGAAAATTACAGAATAAAGTTGATATTCAGGTTGGTTGGAACTCCTCCGTACCTCAATGCGTAGATTCCGAGCCGCCTACGTTCGTTGATTGTCCCGAAGAGCCAATTCAAGTAAGTCTACACAAATTACAAGAAACTATACATATACAGTACAGCAGAATCCCCCAGTGAAAATGGGCGCCCCGGGTGACCCGGGGCGCCCATGTGGCCCCTCGATTTTTTACGCTTTGAATAATGAATATCAGCCGTTCAAATTGTTTGCGTTCTTTTACTCCAGATATGAGGGTATTTATCAAAGAAAGTTTGGATTTTTAAAAGCTTGTCAACTCACTTGTGCTAAAAAAAAGAAATTTTGGAAAGATTTCACTTTGCGATAGAATTTGCCGAGCGTGCGCGAGTTTTGCAAAATTTTTGCGCGGCATTTGCCAAGAATTGATAAAAAATAAAATTTTCAATATTTTTTCTCTGGCTACATGATTTCTAAAATCTAAACTTTCTTTGATAAATACCCTCATATCTGGAGTAAAAGAACGCAAACAATTTGAACGGCTGATATTCATTATTCAAAGCGTAAAAAATCGAGGGGCCACATGGGCGCCCCGGGTCACCCGGGGCGCCCATTTTCACTGGGGGATTCTGCTGTACTGTATATACTAAACGTACGAGCACAAAGTTTGGCCAAAATCACAATTTACAGGTGAAATCCGACGAATTTGGTCAACTAGCAGCTGCAGACTACTCTGTTCCTGTGGCTGTTGACAACAGTGGAAGAGTAAGTCCTGTATTACTAACCGTATGCACACACTTTTTGGATAGAAGCCAAAATTTGAAGAAAAAAATGATATAATTTTGTCGTGTACTGTATACCCGAGACAGGTACGACAGTAAATACAAAAGTGATAGGTGAAGTAATAATGGTAGCCATAGACTTGGGAAGGTGTCAGCGGATATTTATCCAGCACAGAGATTACTCAAATGCATTTCATATGGACGATATCTTAGTTCGTGTCACCAATACCGTCTATTACAGGTAGCATGGACCCGAGTGGAACCCGAACACTTCCTTCCACCGAGAGCCATTACAGCTGATACTGATGTAGTCTACACTGCATTTGATGACGCTGGAAATAGTGCCGAATGTATTGTCAAACTCAGAATACCCGGTAGGAAAGATTAATCATTTTTGTTTGATGAGTAGTGATTAGTTGATTCTTTTTTTATGATTGACCATAATTCTTGAAATCCTAAATAGCACAGTTTAAAGTTTTTAGAAGATTCAAATTTCGAATTTTCATGGTTGGCACTCTTGTCATCCTCGCTGCACATATGTTTCATGTGATAATGAAAGCCGACAATAATTTCTATACATGATCCACAACAATCATCTTCACATAAGACAAAAAATAGTTGAATTCTCTTCACGTATCTGAGATTCTTAGATTTTTTTTAATTGGCAATGAATTCATAAATGATCTATGACATCCTAAAATTATTTGAGCACTCGATCCATAATATGGTAATTTAATTCATATCAGATACTCAACCTCCTCTACTTCGTTGTCCCGACTCCTATGAAGTCCATTCAGACGATCCCGTCCAGGTATTGCGATCTTTGATCTTTGATCTTTGATCTCCTAATCAATGGATAATTCAGATGGTCTTCAATGCGTCTACAGTGCATCTTCATGTACAAGATGTCTCTAATATCACTGAAATGACTTTCTCTCCTACTCATGCATCACTCAAAAGTGGTCAACACGCCACTGTTACGGTTAGATCTTTGCTGGGATTCGAATGGTTAGGTTGTACGCTAGGTCAGACTAATGACTTGGGCAAGGAGACGTCAATCCTATTTCCATTTTGATGAAAATGCAGCATTTACCTTTCGCGTTTCATCATGTTATATATGAAGGACTCAAATGCCTCGGTTTGTTCGGTGAAAAAAATAATATGGATTTGGAGGTGAATTTGATAAAGTCAGGCGACTGTAGTGCATTTCTTTAGGTGGCAGCGACCGATGCTTATGGAAACAGAGCCGAGTGCAGATACCAAGTCGCTAACAAGCGTAAGTACATTTTTTCAGAGATGAAACCGATCCATTGATTCATTTATTGTTTATCACACGTTTGCCTAAGTATGAGGAACAAATTATTATATTATATTATGATACATTGTTAAAATGGAATATATGAAATTGTAATTGTTTCAGCTGAGAAATGTTCCGAGTCCTCTTTGTCATCAGCCAATACAACGATTCGATCATGCACTGAGAAAGAAGGTGGAAAGGTATGATATTGTCTTTGCAATATTGATTGATTATATTTTTCTAAATTACACATTCATGATTTTTGTTCTGAATTTGGATTTTGATGGATCAAAATATGCGCATTCATAGACAACGCGGGTGTACATGTAAAGGTGTAAAAAAGTAAATTCAGAGATTGAAGAAGAAATGAAGATAAGAATAAAAATTGTTTTATAAATAGGTCGAATGCGTTGTCTCGTGTTCGGAAGGACACAGATTCATTGATGATAACGAGGTTTCGCTTTTTAAACATTTAATTTATTTTTTTTTAGAAATTTTTGACAATTTTGTTTTAGTCAAACTTCATAATTACCAATTTTTTATCGCAAAATGGACCAATGATCCAGAATTATTTTTTTATTTATAGGTTGAGACTCAATTCACATGTTCTAATGGACAATGGTTGCCGTCTGCTGTCGCTCCATCTTGTGTTCCTGTTGGTATGTAACCTTTAATGGATATTCAATCATTTAACTGCATACCATATGCCAATTTTAAACTCTCTGTTCTAACAATGCTCTAACTCTCTTTCTTTGTCCACCTTTAACAAAAGAATGCATTGTATGGTGAAGTTACATATTCTAGCTGAGGAACCAGCCAGATACGAACTATCCGTTAGAGTCGATTATCCTGTCGAAAGTGATATCAGCCAGAACTGTCTACTTGTGAGTATTCTTTGATCTTTGATCTTTGTAGTTTTGTCAGTAATCAATCAATAATCAGGCATATTCTGACTCGGTCGCTGCGCACTTTGATTCGTTGGATGGCGTACTCTCGACACGATGTTCATCGTCTGTTCAGGTATACGGTAGTCAATATTGATTGAGTGAAATAATATTTGCGTCCAAGACAAATTAGGTAGTCATTGTATACAAAATTTGCCAGAAATACTTGTGATGTTCGCTTTTATGAATGTGATCAAATTTGATTTTCAGATCTTTGTACGCGTACTCGATGTCAAGTTTACATACGAACATGATAAGGTATTCTTCATTTTCAAAAATAAATTAATTAAGAATTAAATTTATTTATTCAAATTTTCAGGTCGTTGCAAACTACACGATTCAAATCCTTCCCACCGTACTCCAGAATGTCTTCTATGATTTGTGTAGTCTAACACTCAGAACCATCTTTGATCTCCGAATTCCCGGTAAGGATTGATCTTTGATCTTTGATTTCTGATCTTTGATCTTGCCAGGTGCCACCATACCGGTGAAAGAACTACTGACCATTCCTGTGGAGGCTCTGCAGTTGCCCAATGGGGCTGGCTGTCCATCATTACAGGTTAACCGTTGTTTATCTGTCTTTTATGATCCTATCAACTGTCTAAACTATCTTTCTTATTGGTAAAGAACACTAATGAAATGGAGAAATTAAGAAGTAATCGATAAATACAATAATACATTGATAATTCAGGCAATTCGTTCGGAAATCGGCCAGGGCTTCGGTTGTTCTCCTGGGGATATTCTCAAAGAAACGCCCGGTGATGGACTTCCCGAATGCTGTATTTATTTAAATTGCATTTTATTCCAAAATATGAAATCTTACAAATAGAAAAATCAATATTTCAGTGCCCTGTCCAATCGGTTCGGTTAATGTGAACAACACTTGTGTACGCTGTCCTGTTGGATCGTATCAGGATCAACCTGGACAGGTACGGTACAATGATCTTTGATATTTGATCTTTGATCTTTTGTACTCATTTCTTTGTAGGTTGCGTGCAAGGCATGTCCCGAAGGCACATTCACTGAGTTCGAAGGATCGATTGAAATTGGAGCTTGTCTGGGTAATTCTTCTGAAGATATTCATCCATATCTTTCGAAATGTCATCAACTGTTTCATTGCATTCTTGGTTATTTAATATTAAATAATAAATCTTTATTATTTACAGCAACATGTGGTAATGGTCTTTACTCCTCATCGGGTCTCATTCCCTGTCAACCGTGTCCTCGTCACACATTCTCTGGTCCTCCATCCGAGGGTGGAATTAAGAGATGTGAACCGTGTCCCGGAGGTGGATACACTGCTACTGTCAGTTTGCTTGAGAATCTTTTGAAAATGGAGTGTGGCTTAATTTTGTCATTATTACATTTCTTATAGATTTCCTGACAACTGATCCGATTTTGAGAATATATTTAAGTTACCCATAGATAAATGGAATATTGGAGACAAAATATATTTGGTTAAGGTCGGAGCTTCTGGTCCTTCTCAATGCAAGCAACCGTGTCAGTCTGGAACATATTCATCCACTGGACTACAACCTTGTTCAGTCTGTCCACTCAATACATATCAATCAGCTATTGGACAACAACGGTATCCTTATTGATCTATTCACGGAAACAAAACAAAACAGAAGAAACTCTCGTCTTTTTACACTTTTTTTGTGTCCTTTTCTTTTCTTTTCTGTTCTTAGAGGGGGCGATAGTATGGGATGATAGTCTTCATTTCATACATTATTTCTCTGTTCTTTTTCATCGAAAGGATCTTGAACGATAAAAAATTTCTTATTTAATTATTTATAAAAATCTATAATTCAGTTGCGAATCGTGCCCTGAAGACAGTCACACGAGAGGAAGTGGATCGACCAATTCGAGTGCCTGTGAGAAAGTTGACTGCGAACACGTCCACTGTAGAAATAAGGTCAGTGAATATTTCCTTATGTGATATTAAGACATGCCGAAAAAAAGAGAAAGACGCAAGAGAGTGTGCACAACGAGGATCTCCTTTTTCTTTTCTCTTCGCAACTTTGAACAATCGCACTATAACGTAACATCTATTGATGAATATTGAGATTGAAATGTCATAGCGTAATCATTTTTGTGTATCCTATGTGAAGACTGTAATACCAACTTTTGCAAAGCTAAAAGATAATAAATTGAGGACGTGAAACATAACTCAATGATACGTAGTTTGACGTCAGTATATACAATGCTACGAGTACATTTGCATATTTACATATTATGATTTCTTAATTTGACATATTCATTACAGGGTGAATGCATTGTCCGAGGCCACGCCCCCATCTGTCAGTGTCCTCCCGGGTACACAGGAAACCTCTGTGAGAAGGTAATATTGAGTATTTTTTTTATTGATTGAAAATCGTTAAATTTTAGACTGAACCTCTGTGTGACGCTCATCCTTGCGTGAATGGAGGAACTTGTGAGATCGTATCAGGCACATTCCGATGTAGATGCCCATCTGGTATGATCTTTGATCCTTGATCTTTGATCCTTGATTTTTTATGTTTGATCTCTTCCAGGATATTCTGGTCGATTCTGTCAATTAGGTCCTCATGAATGTGCGGGAGTCCGTTGTCCCAATGGTGGAGTATGTCATGATCTACCCGGAACAGAAACGACGAAGTGTATCTGTCGGTCAGTCATTTTGGATTCTTGCCAAATTGTCTCAATCAATCAATAATTGGTTCAGAACTGGGTTCTCCGGACCGCACTGTCAGGAGATCAATGATGCTTGTTCAGCTGAGAGGTTAGCTTATTCCAGCATTCTCTAATGATTTTTTTTAGGTTAAACTAATTATTTTCATCCTTTACGATTTTTATACATGCATAATAAAATTGATCCTGAAAGGTATAATAAATATTTCAACAGATCTCCTTGTATGAACGGTGCCGAATGTGTTCCTCTTGCACTCGGTCGATTCAAATGCAAATGTACACCCGGATGGGAGGGACCCACATGTGCTGACAATATTGGTTAGTTTTTTTTTATTTATTAAACCATCGGGAGAATTACATAGGTCATTAATCACGCAATGCATGCTCGTGTGAATAATTAGTGTGTGCAATGAAACATGGAACTCGGGGCGTTTCAAGAAACAAAAAAAATTAACTCGAGGTGTGTTTCTAATTCCCTTTTCATCATTCAAATATTAGAGAGAAAAATTATTAAGAACGAAAGAAAATGGAATTGTCTTTAATTGTATCGAAGACTACAAATAGCAAGCATCAATAGAATTTTATCGACAACAACTTTGTCTAGATGATAATAATTCAAAAATATTCATATAATAATATGGAATCGAATTATGATTGAGGAGTGGTAATGAGATCGTTGAAAAGTAATCGATAACAAGCAAAAAAAGGAATCATGGCATATTATGAGATCGGGATAATATACAAAGAGATCAAAGATCAAAAGGTGGTACAAAGATCAAAGATCAGTTATATAGTACACAGATGAAAGATCAAAGATCAACAAGATGGTATGAGAGATCAAAGATCAAGCCTTGCCAAACTCTGGATTGAATGCTGGAGGTGCGGTTGGTTCTTGGGTGGATACAGGGTCGAATCGATCCTTCAATTGATTGTACATTTTACGAAGAAGGAGAAGTTCGAATAGAGTGTAGAGGACGAAGGCGATGCAAAGGGCGAAGAAAGCACCTGATAATGGAATGGAATTAGATAACATTAAGCTTTATTGCTAGAAATATTATGTAATATTTAAATTATGCTTAACAGGTTTTTTTTTCATTACCATTGACAATGTCTGGAAACGTTCGGATCTATAGAGAAATTGAAACACGAATAATGCTGCTTCAACTACTCTAACCAAAGAGTTCTGTATACTATTTCTTCCTTTCCATGTTCGCTATATAGACAGAGAGACCTTATTAAAGGCATACCCAAGCTAATTTTAAACTGCTCTGACAATGCTCTCTCTCATTATTTGTCTACGAGAGAGCATTGCCAGAGCGGAGTGTAAAATTAGCTCGAGATGTGCTTCGTATAAATTCATACCAGCATAGTATTTCAATTCATGTTTGAGATCTTCTTTCTCTTTTGCCGTTAGATCCGATTCAAAGAAGAACTGAAATTACTCGATGAAGACCAAAAAACTCCCATATTTTCCCTTTGGCATCAACAAAATGGTATTATGTAAGAGAAGGGGCTATATAGGCTCCAGTTTCTGATCCTCTTCTATTATATCTAGACATCTCCTCCTTCTCTCATTCACTTGGAATGACTAATTGAACGGATACAGAGTGAGAGACAATGGAAGTGTGAGAGAGTACAGACTGTTATAGGGTGAGAGACAGTGAGAAACGAAGAGTGTCTAGAGAAAGAGAGAGACAATGGAAAATTGAGAAAGGCGGAAAGACAAAGAAGGATATGCCCTCTCTGAATCTCCCTTTCTGTCACTCAAGATACATGGATTTCGAGGCATAGACCTCAGTCTCTCGATGGTCCCAAGAGGGTTCGACCAAACCCGTCTCATGTTTGCCGCTCACCTCGTAAACAGCAAACAACGCATTATTCATGCCAGCTGACTGTCCACTGAAGTAGACTGCCATTACGATGAGAGCGATGGTACCGCAGATCTGAAAGTGACACATGGTGTGGTCGACGTTTATCAATATTTCGATCTCTATTGGAATTCTATAGGTAAGCTGTGAAATGGTAAATGTCAGAATGGATGAACGCACCAGGAGTCCGGTAACAAGAACGAGACGGGGCCAGCAATAGTGCGCGATCTTCCTGTAACATTCATGTTGCAAAGATTAGATGTAGGAAGAGATATTATGCATTTTATGATTTAAGCGTCCAAATGGAGTATTTATATAAATAATTATAAATGACACTTATGTTTAAACAAACTTCTTTGGTGCGAGACAAATGAAGACCGTTCCTATGAGTTGACAAATGAGAAAGGCTGTACAGAAGAGAAATGAGAGAACGATGAGCCAATCACTTAAATGGAATTGTATAACAAGATGTAATAGGCTTAAACTATATCATTATAGAATGAGATAAATGTTCATTTTATCTTCTACAATTACACTCCGATCTAATTTGAATCTTTACACTCTTCCATACTTCTCGTTTGCTTTGTCTACGAGAGAGAGAGGAAGGCTAGAACGGAGAGTCAAATTGGCTTGGTGTGTGCCTTTAATTGTTTTGTTCTTCGTCAAATGTTCATGCGCTGTCAAGAGAACCATCTCTTCTCATGAACAACTATCTTTCGTTATCGCTTTCTGTTCCCCCCTTTAAACGTTCCATGCGTGTTCTCGATTCCTCCTCTCGAGTCACGCAATCTACCAGTTCACCCAATTCTCGAACACAAATAAATGGAGTGGTTGCGGTTTGTGCGGTAATTGTCAGATTTGAGTGTTACTACTCTCGAACGAACAAGGTCAGATTGTATAGAAAATTGAACAAGACTAGAATAATCGCTAACGACAGTAAGTTTTCATTGCTGAGCAAACATTGTAGACACGATATTTACTATAATCTCCGATGTAGTGTTCATTTTGAGTCAATAACTCCATGATTGAATCATTTCAGCTGATGGACTTTGTGTTGTTATGATTCAATATGAATATAATAGTGTTAGTCTCGGGTCTTTGGACCGCCCCTGGCCTTGTGATAGACAATATGGCCCTCCTATGGCTAGTTAGACAATATGAGTAATTCAATATGGTCGAAGGCTTTGAATTCGTGGACCCAATGCAATTATGGTTATGACGAATAGTGTAGATAGGATAAGACAATGTTGTGGATATTGTGAAGTAACCGGAACCGAAACCGAAAACCGGAACCGAAACCGAATGAACCTGAAGGATCATTCTAACAAACACAAATAATGAATCCATTAAAGGCAGTTTGAAGGATTCCACTACTTACTAATTTCTAAAGCCAACTTATTCAATTCGATATATAAAATGTAGATGGAAAAGTATCCAAATGTAACTTCGTTCTACTTTTCTATTCCCAATTCTATCTACACTAATGGAGTCTTCCTCTCCTCTCATCTTTCATCCTTGTCCCCTCTCCCTCTCTCCCTCTCCGTCCCTCTCTCCTTCTCCTTCTCCCTCTCCCTCTCCCTCTCCCCCTCCCTCTAGACCCTCTAACTTTGCCATGTTCACTATTGACCAATTCTTGAATGCGTTGTTCGACTCACATAAACAGCCTCTCTTTCTCCTTCTCCTTCTCCCTCTTCCTCTCTCTCTCCCTCTCTCTCTCCTCCTCCTCTCCTCCTCCTCCTCTCCTCCTCCCTCTCCCCTTCATCTCCCTCTCTTCCTTCTCCTTCTCCTTCCTCTTCTCCGTTTCTTCGACTTGTTCGCACAATTGTGTGCCCCTCTTACCCCCGATTGAACAAAACAAAAGGGGGCATGAAATGAAGAGAGGAAGAGGGAGACAGAAGAGAAGAGAGGCATTAGATGTCTCAAGGTACGAAACTCATGGTTCTACACAGAAGCCTTTCACTCTATTACTAATGCTTGAAATTAGTAAGTGGAACGGATAATATAGGGAATATTGGGAGGGTTAATAAAGCCCCAGAATCGATAGACTCTCTTCAACAAGCGCGAGAACGACAACATAGAACATGAAAACCTTAGAAAAATGCGCTGGATTTTTGGAATTCAAAGTGAGAAGATCAAGTGAGAAAGAATACAGATAGATAGGAGCGACAATTTTATTCTAACAACCAAAGACGAATAAATAACGTACGTTTGTCCTGCGAGTAGATGTTTGAAGATATTATATGCGAACATTGCAACGATTACTGTATCAAATACAGATAGGATCTGTAAAAGATCAAAGATCAACACCAGAAATGCGTCAGTGCACTAGAAACGTGTCAATGAAGTCGTACCGTGGCGCATTTGTGCACCGGCAGACAGCAACAGGCGAACATTCTGTAGCAGCCGACTGCACAAACTGCACAGATAGCGGTGTCTCGGATGGTAGATGCTCGGACTCCGGCGATACGCCGGTCTATAATTGATCTTTGATCTTTGGTCTTTGAACTCAATCTAAACCCTCTAGAGACTTTACAAGAGTCAAAACAATTAAATAGTAATCAATGAGACAGAGTAACCATAGTAATGAAAGAGGCCTAGTGAGACACTACTCGCTCTTCCTACAGAGAATTGTATACAAATGGAAGAAATGGTGTCCAAGCCCGAGCAGTCAGGGGACAATACTAACAACAGGGCGCTAATACTCGACTCAATAATCTATGCCTCACCATGGCCCACTCTCTTATTGATTACGAGATAGACAGCGAATTTTAAATGAGCCCCAGGCGGGAAAACAAAGAATTCAAATCGTGAAAGGGGCGGTAGATTCAAATTTACCTCCTCCTCCACTTTGTTCCTGTTGTGAGGACGTGTTTGGTTGAGTGAGCTGCTCTATGAGAGAGACTATCGCTGGCACGAACGGAAGTGTTGAGGCAGCAGCGGAGGGGGCGGAGCCAAGGGAGTAGGCGTGGCCTCTGTGGGCGGAGCTTATGATAGATGAGTGGGCGGGGCATTCATGACAAGTGCAGACATGACTCTTCACTGTGGTAGTGATAAGCTGACGGGAGTGACGAGGAGCAGGGATGGGATTACCGAGGGGATCAGTGGATGGGAGCATGGTTGGACATATGGATGGTTTGATTATTTATATAAATATAAATATAAATAGATGACCCGTGTTATCGTCGAAGAGAGGAATCGATCTGAAAGAAGAGAATAAGTGAGATTTGAAACAAACGAAAAGGAAACGAGGAAAATTGCATTGAAAGACGCAAAGGATTGCTTGATTGAGGGAGATCTCGAGGGTGAGACTGAGCTTCGAAATGGGAAATTGTGGGTACGGTAATGAGGTTCGGCGAGAGTAAAAGGACTGAATATAGAATACAACAATTTGGATAGATGAAGAGCAATGGAAAGAGAGAGTAGAAGGCAGAGGAAAGAAGAGATATGGGAAGAGAAGATAAGTAACAAGGCTCTCTTGACTCTATTAGAATATTCTACTTTTTCTTCGTTCCTACATTTCTTATAGCTACAAATTGCTCTCTCTCTATCCCTCTCAATCTCCCTCTAAATTTACCTCTCATTCTCTCTTTACTTCTCCCTCTTCCTCTCCCTCTCGTTTTTCCTCCTCTTCCTGTCCCTCTCCTTCTCCCTTTACCCGTATCCTGTACCTCTCCAATCCCACGTCTTCTTCTACCTCTCCATTCTCTCCCTCCTCTCATCAATATACATAGGTCTGTTAATGACACGTATTCATCTTAGTCCAATGGGTACTACAAATGGTCTCCATTTACGTCGTCTATGGATAACAACCATCATGCGTCACGTTATTCTATCTCTAACACCAAAGACCTAGGTACTGTTTGCTAAAAAACTGTCTTTCAAAGGAAATTACTTCGAGGGATACCATGCATAATGGTCATCCATATCAAAAACAATCAAAGAGACAAAGAAAAGTGCATAAAATAAAGAAACATTATGGGGTTGAAACAGTGAATAATGAGAGAAGGGACCACCGATAGATATCAATGATGGTGGAGTAGAGTAGATAGATGTGGAATGGCCATCAACCTCTATTGTAACGACTTGAGTGATGACTCAGAAGTGAGGAGGAACAGAGGGAGAGGGAGAGGGACAGAGGGACAGAGGGAGAGAGAGAGAGTAACACAGGGAGAGGGAGAGGGAGAGGGAGAGGGAGAGGGAGAGGGAGAGGGAGAGGGAGAGGGAGAGGGAGAGGGAGAGGGAGAGGGAGAGGGAGAGGGAGAGGGAGAGAAGGAGAGGGAGAGATTAAGATGGGCGAAAATTGAGATAACGACTGAATGGATGCACGATTGTTATGGAAGTTGTACTTGGAGGACTCCATCTTAGGTGAGAGGAGAGGGAGAGGGAGAGGGGAGAGGTACGAAGATGCAATGAATAGATAAGAATGTGTTGTAGAATCAGGTGATATCGGTGTTTGTGGAATAAGTCATTAAAAGAATAAGAAATTTCGAAAGGAACGAATATTTCGGAATATGTTCAAAACAGAAGAAAATAAGAGCGAAGACTGAGTGTAATAGAGTTTTCTTCATCTTTTCACGACTTTGACATGGGAAAAGATGATGATACTGATGACGTGTTGAAGTGAAATAACTTTAATCAAACTTATTTAAATGCACACCCTGAACTTCACTCACTCCTCTCTGGCAACGTTCTCTCGAAGGCAAATAAAGCGAGAGAGCATTGTCAGAGCGGAGAGGTTCACATTAGCTCGGGCTGTGTGTTTAGAATAATAAAAGAACATGACTGGGGTGAATGGATGAAGGGAGGACAAGTGTTCTATTCTCGATGAGAGATAGAATTCATATCTCCATTGACTTCTTTTATCACTTTCTCTGTCTTTCTACTCTTTCATCTCTATTTCTCATTCTCTAACCGTCTACACTCTCTCGTACCACCGTTATCTCTAACAGCCATTCGTTCTCTAACCCCTGGAGCGTTGGAATGTGAGAAAAGCCACAATATTGTTCGGCTTTTGAAAATTCCTAACTAATCTAAAAAGAAAATGTACGAAATGTAGAAATTTTTTATAAAATAAGTCAATGATCTGTATTTAATCTTCTGAAGGAAAGAATAAGAAGAACAGAAGAAAAGTGACTTATATGTCGCTTTTAGTGTGAATCAAGATGGATGACTGAGTTTCACCTCCCTCTCCCTCTCCCTCTCCCTCTCCCTCTCCCTCTCCCTCTCCCTCTCCCTCTCCCTCTCCCTCTCCCTCTCCCTCTCCCTCTCCCTCTCCCTCTCCCTCTCCCTCTCCCTCTCCCTCTCCCTCTCCCTCTCCCTCTCCCTCTCCCTCTCCCTCTCCCTCTCCCTCTCCCTCTCCCTCTCCCTCTCCCTCTCCCTCTCCCTCTCCCTCTCCCTCTCCCTCTCCCTCTCCCTCTCCCTCTTTTCCTCTTCATCTCCCTTTTCCTCTTCATCTCCTCTGACAAATATCTTCTTCCTTCTAACTAATCCCTCTCGAAAGAGTGCTCGTCTCCATTCATAAACTGAAGTGGATCCATGTATTTTGATAAGGGATTATCTATCTCTTCTATCTATGAAGAGATCTACAACAGAGAGATATAACAGTTCGTGCTAGCCAAATGCGATAAATGGTGCGCAATTTGTTTTGGTAGTAGACTATACCAGAATGCATATACAAAACGATCGTATTGTACGGTAATATCTATCTATTCATAAGGGACAGTTTCGAAATAACACGACTGATGGAATAAACAATAGAGATAAACAAAACAATTTATACTGTAAAAATGAGTCACGTTTCACATTGAAAGGAAACTAAAAAACTCGGTCGTGACCATTTCTTTCTTTTTTCGTTCATTGTTTTCATGTACAGTGATCGGTAATGCGCGACCAATGAATTAACCATATTATCTCGAAACGCGAAGTGTTCAAAAATCGTGAAAAGAAACGAAAAAATTGAGAGAGTGTGTAAAACGAGGAGAGTTTTCTCTATTTTTCTTTTCTTTGCTCAATTGACAATAATAAAAAAAATATCAAAATAAAAGTGATAATAATATAAATAATCTTCAGATGATTGTTCTGGATCGTCGTGTTCAATGGGTGCACAATGTATCGATTTGATCAACGACTTCAAATGTGAATGTCCTCCCGGATTCAGTGGAAAGAGATGCACTGACAAAGGTTTTTTATTTAATTATTTAATTTATTATTAATTTAAATAAAATATAATGTGAAACTCTTCGTTCATATCTTTGTTCATGTTTGAATATGTTTCAATCAATCCATAAACACATTGGTATGAGGAAGACAGTTAATGTGTTTGAACAAGCGTAGGTAAAAATAAAATATAAATATAATTGTAGAAGAACTGTGTACTGCTGATGCATGTCTTCATGGAATGTGCATCGACAAACTAACTTCTAAGGTACGCAAACTTATGACCCTATTACTTAAGTTAATTGATCTTAATAACTTTCTTATGACGCTAGGAGCTTAAATCAATTGACCGTTGACCTTAAAGACTTACTTATGACCTTAACCCTTAAGTATTCTGTACTTAAGGAATGCGTGTGTGAGCCAGGTTGGACTGGATCATCGTGTGATGTCAATGTAGACGAGTGTCATGATAATCCTTGTGAGAATGGAGGGTCATGTCGTGATCAGGTACTTAATGCTTAGCGTTACTTAAGAGTTATTTAAGAGATAAGTCACTAAGTCATTTCATTAAGGTCAATGGGTACACTTGTGAGTGTCCGACAGGCTATCATGGTTCGAGATGTCAACATCTTATCGATCATTGTGCTGCTCAACCTTGCTCCAATAATGGTGAGGATTTACACACATCAATTTTGAACATCACGTGTTTCTTTGGTAAAACATGAAAAAACAATAGAAAATGATCTCATAAATCCGTGGAAAGAAAACAATGAACTAGTGTGTGACATAAAATGACGATTGTCAAGGAGAATAATAATAATAAATTTATCCGATTTTTAAAATTCATAATGAAATGTTCGAAAAATAAGATAAAGTTGTGACCTCCTGACTTTTCTGTGTTGATACAACGATACATTTATGGTTTATTATTTTTGCAATAATATTAATTAATTAATTAAGGTACGTGCACTAACTTGGGTGCTTCATTCTCCTGTGAATGTCCTCTTGGATATGAAGGAGATACATGTGATGAGAATGTCGATGATTGCAAGGCTGCACTGTGTCATCAACAGGTATGCTCATCCCTTTAAGGGTACACCCCGAGATAATCTGACAATGCTCTCTCGCTTTCTTTGTCTACGAAAGAGCGTTGACAGAGCGGAGAGTAAATTAGCCCGAGATGTGCTTTTATGATCTATAAGAAAGTTATGAAAAGAATAGAAATCTGAAAAAAAAACTATTTGTTTTATAAACTCTCATGCCTCTTTTTTTCTTTTTTTCGTGACTTTTGAAAAATTATTTTATTTTGATTAATACGGGTACTAGCTGTTTAGTCTAACTTGCTCCACAGCATAAATTTAATCAAGAAAGTAAATGAAAACTTTGTGTGCTAACAAGGGAATGGTCTCAATTCGGCCTGGCCTTATGAGATGTCAATAGTGTGACTAGAATCAGTTATAGATGCTGATCGCAAATCCGTTTTTAGACAGTGCCTAATCGACCTGAGCTTCGAGAAAATCGATATTGAAATTTGGCTTTCTGGCCTGGCTGGTCGATTCGAATGTTCATTTGGTCTCCTACACTAAACTATGCCGAAGATTCGTTAACTCATCTATCAACCATCGAGACAACGACCTGCTTTTCTATTTTCTTTTCTGGTTTTCATAATCACAGCAAAATATTTCAATCTTTTGACAAGAAAAAAACAGCAAAAGAAAACCGCTTCAAAGTGGATCGAACCCGAGGCAATCAAAAGTGAACGTGGACACCTTATCCACTACAGCACGTAGGGTCCGTTAAAACATCTATCAACTCTGTCGAGAGTTGATAGATGTTTTAACGAACCCATCGGGATAGTTTGGTGTAGGAGACCACGCGAACTTTCGAATCGACCAACCAGCCCAGAAAGCCAAATTTCAGTATCGATTTTCTCGAAGCTCAGGTCGATTAGGCACTGTCTAAAAACGGATTTGCGATCACCATATATAACTAATTTTAGTCATACTATCCACATCTCATAAAGTGAGGCCGAATTGAGAACATTTCCTTGTAAACTATGAAAAGGTTATTATATTTTTCTTATATATTTTTCTCTGATTCAGGGTTCGGAACGTTGTGTGGATGGAATCGACACATACGATTGTGTGTGCAATCCTGGATGGGAGGGCAAAATGTGCGAGACGAAGATTAATCAGGTACAGTCAACATTTTATTTGGATTAAGAAGGCTGTTTAGTCTAATTAGATATTGAATTAATATGATAACCATACGTCGATTATTTAGAAAGACCAAGTAAATAAAAGGGAACAAAATTAGAAAATATTGCATGAAATTCGTTTACTAACGTCTAAACGAATGAAAATTCATGATATTTTCTATTCCATATTATCATAATAATCGATGAATAACGAGGAAAATATCATGTTTTAATGTGAATATTGAATGAATGAATGAAGTATTCGGGTGTATCAAATAAATAAATAAGTATTATAGTGTGGAGGTGATCCATGTCTGAATGAGGGAACATGTGTGGATACGGGACCTTCCTTCATTTGTGAATGTGCCAGTGGATGGAGTGGATCAAGGTTTGTTAGAGATTTTTAAAAATTTATTATTACTATTCTGTCATTGAAATGAATTCGATTGGCTTCTGGAATAAATGGTGATCAATCATAAATGAAAACAAACTGTTTGTCTAATGACATGATTGAAACGCTAAATCCACAAGTTGTATTCTAAAATCTTAATGTTAGATTTATAATAATGCTGTAAATATTATATTATATTTTAAAATGGTCTATTGGATGTGAATACGGCATCCGGGGTCACGTGAAAGCAATAGAAGAACCAGGCAGTCACAATGTCGATTTCAGATGTGAGATGGAGACCGGAGCTTGTTCGACCAAACCATGCAAGAACGATGCAATCTGTTTGAATCTCGCTAACGACTATTTCTGTGTTTGTCCCGAAGGTAACATTCATTTTGAATTTTTGTCGGAAGACTGCTGCTTTAACATCGGCATTTACATAGTCGAAGTTATGATTGTTGTGAAACATGAATCTTCCGGGTAAAAAAACTCGTCTTGATTTTTAAGGTAGACCATGAGATTTTAAGATCTTAAAAATATATTTATTATGATAAAATATATAATCTATTTTTAGGTGTATCTGGTCGTAACTGCGAGCATTCACCCGATCGTTGTATCGGAAACCCTTGTAAGAATGGAGGAGTTTGTACTGATCTTGGGTCCCATCTGGAATGTTCCTGTCCGGCTGGACGAAGCGGAGATGGTACAGTATCCAATCAGGATATTGATTGAATATTGATTTCTTCAGGTTGCCAATTCTTGGCTGGAACTTGTTCATCAGAGAGTTGTCAGAATGGAGGAGAATGTGATGGAGAGCGGTCGTGTAAATGCAAGAGAGGTATGAATTTCATTATCTCACTTCACGTTTCTTCATTTCAAAGGCGCAGCAAATTTGAAACTCTTCGATCTCGCAATGCTCTCTCGCTCTCTTTATCTACGAGAGAGAGTATTGCTAGAGCTTATAGAGTTTCAAATTAGCTCGGGGGGAATGAATTTTAATTTTATCTTCTATTCGATTAGGCTTTGTTATTACAAATCCTATTATTATACATCATTTGAAACATATAAAATCATTCGATTTAGGCTTTTCTGGTTCTCATTGTGAAGTGAATGTCGATGAATGTGCTCAGATGATTTGCCCTAAGGGAGCAAGGTTACTTTTATTTTGATTAAAGTAATCTTTAAATTGTCCAAATTGATTATTTTAAGATGTGTCGATCAGATCGGTTCTGCTGTCTGTGTTTGTCCAGCTAATGCAACAGGGATCAATTGTGATAAGGTACGGTAGTTCTGTAGATCAATCAGTATTTATTGATTTCTTCCTTATTATTAAAGTTCTTATTGCTCCTCATTGCGAACACTATATTTGGTCGTTTAAAACATTCAATACTAGAACTAATTGCAGGCAATCGATATCGATTACGATCTTCGTTTCTCTCTCGACGCTCATCCTTCACATGCTGCACGACGAGTTCCGACTCTCACAACGAAAACTTCGTCTGAGATTACGGTAGCCGGATGGGTCAAGTTTGATGAAATCAATGGAAATGGACGTATTGCTACACTGTACAACAGCAGGTACAATCTTTTTTAAGTGATTGAAATAAATTTTTGAGGCTTGTAATCAGGTCAAAAAGGTGTTGTTCACGATATACCTGTTGCTTCAAATTCGCAAGATATGTAAGAATAAGTTGCCAAAATATATATTACATTACAGTTCATCAAACTTCGCTTCATCCCTACGTGAAGTTCTTTCTATCTCATCGTCTGGTATTTCATTCTCTCTTATTCCATCCACTCCTCCTCTCATCGTCTCATGGCCCACTGGACAACCAATCAATGATGCTAAATGGCATCACATTGTAAGTATCATATTTTTATTTCCGTCTATTTTTATTTATGCATCCTATTTTCGTTAATTAATCGATTAATTAAATAAATTAAATTGAGGCTGTGACATGGAGTTCCGTAACCGGAACCATTTCGGTTATCTTGGATAGTGTGAGAGTCTTCACGGACAGTGATCATTCAAAAGGAGCCAAATACGATGCAAGGTAAATATCGATTCCCTCATCTTTGAAACCAGAATCATGGATTTGTTTGGAATTTTCAGTTTCATTTTGTCCTTGGGAGCTCCGTTGAACACAACAACGATGAATTCATTCAATGGTCGATTGACTCGATTCTCTGTATGGGAAAGGGCCCTCGACTTCGAGGCTGAAATCCCCATGCTCGTTGGAGATTGCCAGAGTGCACCTGTAGGTTTACAATGATTTACTAACCATTCAAAATGTTCTGAAATCTTGTTTTTCGTAAAGTACTCAAAGATCACCCTAATCGATACAATTTTGAAAGGGTTGTCATACGCAGTTTGTCAATTACATATTCACTGTCGTTATGTTTATTACTAATTATAAAAAAATATAAATATTCTTTTTAAAGGAAATTTTCCCTGGTCTTCTCATTCGCTTCTCTGATTTCGATGATATCTCTGGAAGAGTTGAAAGATTATCGAAGAGTGAATGTGGAAGGGATGAAGAAGAGAAGAAGGATAGAGGAGATATTCATCTTGAGGTATACTTTCTTTTATTACTATATTCAAATACAATACCTAAATTATGTACCAATATAAAGAGTAGTAATAAAAGTAATAATAAAATAAATAAAAGTAATAATAAATAAAAGTAGAAAGTAATAAAATCCAGAAATTAAAGACAGAATTTTGTAATTGTTGATTCGATGTTTCATATACTTCATAACTACATAGTTCTATTCATCAAAGATAATATTCGAGATATATGTCACATATAATTAATTAATTCAAATATTATAGTTCTGTCCGGATGATATCACTATCGTGACGTCTGCTAGGGAAACAAATGGAAGTTGGCAGGTAAAGATCAAACGATCAAAGATCAAAGATCAATTCCGCTTTACTCAGGAACCTCGTTTCTCGCTAGCTCCTGTAGCAGATTCTACAGCACATATCGTTGGAATTCGTCAGAATCTTCGTCCAGATCAACTATTATCGATTGGAATTCATGATGTTATCTATGTTGCTGTTGATGATATTGGAAGGACAAAGCATTGCTCATTCAAGGTATAATGTACACTGGTGCACGTTATCCTATTCAAATTGTTTGAAAGAGGATATCAAGAGGCGGTTTTTCTCAATGAATAAAGTGCTAAAATGATGTTTATATCGATCAGTTTTGATCTTTGATCTACCTACTGAAAACCAATTAATAATAATGATGAATTACCAGGTGAATGTTATCCGATCCCATTGCCCTCGATTGCCCGAACCAGTGAATGGACAA
Source organism: Parapristionchus giblindavisi (assembly GCA_943737045.1). Lineage (NCBI taxonomy): Eukaryota > Metazoa > Nematoda > Chromadorea > Rhabditida > Diplogasteridae > Parapristionchus > Parapristionchus giblindavisi. The sequence goes on along the minus strand of CALSFV010000312.1, from coordinate 32,808 downwards.
CAAAACTGCGAGAGTTGGGGACCACAATTGAGATATAAGGTAAAGATACAGTAACACTAGAAGATACAGTACTCCTTGCATCAATAATAATCAATATTTATCGATTCTTACAAGGGAAGCACCAGTTGCGACGGAGACGATTCTGAAAGCGACCCATATGGGTCGTTAGGGTTGAGGGGGAGACCGCCAAAACTGTTTTCAAAAGTTGCCAAACTGTTCTGGTATTCGATATTTTCAACCAATATTTTCAACGCATGAGCGGATAAAATGCCATTACTATGTGTTCAATGAAGCTGCAGGTTTCAAACTTGGCAGAGACAATACCCCATGAGTGATACAAAACCTGGTCTAGTATGGGCCCGATCAGTTGAATTCTGGGAAATTTTAAAAATTTATTTTTTCTCATTTTGAGAGGTACAGGCAGTACCTTCTCAGGTTAATTTCGATTCAATTTAAAAGCCAGATGTCTTCTATATATAGTAGACGACAATATACTAGAGTTTAATGAAATTTCGTGTTTCTCGGGAAAAGTTATAATTGAAGAAAGATGGTAGAAACCAGTTTCACGCTTTTTTTCGAAATTGTCTGAATTTGTCCGATTAGGCTTAGACTTTGCCACGACAATTATCATGAAGACAAAAGATGATCCCTATAATAGAATAGCTATGGATGCTCTTTTAGTCCCACAGCAAATCATTTTACTTTTTTAGACTTTCTGCGAAAATCATGTATGTTCAAAATTGCTCAAAATTCAACCTATCGGGGTCATTCTCTACCATGTTTTGGAAAACTCGTGGGCTATTATCTCTGCTAAGTTTGGAATCTGCAGCTTCATTGAACACAGAGTTATGGTATTTTAGCGGCGCATATTTTGAAAAAATATTGATTGAAAATATCGATTACCAGAACAGTTTGGCAACTTTTGAAAACAGTTTTCGCGGTCTCCCCCTCAACCCTAACGACCCATATGGGTCGCTTTCAGAATCATCTCCGTCGCAACTGGTGCTTCCCTTGTTAGGCGTTAAGCCAGACTTTCTTAAAAAAATAATATTTAGTAGTTAGTCGAACATGTTTTACTAAATATCGATTGAATATTGATTGAATTAAGGCTTGTTCAATTCGTTGCCGTGAAGGATTCGCATTCTCCGTTCCTCCTTCATCTTTCTACACCTGCGCTGCTGATGGACTGTAAGTATTACTTTAAATGTACTGCCAATTCATCAATTTATTTATTACTTTAATTATACGCTACAGTATTTCAAGAGTATCTCTAAATCGATACCGTATACCGTAGAGTACTGTACTCAATGGGTACTGTATCGTTCAATGAATCCATTCAGATGGCGTCCAATTCCTGAAGGAGCTTCCGATCACGCTCCATTTAGATATCCTCAATGTACAAGGTAATATTTATGATAATAATAATAATAATAATAATAATAATAATAATAATAATAATAATAATAATAATAATAATAATAATAATAATAATAATAATAATAATAATAATAATAATAATAATAATAATAATAATAATAATAATAATAATAATAATAATAATAATAATAATAATAATAATAATAATAATAATAATAATAATAATAATATAGTGTCGAGGGATGTGATTTATGGAGGAATTGAATTGTAACAGAGCATACCCCGGGCTAAATTGAAACTCTCCGCTCTCGCAACACTCTCTAGCTTTCTTTGCTTACGAGAGAGCGGTACCAGACCAGGAAAATCCTTCTGCTTTCAGACATATTCCTGTCACTCGAATGATCTCTCTCAATCTCAACTACCCCGCTGTCTCACCATGTACTTCGGCTGGAAGGTAATATATTGATGGATCAGTCCACTTCGACCACCCTGTCTAGTATGGATAGAAAGCGCGATAGTTTGGTCAGAGTATAGCGTGAGAGCTAAATTCGATTGGGAAGTTCCTTTCCGCTTTGTTCAAAAGTTGCGAAAAGAAAAGAAAAATAGAGTGAGCTCTCATGATTTCGCACACTCTCTCGCCTTTTTTCCTTTTCTTTTATCGACTTTTGAACAGAATATTAATTAACTTCATTCAGGGATTCACTCCGAGAGAATGTAAAGTCTCGCATTGAAACACTCAACGAACAATGGGCATTCTGTAATCTCAAGTGAGTTTTGAGTTTTGATTTTTGATATTTGATCTTTGGTCTTTGATCTTTGATCTTATCATATCTGTTCTTACAGGGACGCCTCTGGCTGTGTTGGATCAAAGATCGAAGTGGAATGCGAATCAATCGCTTCGATGATGATGATCAGAAGAGCTAAGAAGGATCTCACTGGATCTAACGTATCGTAATTTTACTTGATCTTTGATCTTTGAACTGTTTAGGATGAACACGATCTAACCGAGATCTACAGAGAGAAACGAGAAGATCGTCCACTGCAGCAAATGTTCAAATTGAAGGTGGAACTACCTGTGAAACGGTATCTTTGATCTTTTCTATGTTGATCTTTGATCTTTGATCTTTCAGTGAAAAACTCTTCGACCCTAAGACGGGTCGTACACTATCGGTCGTGGAGATTCTCGAGGAAGAAATACTCGGTAGGAGAGTACTCAATCTTGAGAAGGTACACAACTCAATTATTGATTTTTCGTGATTTCTCGATTGATTGATTGTAGATCCTACCAAACGGTCGTCCAGATCTCCATTCACTGCGTGTCAACGATGTCTTCCATTGTCAAACGGGATCTGTGGTCGTCGAAGATCTCTGTGGTATGATACATTTCAGTCTTCCTTTAGCTTTGCCATCATTTTCCAAACAATATTGAGTGTTGTCTTCACTGTAAACGTTATTAATTTATCAATGAAAATAAAAAGCATTTAAGATAAATATTATTTTGAGTGCCTTGTGCGCCCGGAACCTTCTTCGATGCTCCATCGCAAACTTGTATTCCTTGTGCCACTGGACAGTATCAATCACAACCTGGAAGGTATACTGTAGCTGATAGATAGAAATACCGTAACCCATCGATCGTTCCAGGACGCAATGTCGGGCGTGTCCGGCCGAATTCACTACTGTCACACGCGGAGCTGTTGATGAGAATGAGTGCAAGAGTAAGTGCAGTAATGTTGGTGTACTGTCCTTTCAGCTACCGTAATCCATACTTGCAGTATCCTGTCCGGTGGGTCACTTCCTTGATCTCGCGGATCCCACTTCGACACAGTGCAAACCATGTGGATTCGCATTTTATCAGGTAAGAATTGTTATGTAGTGATGATTACCTTTCCATCATGCTGCACACTGCGCATCGACCCATAACACGAGGGGTATTTCTCAATGAACAAAGTCTTAAATATTATGTTTATAGTAGCGATAGGTGATTGAATAGGCAATGGTAATCAATATTTTTGATTAAGTTTGAATAGTTGTTTTTGTAAGATTTCATCATCTAAATAATAATCAATATTCTTGATTTAAAGGCTGTGGCGGGTTCCTTTGAATGTTCCTCATGTCCAATCGGACAGACGACTCTCACTACAACAGCGACGTCCATTTATGAATGTAGAGATGAATGTCCCGGTATGAATATCTCTATCTCAATCTCTTTCTCTCACCTATACTCTTTATTCTATTTATTCTATATTTTATTTCTACATATTATTCAACATTAAAATCATCATCACCAAATAAATCATTATTATTCATTGTATAATATTTTCACCATTTGATTGGTAAATTTAATGATTCTAAGGTACATATTTTAGTGATATAGAAACAAGAATCCGATGGGCTCGTTCGCCATTTTCGTAAATCAAACATTGAATTTTTGTACAATAATTTTTATTTGTGTATATTATTTCTAGATGGTGAAGAGCTGTCGTCTTCTGGTGGTTGTACGCCATGCCCTCATGGATGGTATAGAGGACGAGGTGATCGCTCAATAAATCGATAAATCAATATTTAAAATATCAAAATTAATTTCAGGATCGCACGCTCGTTGTGTTCAGTGTCCCTCGGGTACTACAACATCAAATGAGAGAGCAAAGAGAAGAGAGGAATGTGACACTCCGAGATGTAGTCTGGGACAGTTCCTCGTGCCTACAACGTATGTTTTATTGATTTTAAAAAAAACTCTTTTTTAAACTTTTTAGAAAGTTCACGTCGCCTTTTCGTAGTATGATTATTGAATGTTATTTTTTCTAGATAAAATTATCAATATCTGCTTAATTTTGATTTTTAAAATTTTAATATTTAGTAAGCAGTGCCAATTGTGTCCTCGGGGTGCATTCCAAGACGAAGAAGAGAAAACTTCATGCAAATTGTGTCCCTCTGATCATACTACAGCTGCTCATGGTAAGATCAATTATTTTATTTTATTGTTGATCCACGTCTCTGAAAATGCTAAATGTGTCCAGGAAAAGAAAAGAAACGAAGATCACTCGCAGTTTCACACATTTTTCTTTTCTTGAGTTACTCACGCAAGCTTCATTTGAATTTAAACTATGCATATTTCCCGCATATAAATGAATCTGCAAAAATATGTTGACGAATTGATTCATTTCATATGGCTTTAAATCTAATTAGTAACTATATTTTCCTGATTGATAGGAGCGACAACGTCATCTCAATGTTATTCAACTAATCAATGTGCAACGGGAGAGGATAATTGTTCATGGCACGCTCTCTGTATTGATCTACCTGATGATCTCGATCAACCGAGATTTGAGTGCAGGTACGATATACTTAATGACTTAATTAAGAGACTTAGGAAGACTTAGGATTAATGAGTATTATTGCAATATAAATTTCAAAATCCATTGCAGGTGCAAGCCAGGCTATCGTGGAAATGGAACACACTGTTATGGTAAACTTCATATCCTTTTTTTCTTGTAACTTATACCGCTGTTTTTATGCGTACCATTGTCATCGAAACGAATAAGATCGGTCATTGTTTTCTATACAAAATAATAAGGTTAAAGGCACACTCCAAGATAATTTTAAACTCTTCGCTCTATCTCGTTTCGGTGTCAACGAGAGCGCATTGCAAGAGTGGATAGAAAAATTAGCTCGGGTGTGCCTTTAAAAATAAATTAATGCGACCTTGGAAACTCCTAATCTCCTCATTCATTCCAGATGCATGTCAGAGTTTCTGTCTCAACGATGGAGTGTGTAAGAAGAATCCCATTGGATACGTCGAATGTGTGTGCAAGGAAAGTTTCTCCGGTGAACGATGCGAACAACGATATCAACCAAAGGGACAAAAGGTATACTGTAGTATCTATCGATCGATGAAGTACCGTAATCTTGTTATGGATACTGTAATTTCCATGAAATACCGTAACATAGTTATGGATATTGTAATCTACATTGATCGATGAAGTACCATACAGCAAATTCATGTGCTCTTATAAAAATGGATTTAGCCCTGAAAAACTTAGTAATATTCATTAATATTTATATCGTTTAAGGTTGCAATCGTAACAGCCACAATCGGAGCCATTGTCGCTCTTCTCATTGTTATCGTTATTGTTATCTTCATGATCTCATTCCGAACTAATCGAGTTATCGATTCTGCTGAGAAGGTTTGATCTTTGATCTTTGATCTATCTCTGATTTTATCTCTCTACAGGGTGCGGGTCTTGGAGCTCCACTGGGACTCCGTAATGGATTATCGATTGGAGCTCTAGGCGGAGCTCCAGGAGGAAGCACCGGAGACACATTCTCAGCTCTCGGAGGACCAAACTTCATGATGAGTAATAGAATGACTGGAGGTGAGGCATTTGTTTTTCAAGAGCAGTCACATTCTTATTCCCATAGGTGGGCGCGTGAAAACGAATATTTTTTGCGCACAGCCTTACCTTCCCATGATGGCCTTGCACATAGACGTGCCCCGCAAAAAAATGAAAAATTTCCGGCTGAATTCGTAAAAAAATAACAATGCAAACAGCCTTGCCTCCCTCTTCACCGGTTTGCGCACAGCCTTCCCCCAGCGTGCCCACCTATGCTTATTCCCTAAATGACATCATGTTATCATTATGATCTGAAGTGTTTGCGTTTCTGAATCTAAATGTGCTCAATAACTCTAGCACTCGAAGATAATTAAGAAGAGTAAAGAGGTTATGCAAAGTCTGGAGAGATCGCCAATGAATTCGCAGCATTTGAACAGACAATTAAGAATACCCCCAGGCTATTTTGAATTCCCTCCACTTCCTCGTTGAGTGTGACCAATGTGGAGAGTCTCACTCTAATGATCATGACACTTCCTGGAACTAATGAGCACCAGTTCTATTTATTTTATTTTTATATTTATGATCCATCCAAAGATGTGACAACATTTGAAACGACAATCAAATAATCTAGTCATATCTTGAATTAAAATTAGTATTCATTACATTTCAAGTTATTTAAATTGGATAAATTTCAGACGCCCCTCGACCGATTGGATACTATTATGAAGATGATGATGAGTATGATATGAAGGCCATGTATGTGGGAGATGGAGGAGGAGTTGCTGGCTATATTGAGGTATCTAACCATTTATGATCTACGCTGTTTATCTTCTGTTTTGTTGGTAAAAGGCGCAAGTTAAAAATCGATCGAACGATGTTCAAAGAAAATGGATATTTGTACTATTGTTATCATCTAAAGAAATATAGCGAAATTGTTGTTGACAAGATGAGAAAGTTTACACGGCATTTTCTGGTTTCAGTAAAGTGAAATATATTAGAATTCTCATTATTTCTCATTACATGAATAAGATATTAGCAAAATAAAATTATATAAACTAATCAATATTCTTCAGAATGGAATATCCTCACGTGGAGATCGGACCTCTGGTGGTTCATCTTCATCATCAACCGCCGCTCTCGCAGTGAATCCTGAGATCGAGAGGAGGTATGGTAGATTATCAATTAGATTGTTTATTGATTGATTGATTATTGATTGATTGGATTGATTATCGATTGGGTTGATTGAACCATTTGATCGATTATTGATTTTTCTTGATTGATTATCGATTGATTCAGAAGAATGATAGCTCAACAGCACATGTATAGACCTCAACATCAAGAGAGGACCATGGATGCTGCATCGACTATTGGTATTTATTGTCATTTATAATACATAAACAATTCTCACAAAATTATTACACCTTCAATGAGGTGTCGAAATCTCCACCTTTGAAAAATCTGTGAAAAATAAAAAAATGGAAAAAAAATTGTTGTTCATAAAATTATTTTTCCAGACGCTCATTCTCCTCCTTCTCGTCGTATTTCCACTACAACAACGAACGATGATCGATCACCATTATAAATTATTTATTTTATTTATTTATGTATTTTTAGTTTTGTAATAATTAAAAAATTCCCCCGTGCATCCCTGTGATCAAAAACTCTTTATCTCTTTTATAACATCTCACAAAAATGAATATTCCTTTGCATATCAACTACTTATATTGTTATTAAATTTATTAAAATTATTATTTTTGTAGATCAAAAGAAAACTTCATCTAATGTCTTTCCTTCATTCTCTACGAGTACAATCACTTAGCTAGATTGTCAATTCGAACCCCCCTCTACCTTTCTTTCCTAGTTTAGAAATATTTCCTCCATAACAACACGCCATTTTTTGTCCACAAACGCACAAACTAATGTAATTACGCCATTTTCACTTTATCAATCAATAATTGCCCCCCTAATGAATCAATAATCATCCATCCTCGTATCTAATACATTCCATTGTGATCAATGCTCAACGTTTGCGTGCCAATGTTTTGTTATTTCGTTTATTCAATATTATACATATCAAATGAATAAAGATTATTTATTATTTTATGACTCAACCCATGGACTTTGAGGTAATAAAGTTATGAAGTTTAACAAGAATATTATGTTTAAATGAATGATTACGCATCACAAGTCGGGATGTTATGATATGTCTGATATCGAAAGATTAAGATGAACAAGATGTTTGATATTTCATATGAATGTTATTCATAATCTGTCTGATTAATATACATAGTTGGGTTTTAAAGGGCGAGAAACGTCAATCATGATCTTATATTACATTATTTTCTGATTTCATTAGCAGAAAACTATAAAATAGTGTGGGAAATTAATAATTTTGATTGAAAATGTGCATGGGTAATTAAAAACGACATATTACATTTCAAGAAATAAAAGTGATATAAGAGAGAAATAGAATTACAAGTAATATTATCATTATAGTTGATGATTATCTAGAGTATTTCATAAAATCTAACAACATAAACACGAAAAATGCACGAAAATTATTCGCTAACAGACGGTGTAATCGGATGAACGTTCATCATATGTCCCATTTCTTTTTATCATAATCATAATCAATCAATATATGTCCCTCATTCCATTTCTCCTTGTGCTATTCATATTTATTTCACTTGTAGCATAAACATTTGACTGCCTTTCTCAATGGAGTTCCAGTCAGAATTCCATGCAGGTTCGAATGTCACATGCCACTAAATACAACTACATGATAGTATCTGATCATTCCCTTATAATATATATGAGCCTTAAATGTGATAAAAGTAACACTATCTATTAATAAGGATATTTTCTGTTCGTTAGCAGAAAACTACAAAATAGTGAATGAAATGAATATACTTTATTGACAAGGAATAGGTTTCAAGCCTTTTATTTATCATTATTAAATTTAAAATTTAATTGTTATCAATGAGTTTTTTTTTAAATTAACACTAATAGCGTCAAATTATGTTTCTCACACTATCACATTCTGGGGGTTCGACGTTTCAGAGTTCTGTGAAAAGAGCCAAACTTCATGCGTACTCGCAATTTTCTGGATTTTTTAAAAAGAAGCATTCAGTTTTTAGCAATGCTCAATTCTATCTTAACACTGTTTGGAACATTTTAAGCAACATAAATTACGAATTCTACTATTATCAAACTACATGTACTTGATCTACTTCGTAACAAATTAAAGAGCAAAATGTCACCATTTCATTTCATTACCAGTAATACTTCATTTTCTTAAATTTAATTGAAAATCTAATCGTTTATTTGTTAGGGTGTACGAAAGGACGAGAAGGAGAAGGGGAGAGAGAGAGAGAGAGAGAGAGGAAGAGGGAGAAAATAAGAAACCAAAGATCTGAAAAACAACTACATAACGATGCTATCAATAGAAGTAGTTATCATCGTCATTCATTCTGTTTCTTGTCCATATTTGTATTATATCACATGTAGTGCTTAGAAGTCACGAAATGAATCTTTTCCATTCTATAGCTTTAAAGAAGACCAAAAAGACATCTATTTATCATTGAATCCGTTTATATGAAACCTATCCGTTGTCGTCTTACCGTTCAGGGTAAACATTTAATGCTCAATCCGAAAGTTACGAAAGCAAAAGAACCGAGAGTGGGTCAAACGAACATCGCTTAATCAATTTGTTTAATATTTATTTCTTCATGTTTCAATCATGACGATGTCATTATCCTATTAATAACTATAATCATTTAATTTTTATAAGCTATCATTTCGTTATTATGAATTCGTATAAATACGAATCACTGTTCTTATATTTTTTTATTCATTGATTGTCTATATGGACATTGTTTACATCTTCATCCACTCCTCTTTCATAGACAATGCACTCTATGCATCAATACGTTTAGTCTGAATACATGTACAGCTTAGTCTTCCATTTCCTTATCCCCGATGTCATGATGAGACCCATCCCACGCATGCCGATCCAATGTCTGGGACCAGGGCCGAAACACTTCATCGTTTCAGATTTATTATAGTTTTTTTTAAATTAATAATTTCTAGCGCAACCCATTTTTAGTCTCTCCCATTTCCGAGAACGACCGCTCATCACTGTGATCTCCTTTGAGATACCAATAATATCCAAGATATCATGACATCATCGCAAAGATGAAAGAATCTTTTTTGCATTTTTTGCTTCGTGAACTAACCCCGATTAGAATTGTTGGGGGGGGGGGGTATTTATCTTGTGATATATGGAGACCGAAAGACCATAGAATCATTTTTCTCTCGATTCAATTATCTTTTTTATTAATCTAATCTATTACTCACATACTCGAGAAAACGGGGAAAAAATGCTAATTTAGACTTGTACTTTTATCAATTAGAATAATTTAATTATAGAAAGGAGGTAGAAAATGTGCAGTCCTCTTAGGACACTCGCACTCGCCCTTCATTTGCCGAGTTCTTGTACGTCACGAACTGGGCAGAATGAAAAATGCCTATGAAAAACTCCATGTAAAAAGGTCCTCCGCATTCTCCTCGAAGAGAATTTTGGTTTGGGGAAGGGCCTTCGCGATGAATTTTGCCCATTTCTTGCACTGCACGGCTAGAGCTGGGCAGTATTAAAAATGCTGAGTTCTTGCATAGCATGAACCGGGCAAAATGAAAAAAAATTCGAGATCTTGGATGACAAGAACTGGGTTGGGTCATTGTATTGCTACAATAGAATTTTAAATATCATGTGTTTTGTACCCTATCAAATTGTATTGGAATAAAATTGCAGGCATAGGTTTATTTTTGCTGAACATACTTATTGTAAGTTGGATCTTTGCAGCATTTTCGTTGATTTCCTTCTAGAAATGTACAAATAAAACGTAATATGATATTTATTTCAATAACATATTATCACTGACGTGTTTAAAATCTTTTTCGACCATTTTCCGCATGCGAGGCTGTAACGCCTTTAAAGCTTTTAAAATCTTTTTCGACCATTTTCCGCATGAACCTCTGAACACCATTTCCAGTATTTTTTAAAGTTCTGAACACCGCATCACTAACTTCAACAATAATATAAATAAGTTTATTCAGGTGATATTGTTTGGTTACATGTTTAGATAAGTCCACAGTTATGTACAAATAGCAAGTGCTTGAGTATATTGAGAAAGATCAATCATTAAAATGGAAGATTCTAGTATATGCGCTAGAATATCGATCTATCAATTTTAGAAAATCTACAGTATGCAAACTCGACGGGCAGAGGGGATATTCTAGCAATACGGGTGGTTACGGTACATATAGATTCGTTTGTACGAGATCGCTACACTTTACAGCATACTGTAGATCAACGAATACGGTATGGGATACGATAGAGGTTCAATGCGTCTTTATGACCTAACGCAGATGAGTCTCGTCGATCGCTGACTGGGTAGGCTAATTGCTTCGTATGGAATAGTAATTATCCTTGCACTTGGAAGGGGTCTTGCAAGTACAAAATTGAGTCTGGAATAGCATAAAGCATTAGAAAGCGATGAATGATAAGATTGTAGATGAAAAAGTAATTACCCGGTCGCTTTCTAAGGATATACATTCGCAAACTTTGAATATCTCAGAATTGCTAGCACGTTGTTTGTCGCTCGGAACGCACTCCGATAATATTCGAACGTTGGGTATTAGATCTTCGATTTTTCCATAAGTGATTGTCTTGGTTTCCATCAGCTGGCTAGAGCACAATTCATCCTGAAACATTCATAGGTTATATTTCGTAAAGCGACATTGTTCAATTACGGTGGTAGAGCCGTCGGTTATATTTTCCTTTGTCATACACGACCACAGTTGCTTCTGAAACAATCCAAATAAGATAAATCATGAAATCAAGATCAAGATGAATTACGGTAATGTTAACGGGAACCCCCTCGACATAGTTGGGACTGTCATCAAACTCTTCAACTCGGTAGGATACGCAGGAACACCGATGTTTCTGAAAATATAAACATTTTTTTAGAATAAAATGATACATATGTTTTTAGATATTACTCTTTTCGATTTTCAAAAAAATATTGTTTGTGACTTTCGCAATTTGTTTTTTTTTAATGTTTAAAAAATTCATTTTTCATGATTCGTTGAAAAAGCAAGTTTCTTTGCAGATTCATGTTACTGATCTTCTTATACACCAACTGCTCTTTATAGGCATACCCCGAGCAAATCTGAAATTCTCCGACTTCACAGTATTCTGGTTCTAGCCATTTTCTATGATACTAAGACAAGCGAAAGAGCATTGTATTTGAGAGAGTTTCTGTGTCGAGCAGTCGTTTTTGCTTTCAAATTCTAGAGAGTACTGTGCTCTGGCCACGCTCTCTCCCATTCTTTTGTCTGCGAGAGCGTGTTGCCAGAGTGTAAAGTTAGCTCGGTTGTGTCTTTTATAGGTATCACGTTAGTTTAGAGCGTACAAAAAGTGTGAAAGAGAGATTACGGATGCAGGCATGGGGATTCAAACCTGTGCCCAATATGAATACACAGCTACTCGAGTTATCATTAGGCTATGCGAACATCTTACTTTTCAACCGCGTTCGTGTCTAAGGAGAGCATTACGTGAGATATAAAAGGAGCGCGACAAATGCCAGACGGGTTTGATCGAGCGGTAGCAGTGATGGGAAAGACAGGAATTGAAGAGTGAAACATGTTTTCATTAAAATAGATACTCCAAATATGCATCGTTTGAAAAAAAATTATTGAAAAGCAAACATTTTAATCTAAAATAGGACACAATACCGTTCGGCTTCCGACGATAGAGAATGGCGCCTTAACGTCCCCACCGTCCTCATTTTCAACCATAGCACAAGTACACAGATGCTCCTGCATTATTTGCAATTTGAAAAAAAAAACAAAAATCAAAGACATACGATCATAGTGGAGTCTGTTTCATTGAATAAAAGGGAGCTGCTCAACGAGGTGAAGGGTTTGGTCGATGATTTCAGTTGGGCAACATGGGGAGTGTCCAACGGCGCCGAGTCAATTGCGCCAGCTAGTATTAACAGAGTTACTAGCGGGAGTAGACGCATCTGTAAGCATAGTAAAAATGATTTTGCGATATGGAAATAAAAATACAAATGAGATATCACCATGAAAACTTTTATCAAATAAACACAATATAGTGAATTATAATTCTAGGTCCTTCTTCTAGTACAACTATCCTACGATTCAAACGACTGACACAGCGAAGATTAATAACGACAAACGATTCAGGCAGAAGTTAGTGTGGACAAAGTAATGCCTCGGGCACTACTTATTAGTAAGCAATACAAAAAAACGAGATAGGCAGAGAGAGTGAGAGATGCCATAATGAAGAATGATCAGCCCATATCTCTCCTCAGAACGGGGAGGAGTTTATAAGGGGCGGATTTTAAGTGGGCGTAGTCAATTTTAAAGTAGGTCATCGTGAAAATTTGAGCCTGGCCAGAAGGAATTAAGCATCAGCACAAATGTTGGCCCGTCTAATACGGTATCTTTCAATTTCAACTAAACAAATATCAAAGATCAATAATAGGCATTTCCATATTATATCTTTGCAATTATATCGTGATATCAATTTATCAGTGGTCATGGATGTCCACTGAGGAGAAATACGGTACTCAAAGTACAAAAAGCTCTCTTTGATCTCAGAATTATTGATGTTTATCATCACTTATGATTGTTTCCGATGCAAGAACCATTTTGGATGGCTGAAACCGGTACCTGGAATAACATGAAATGCGCGTTTAATATATATATATATATAACAATTCAATAAGAATTTTAAAAAATCAGCAGCAAGATGATTAAAAAATTATAATCGTTTTGTAAAGAATCAGTCAAATTTTCAATTTTTTTTTGCAAAATAAATCAATTTTGAAAGTCATATCTGGGCCTCTTCTTAATACCCCCAATGAACATTTGTGTCTAGACACAGTCTTTTACGAAATTGTGTATTGTAGAAGTAAAAAAGTTTCCAAAGATATCGTAATCCGACGGATTCATCATTATTATCGTTCTTCTCACTACTCCAAATGATCTGACCAAGATGACCCAGAGGGAATACTCCAGACCTTCTTCACTGCTATAGATACACCCAATCCTTAGGTAATAGTTCTGTTCGAGAGCGATCGTTATGTGACAAAGAAAAAGGTCGAGTGGGAAAGAGAGAGATCACGGAAAGGTGAGAGTACACATAATACACACCGTATCATAATTTTATAATAATGATGAATCCGTCGGATTACGATATCTTTGGAAACTTTTTTACTTCTACAATACACAATTTCGGAAAAGACTGTGTCTAGACACAAATGTTCATTGGGGGTAATAAGAAGAGGCCCAGATATGACTTTCAAAATTGATTTATTTTGCAAAAAAATTGAAAATTTGACTGATTCTTTACAAAACGATTACATTATTTTAGTCATCTTGCTGCTGATTTTTTAAAATTCTTATTAAAAGACTGTGTCTAGACACAAATGTTCATTGGGGGTTTTAAGAAGAGGCTGATATGACTGTCAAAATTGGTTTATTTTCAAAAATTAAAAAAATAGAGACTTCATCTCATCGTGTATCTGTAGTGCAATTTTACTATTGCGTTACGTCCTTGTGTTAAAAACGCTGTTCACGCTGTTTGAAATATATGATATTTCATAATATTGCTTGCACTCGAACATGTTGAACTTTATGAAAAACCCTTGTGGTGTAGGATGAATACAAAAATAAATAAAGAACTGTCATATTTCAGTGCCACACTTGTGCCAAACGAATAGTTATTTGCATTGGAAACAATCATAAGTGATGATAAACATCAATAATTGAAAGTAGTAAATGCACGATCCTCAAATACACCCGTCTCCATGAATTATCGATCTTTGATCAAAGAATTATTTATGTTTATCATCACTTATGATTGTTTCCGATGCAAATCCCTCCCAAGTGCCAGAACCATTTCGGATGGCAGAAACCGGTACCTGGAATAACATGAAGGCGGGGCAGCAACCAACTCGGAGTTTATATATATATATATATATATATATATATATATATATATATATATATATATATATATATATATATATATATATATATATATATATAACAATTCAATAAGAATTTTAAAAAATCAGCAGCAAGATGACTAAAATAATGTACTCCGCTATTTTAGTGGGGCCAATAATTTGGTCGAAAGTTGGGCCAATAATTTGGTCGAAGTTTAGCCTCAACTTTGGCTACCAGACAAGCCCCACTTTTTTAGTTGAGCCAATAATTTGGTGGTTGGCCCTAAATTTGTTTTGAAGTGGGGCCAATAATTTGGTGGTTGGCCCTCAATTTACTCTAAAGTTTAGTCGATAATTTGATGGTGGGCTGTTAATTTAGTCGAAAGTTGGGCCAATAATTTGGTGGTTGGCCCTTAATTTACTCTAAAGTTTAGTTAATAATTTGGTGGTTGGCCGTTAATTTACTCTAAAGTTTAGTTAATAATTTGGTGGTTGGCCGTTAATTTACTCTAAAGTTTAGTTAATAATTTGGTGGTTGGCCCTTAATTTACTCTAAAGTTTAGTTAATAATTTGGTGGTTGGCCCTTAATTTACTCTAAAGTTTAGTTAATAATTTGATGGTTGGCCCTAAATTTACTCTAAAGTTGGGCCAATAATTTGGTGGTTGGCCATTAATTTGCTTACTTTTATTCCAGTCCCATTCATGTCTACTGCACATTTAAAAAATTTATACGTCAATTCTTTATTCTCACAACAAAAAATATTTACATATCGAATACAACATGACAAGAAAAAAATGAAACAAACATTCTCGTTCTCAAAAGTAAACAATGAATAGATTTAATGTATCATTGACAAGACAATATATCACGCCTGTCACGAGACATCGAGCTGAGAATGGGAATGAAGCAAAAATGGTGAAATGAGTTAGTACCATTTTGAACATCTCTAGGTATACCCTACCAGCCCCCAAAGTCTCATTGAGCTTTTTTTTCATTTTGGGGCTCAATACACCGGTTCGTTAAGGTGAAGTCCCAACTTTGAGCACGAATATCTCGCTTCTGGTGCGTTTTAGAGAAAAGGTGTCACAAGAGTGACCCCCGCTCTTTTCTCGAGCTCTATCAATCTAAACAAACCAGAAGTTATGAAAATGCCTCTGAACAGAGCTACACTACGGAGAAAATAACTCAAAAAATTAGGAAAAGAAGGTGCTCTTCTTCCAGTATGTTATTCAGTTTTTCATGCGCTTTCTAATGAGGAAATGATATTATCGTTTTCTCCCTTTCTTTTCCCTCTAAGTCTTTCAAGCCATACGAACACATTAACATACTTTTTTCGCAAACCCCTCATTTGAAAGCGCATGAAAAACTTAATAACATACTGGAAGAAGAGCACTTTCTTTTCCTAATTTTTTGAGTTATTTGCTCCGTAGTGTGGCTCTGTTCAGAGGCATTTTCATAACTTCTGGTTTGTTTTGATCAATAGAGCTCGAAAAAAGAGCGGGGACACTCTTGTGACACGTTTTAGCAAAAACGCACCATAAGCGAGAAAAGTGTGCTCAAAGTTGAGACTTCAACTGACTGAACATAAATGAAAAAAATTGCACAATGAAACTTTGGGGGCTGGTAGGGTATGCCTAGAGATGTCCAAAATGGTACTAACTCATTTCACCATTTTCGCTCCATTCCCATGAATCGTAAATTTATTGTTAGCTCGATTTTCTCGTGATAGGCGTGATATGAGACGATTTGTGTAAGAATCTACTTAATTGAGTGAAATCCGACATAGTTAAAAAATCAAATATTGTGGATCAGGGTTCTCTGATGACGATGATCATGTTCATTAGGGCCACCGTTGAGGCCAGACAACGTCGCGGTAAAATCGCGTTTTTAGTCATTTCTCGTTCTCAAAAGTAAATTCAAAATTCGTTATTTTCGCTTCAAAATCGTCATTTCTAGCTTCCTCAAGTGGCCTAAAATGGGCCTTAGATAGAGGGTCAGCTTAAACGATATGAAAATGCATGGCCATTATGTTTCTAGTGGCAGAATTTGATAGTGATCACACCTGTCTAATTCATTTTTCATGAAAAACTTTCACAATTTTAAAAAATGTAAATTCTGTAAAAGACAAGTGTATTACGTTGAAAAGCACAGATCGAATCGGAATAGCTTCAGTACCCCGCAGAAAAACTGGCGCTATCGCTATCCAATCCTGCCTGGGAAACATTGCTTAGCCAATTTTTGCACCAAAAGATGATGAGAAATAACAAAAAATCTATTTCAAAGCGACGCTATCTGGCCGAACAGTGACTATAGGTGTAAAATGAACATAACGTCGTCATCGTCATCAGCACCATTGTGAACCTCATCCCTATTTCGTAAATAAGAAAGACCCCCACCGGCTATGCTCGATTCTCTATCAAACGGAATAGCAAAACATCTATCGAATAGCAAAAAAGAGAATTTTTCATTTACAATATACAGTTAAACGTACAGCATAATGTACAATGTACAGCATAAAGTAATGAGACGCTATTTATTTTTTTGCAACTTTTGATCCAGGAAAGGAATAAAGCTGATCTTTTGAGTCAATGTAGGCAACACATCAAGGAATACAACCATAATATGTTGGTGTAATTAAATTAGTTCACAGTTGCATAGTGATGAATACACTTTTTTACACACGTATAGTTATTTTTTAGTTACTTACGAGGGAATGCTAAGAACCCACCATGGAGTTATGATTAGTGACATATATCACTTGAATCGGAATGAAATTCTGACTGGATATCCGTTGAGTCTACTGGCCACGAGCTTCCAGTATTCGAGAAAATCGATAACGAAAACCCGAATATTGAAGGCAAGAATAAGACTATCTTGATATGGATAGCCATATCAACCCGGTTTTCACCTACAAACCAATCCACTGTAGGACTGTCGGTGACATTGAAGATGAAAACAAAGTTGATATTGCTATCCATATCAAGAAATTCGGGATTATGCCTTCAATATTCGGGTTTTCGTTATCGATTTTCTTGAATACCAGAAACTCATGGCAAGTAGACTCGACGGATATCCAGTCAGAATTTGATACCGATTTCAGTGATATATGTCACTAATCATAACTCCTTCCATCAAGCAATTGCTGACGAAGTATTGAGCGAGGACATCATGGGTTACCTCTATCTATTTTGCTGATTTCTCTTTCATGATTCACTATTCGAAAAGGATCAAGTGTAGCGGCTTTGATTTTTATAACGTCTTCAGTAGCGACCATTGTCGACTATCCCATCCCTTGTCTATTCCATCTACAGATTAGGAACACAGTTGGATCCCCTCCCAGAAGGTGTTTGGAAAACAGGGAGCTGTATTTCCTACATCATGCAGCCACATCGGACGGAGCTCTTTCTGCTACGTGGGTTATCAACTTCTACCTTTAATGGATTATTTTCTGGATTCTACTTCGTGGTTAGCGCAGATGTATAAAGAAAACATCAAGATACGACACGATAGCCGATGAATGGAAGAAAGGAAACCCATTGATTTGTGAAGGACCCCCATGACCCACCGCACCAATGTGCGAACGTGATAAAGTATTATTATTCAGTAGCTGATCACCAGTAGTTCGGATCATGCCATGATTCATACATTTTCGCCCCACCCACAATCTCTCGTTTCACGTTTTTTTCCTGGTAGTGCGAAATATAAACTGACTCGATCATCATCTCAAGTACTCGGAAGTGACCCCACATGGGGGTGTTTCTTACTAATCTCGATCTCCCGCATATTCATAGATGGGTATTAAGTCTCAAAACTGACCACATCGACAAAAAGTGCTCACCCACATTATAGGCGAGCGAAATCATACATTATTATATCATCGCAATGCGAGAATTAAAACACTATATATGGCTCATTTTAGGCCACTTGGTGAGAAACGAAGCAAAAAATTATGATTTTAAGCGAACAATAAAGAATTGTGCATGGAGCAAAGTATACACACAGATAGAAATAAGTCGACTTTTCACTAAAGAACTTTACTTCCTAAAAAGGGTTATTTCGTTTGCGTCATCACTATGTAACCGCGAACTAATTTAATTACACCAACACATCATGCTTGTATTCCTTGATGAGTTGCCTACATTGAAGATTAGATTTAGTGCTTTACTGAATCAAAAGATACAAAAAAAAAGAAAGTGTCCCTGACTTTGAGGAGATATCAGCGATAAGGGGAACGGCGTCTGATGTCGTTTGTTGCCGCGGTGGACGGCGAAGTGGAAGCAGAAGATGCACGCCTGAACAAGAGACAATGAACAAAGTTAATCGATTAACAATAAGCAATCAATAATAATATGTCAGATATATGAAACAGCAACTGACCAACTTTGCGCAGACACCTCGGAATGGGCTTGAGTATGGGGCGACAGGTTTCTACCACGGCTGAAAGTGATACAACTTCGCACAAGGTTAGCCAGCAAACGACGAGAAAACTCCGAGTGAATAGTTTTCAGCAGAGGAAGTGTCTTTTCGCGCGATAATTGATAAGACAGAGATGTTCTAGACGGCCAGAGTGTGCGTGAATGCAACGAATGTAGAAGAAACGAAGGCG
Organism: Parapristionchus giblindavisi; assembly: GCA_943737045.1. Lineage (NCBI taxonomy): Eukaryota > Metazoa > Nematoda > Chromadorea > Rhabditida > Diplogasteridae > Parapristionchus > Parapristionchus giblindavisi. The sequence continues at coordinate 13,454 of CALSFV010000312.1, read as the reverse complement.
AACAAAGAAAAGGGTGCTGTATGCATAGAGAGAGATGAAATAGTGCCAGTTCACGTGCAAAAAAGGTCGAAAGAGCTAAGACAGTAACCGAATATGGAACGAATGCACTGGTGTGACTTTGCCATGAACAAACTAGATGATGAAAAAGCTTAAACGATCACTATTCAAAAGATAACTACAACCCTCGTAAATTCAGCGAAAATTTTAAGCAATCACACTACTAAAAACACGAGATTTCTAAGTCCGCTAAACCACCTAATCACCGGCTTCGATCGTAAACTAACTTTAATTAAATATATATTTTTATATTCAAAATGCGAAATTTACCACTCGAATTAAGTATCAATCGACATTACCAAATGTACTAAGAAGCTATTACGTGAAATCAGAGTCCCAACTCTTTCATGGCGGGAGATACAGGTTTTGCCGGAATTATAAAAGTGATTTGGAAAACTAATTAATTTCATGATATAACGTGTAATTACATCGAGTGCGGTCGATTGAAACCTAATTCGATAGAAAACAAAATTATTTTTTTGAATTCTACCCATAAAGTGTATCTCCCACCACGAAAAGGTTGGGACCCTGATTTCATGGTATAGCATGTTGGAATATCGAGTACTGTCGATTGAAACCTAATTCGACAGAAAACAAAATTATTTTTTTGAATTCCCCCACAAACTGTATATCCTGCCATGAAAGAGTTGAGATCCTGACAGTGATATACAAAGTGAGAGAGACAGAGAGACCAGAACGTCCGTGTTCCATTACGGCTGTTCCAGAATGTCGTACTTCCTCTGAATCTAATGAATAGCAGAACCACACAGTGACAAAATAGAATACAAATAATAAATGTAACGAAAATAACATCGTTTAGTTGAAAAAAAAACTGGGATCGCGTTAATGGTGGCATGGCGTAACGCGAAAATTGCAAGCAAACATTGCCTGCTCACACTGACGCCATTATATGGCTTTCGGTGAAACGACTCGACTTGCGAAAAAGATAAGCTAATACTTTGGTTTGAAGTGGGGCTGTTATTTTAGCTCCAAAATTTTAGCCAAACTTTGGCTAAACTTTAGCTAAAATTTCAGCCAAAGTTTGGCTTAAATTTAGAACTAAAATAACAGCCCCACTTCGAACAAATTTAGGGCCAACTACCAAATTATTGGCCAAACTTTAGCTAAAATTTTAGCCAAAGTTTGGCTAAAATTTGGGACTAAAATAACAGCCCTACTTCGAACAAATTTAGGGCCAACTACCAAATTATTGGCCCCCCTAAAATAGCGGAGTAATCGTTTTGTAAAGAATCAGTCAAATTTTCAATTTTTTTGCAAAATAAATCAATTTTGAAAGTCATATCTGGGCCTCTTCTTATTACCCCCAATGAACATTTGTGTCTAGACACAGTCTTTTCCGAAATTGTGTATTGTAGAAGTAAAAAAGTTTCCAAAGATATCGTAATCCGACGGATTCATCATTATTATAAAATTATGATACGGTGTGTATTATGTGTACTCTCACCTTTCCGTGATCTCTCTCTTTCCCACTCGACCTTTTTCTTTGTCACATAACGATCGCTCTCGAACAGAACTATTACCTAAGGATTGGGTGTATCTATAGCAGTGAAGAAGGTCTGGAGTATTCCCTCTGGGTCATCTTGGTCAGATCATTTGGAGTAGTGAGAAGAACGATAATAATGATGAATCCGTCGGATTACGATATCTTTGGAAACTTTTTTACTTCTACAATACACAATTTCGTAAAAGACTGTGTCTAGACACAAATGTTCATTGGGGGTATTAAGAAGAGGCCCAGATATGACTTTCAAAATTGATTTATTTTGCAAAAAAAATTGAAAATTTGACTGATTCTTTACAAAACGATTATAATTTTTTAATCATCTTGCTGCTGATTTTTTAAAATTCTTATTGAATTGTTATATATATATATATATTAAACGCGCATTTCATGTTATTCCAGGTACCGGTTTCAGCCATCCAAAATGGTTCTTGCATCGGAAACAATCATAAGTGATGATAAACATCAATAATTCTGAGATCAAAGAGAGCTTTTTGTACTTTGAGTACCGTATTTCTCCTCAGTGGACATCCATGACCACTGATAAATTGATATCACGATATAATTGCAAAGATATAATATGGAAATGCCTATTATTGATCTTTGATATTTGTTTAGTTGAAATCGAAAGATACCGTATTAGACGGGCCAACATTTGTGCTGATGCTTATTGTTAATTCCTTCTGGCCAGGCTCAAATTTTCACGATGACCTACTTTAAAATTGACTACGCCCACCTAAAATCCGCCCCTTATAAACTCCTCCCCGTTCTGAGGAGAGATATGGGCTGATCATTCTTCATTATGGCATCTCTCACTCTCTCTGCCTATCTCGTTTTTTTGTATTGCTTACTAATAAGTAGTGCCCGAGGCATTACTTTGTCCACACTAACTTCTGCCTGAATCGTTTGTCGTTATTAATCTTCGCTGTGTCAGTCGTTTGAATCGTAGGATAGTTGTACTAGAAGAAGGACCTAGAATTATAATTCACTATATTGTGTTTATTTGATAAAAGTTTTCATGGTGATTTCTCATTTGCATTTTTATTTCCATATCGCAAAAGCATTTTTACTATGCTTACAGATGCGTCTACTCCCGCTAGTAACTCTGTTAATACTAGCTGGCGCAATTGACTCGGCGCCGTTGGACACTCCCCATGTTGCCCAACTGAAATCATCGACCAAACCCTTCACCTCGTTGAGCAGCTCCCTTTTATTCAATGAAACAGACTCCACTATGATCGTATGTCTTTGATTTTTGTTTTTTTTTTCAAATTGCAAATAATGCAGGAGCATCTGTGTACTTGTGCTATGGTTGAAAATGAGGACGGTGGGGACGTTAAGGCGCCATTCTCTATCGTCGGAAGCCGAACGGTATTGTGTCCTATTTTAGATTAAAATGTTTGCTTTTCAATAATTTTTTTTCAAACGATGCATATTTGGAGTATCTATTTTAATGAAAACATGTTTCACTCTTCAATTCCTGTCTTTCCCATCACTGCTACCGCTCGATCAAACCCGTCTGGCATTTGTCGCGCTCCTTTTATATCTCACGTAATGCTCTCCTTAGACACGAACGCGGTTGAAAAGTAAGATGTTCGCATAGCCTAATGATAACTCGAGTAGCTGTGTATTCATATTGGGCACAGGTTTGAATCCCCATGCCTGCATCCGTAATCTCTCTTTCACACTTTTTGTACGCTCTAAACTAACGTGATACCTATAAAAGACACAACCGAGCTAACTTTACACTCTGGCAACACGCTCTCGCAGACAAAAGAATGGGAGAGAGCGTGGCCAGAGCACAGTACTCTCTAGAATTTGAAAGCAAAAACGACTGCTCGACACAGAAACTCTCTCAAATACAATGCTCTTTCGCTTGTCTTAGTATCATAGAAAATGGCTAGAACCAGAATACTGTGAAGTCGGAGAATTTCAGATTTGCTCGGGGTATGCCTATAAAGAGCAGTTGGTGTATAAGAAGATCAGTAACATGAATCTGCAAAGAAACTTGCTTTTTCAACGAATCATGAAAAATGAATTTTTTAAACATTAAAAAAAAAACAAATTGCGAAAGTCACAAACAATATTTTTTTGAAAATCGAAAAGAGTAATATCTAAAAACATATGTATCATTTTATTCTAAAAAAATGTTTATATTTTCAGAAACATCGGTGTTCCTGCGTATCCTACCGAGTTGAAGAGTTTGATGACAGTCCCAACTATGTCGAGGGGGTTCCCGTTAACATTACCGTAATTCATCTTGATCTTGATTTCATGATTTATCTTATTTGGATTGTTTCAGAAGCAACTGTGGTCGTGTATGACAAAGGAAAATATAACCGACGGCTCTACCACCGTAATTGAACAATGTCGCTTTACGAAATATAACCTATGAATGTTTCAGGATGAATTGTGCTCTAGCCAGCTGATGGAAGCCAAGACAATCACTTATGGAAAAATCGAAGATCTAATACCCAACGTTCGAATATTATCGGAGTGCGTTCCGAGCGACAAACAACGTGCTAGCAATTCTGAGATATTCAAAGTTTGCGAATGTATATCCTTAGAAAGCGACCGGGTAATTACTTTTTCATCTACAATCTTATCATTCATCGCTTTCTAATGCTTTATGCTATTCCAGACTCAATTTTGTACTTGCAAGACCCCTTCCAAGTGCAAGGATAATTACTATTCCATACGAAGCAATTAGCCTACCCAGTCAGCGATCGACGAGACTCATCTGCGTTAGGTCATAAAGACGCATTGAACCTCTATCGTATCCCATACCGTATTCGTTGATCTACAGTATGCTGTAAAGTGTAGCGATCTCGTACAAACGAATCTATATGTACCGTAACCACCCGTATTGCTAGAATATCCCCTCTGCCCGTCGAGTTTGCATACTGTAGATTTTCTAAAATTGATAGATCGATATTCTAGCGCATATACTAGAATCTTCCATTTTAATGATTGATCTTTCTCAATATACTCAAGCACTTGCTATTTGTACATAACTGTGGACTTATCTAAACATGTAACCAAACAATATCACCTGAATAAACTTATTTATATTATTGTTGAAGTTAGTGATGCGGTGTTCAGAACTTTAAAAAATACAGGAAATGGTGTTCAGAGGTTCATGCGGAAAATGGTCGAAAAAGATTTTAAAAGCTTTAAAGGCGTTACAGCCTCGCATGCGGAAAATGGTCGAAAAAGATTTTAAACACGTCAGTGATAATATGTTATTGAAATAAATATCATATTACGTTTTATTTGTACATTTCTAGAAGGAAATCAACGAAAATGCTGCAAAGATCCAACTTACAATAAGTATGTTCAGCAAAAATAAACCTATGCCTGCAATTTTATTCCAATACAATTTGATAGGGTACAAAACACATGATATTTAAAATGCTATTGTAGCAATACAATGACCCAACCCAGTTCTTGTCATCCAAGATCTCGAATTTTTTTTCATTTTGCCCGGTTCATGCTATGCAAGAACTCAGCATTTTTAATACTGCCCAGCTCTAGCCGTGCAGTGCAAGAAATGGGCAAAATTCATCGCGAAGGCCCTTCCCCAAACCAAAATTCTCTTCGAGGAGAATGCGGAGGACCTTTTTACATGGAGTTTTTCATAGGCATTTTTCATTCTGCCCAGTTCGTGACGTACAAGAACTCGGCAAAATGAAGGGCGAGTGCGAGTGTCCTAAGAGGACTGCACATTTTCTACCTCCTTTCTACAATTAAATTATTCTAATTGATAAAAGTACAAGTCTAAATTAGCATGCACCTCTAATGTAAAAACTTTAATTAAACTAAATTAGTTAGATAGTAATAATACTAATTTAGTTTAATTAAAGTGCTTCATGGTGTTTCGGCCGCTACGTTTTTATTACTTTTTATAACTTCACTTGAAGAACTCCAAATTTCGTGAAACACTAGGAAACTGTGTTCTACTATATATAGAAGAAAGTTTTCTGAAAAACAGTATAGGAATTTATCTGAACAGGTACTTCCTGAATCTTGAAAAATGAGAAAAAAAATTTTTTTTCGAAATTTTTAAAGATCGGTTTCAAATTTTAACCGATCGGGCTCATACTCGGCTAAGCTTTGTGTCACTAGCAAAAGTTGTTCTACGTACAGTACACTATTTATTTTGTGCTGATTTAGTCTATTGATCGCTAGATACATTAATGAACCATCATTGTGTAATAAGGGCCGATGACACTCCTAACACCCAAGTATGGACTCCCAGTTCTCATTGCTAGCGCACGCGTCCGGGTGGTGGTCGAGTCTTAACGGCCATCTCTCTTAAAACGCGTTCTCCATAAGAGCGGATGGGGCATGGCACAATGTTTCAAAATCATCCTAGGTGACTCATATTTGATGATTGGAGTCCCTAGGGGCGGCATACACTTTAGCCATAAAATGACCCAAATTATCGATTTTTGATCTACCAAAAGTCGAAAAATCAAAATGTGATTTCCACGGCATGTTATATACCATTCGATAGAGGATCGAAAGATATATAAGAATACCAAGTTTCATAAGTTTTCATAACTCCATGTTCGAGAAAAATCCAATTTTCCAAATTTTGACAAGATTTTTTTTGTTTTGATCTCATGGCTTACTATGTTACCATTATTTCCAGGCACTGAATTTTTGATATACTGTGTGAAAATGAATGGGCTATCCGAATATCACACTTATTTGGACCAGCTACAAGGCAGTCATAGTGATATGAAGTGAAATCTAACCCCATTCTAACGCCCGAACGCCGACGCAGGTTCGAATCCGGGTCCGAGCATAAATTTTTGCAAATTTTTTTTTCGCTTCAAATATGATTTTAAATTATATTTTCATGTTATTCACCGTCTTTTCACTAATGTATTGTAGGAAATAATCACAGACATTATCAGAGATACTAAAAAAAATTCGTATTACTGATACGAAATCGGAAAAATGCATGGGACGAGGGAAATAACAGTTTTTCGACAGTGATACTTCTTTAAAATGCGTTTTTTTACTATTTGCTGTTAAAAGAAGATAAAAATACAATGAAACTCTTAACATCGCATATGTTTGAAGAATTGTAGACAAAGATCAAAGATAAAAGTATAAAGATCAGAGACCAATGTTCAGCAATAGAGCAAAAACTTTTCTAAACGTCTCTAACATATATAGGAGCTTTGAAAATAAGAGATTTCATCAAAAGAGGCGCAGGAAGGAGAACTACGAGGGAGAGAAAGCGCAAATTTAAGCAAGCAACCGAGTTGACCTTACCAGAACGTTAGCTGTGGGTCTTAAAGTAATCATAACTAAACAAAAACGAGGAAAATAAATATATGATACGTAGAAAGCTACCTGCTGAGGAACCATAGTTTTAGAAGACCTGCCCTTTGAACGATAGGATTTCAAAATCAATCCTTCCAAAAAAATTCCATGAGGACGAAGCTGTGACTACCATGATCTGTGAATAAACATCACTCGCCACTTGCATTATTTTGGCCCAAATTGTTTGAACGTTAGCACATCTATAAGCTGAATTTTCAGTTTTGGTGCTCAAATTCGTAGCCCATTTACAGCTTGAAATCGGAGTCGTCTCTGTGCCTCTTTTGATGGAATCTCTTATTTTCAAAGCACCTATATATGTTTATGAATAGTGCATGTAATTCTTCTTCTGATTTAGTTACTAAAAATGAATGAACCGTCTCCATTCTTAATAAAGACTAATTAATTGTAAGAATTATCCCTAACAAAGTAATAAAACTTGATCAACCGTGCAGAAAAGAGAAAGTGAAAGAGAGCTTCAGGTACAGAGAGACTACAGAGCACATCTCTTTATTCACTTGTTTGTTTTCCTCTTTGTTTTCATTACAATTTTACTTGCGTACAAATCCCTCTCATAATTAGTATCGTCTTCTTGTAAGAAGGTGAGAAATTCTACATTCATACCATACACTGGAGAGATGTGCTCTTTCTATGAATTAATGATTTACACGTTTATTTATTGGTCTCGTGCATAGTTTTTATGGCCCTCTCTGCTTCTCCGCTTCTCTTTCTAAACAACGATATATGACATTACGTTTTTTTGACAATGAGAACGATATCCATTCTAGATTATATTCGCAGTCCTCTATGACGTATTCACAACTCACAACCTGAGTTGCTTGCATTATAATAAGAAAGTATTTGCGGCCCTTATCCCCTCCTTCACCTTCGCCCCTCTCTCTCTCTCTCCCTCTCTCAATTGGGAAAGGGATACCTTGAGAGGGGCCTTCGTTATCGATAGAATGAGGCCCTTGTCCTTCTACCCACCGAAGACCCCCGTCCTTCATCTTCCCCCGCTCCTCTGGTATTTTCAAACTGGTAGTCGTGAGTGCGGTTTTATTTTATGTGTTGTTTTAAAGGTGGTGTCCGGCGAATATTTTCGTGAACAAACTGTGAAGACAGAAATATAGCCAAAGTGATTCTGCATACCGTTCATAGATCATTTTATGCTAATTCAGCTCATTGATCGCTAGAATCATGAACGAATCATGCTTGATGTGCAGGCAAAGGCGCGAAATTTTGAAAATAAGAAAGTTCGGCAATAGGTTTCGAACCCGCGACGTTACGCTAACTAGACAGCGCATTTACCACTACACCAAGGGATAGATGCCTTGCCAAGATAATTTCTTGCATATCACTAATCTCTTGCAGAAATGATGTTACGTATTTGCATAGACATTCGATGGCCTCCATCTTTAATGTGATGATCAACTTGTCTCGATCAACTTGTCTTTAATCATTCATAAGAGTATTTCTATATCTCTTGTTGTTGTGATTTAATATGGGAATGGTTGATAAAATTAGTGAGTAGGTAGGGAGGGATAAGGGTAAGTAATCATTTTCGGAATATAAGTGTACAGTCTAAATTTCTTCCTCATATTACGAGATAACTCTTACCATACAATCTGCCCATATATTCACGGCTTCACGAGTTGTCTGGTTTGAGTATTTATATCAAACTTTATCACTACTAATATCAGTTGGAATATCCTAATTACGTAATCACTAGTTAGATTAAGGTTTTACTATGGTTGTCTCAGTTTATATTTAATAGGTTTGTTTGTTATGGGTGTCATCAAAGAAAGTGAATAAATGATTTGACTGCTGTATCTCTCTGACTGTTATTATCATGATAGTGTTCACTTGAAGAACTCCAAATTTCGTGAAACACTAGGAAACTGTGTTCTACTATATATAGAAGAAAGTTCAGTATAGGAATTTATCTGAACAGGTACTTCCTGAATCTCGAAAAATGAGAAAAATAAATTTTCGAAATTTTTAAAGATCGGTTTCAAATTTTAACCGATCGGGCTCTCAAATTTAATTTTTTGAATTTTCGAAAATAAAGGATTTTCATATTGATTATGTACATTGCAAAGTACTATGACAGAATGTTACAGAAAGCAAGTTGGAAACTGATTCAAACACAATTCTGATTTTTCGCACGCATTCAGAACGAAAATTCTCGAAAAATGGTTGAAAGGAGGGATCAGTCATTGAGCATTGGCTGAATATTATTCACGTCATTAGTACTTCACAATAAGCCGCATAAACGAAAACATTTCAAACTTGAGAAATTTTGAAATTTTCGGACCATGACTCCGGGTCATGAAAATCGAAATTTTCAAATTGATCCAAGTGATGGGCTTCTTGTGTCATTTTGCTCGTCTCACCTTTAAACTTTGAGTAGACCACAATTCCGCACCAATCGTTTGGAAAATACAGCATTTTTTCGGGACAACCATCGATGACGGAAGTTCGAGCGAAAAATTCGACAAAATGGTCGATCGAGGAGAACCCAGTTTTAAGTTAAATCAAAGCAGAATTGCTTTGGCTACAACGCATCGCAAATAATATTTAGACTTCATCTCAACAATTTGAGAAATCATGATTTTTAAAATTTAAAAAAAAAAATTTTTTTCTAATAGCCTGAGGGCACAAACTGGAAATTTCAGCTGTTTTGTGTAATAAGGGCTGGTGGCACTCCTAACACCGATGTATGGACCCCCAGTTCCCATTGCTAGCGCACGCATCCGGGGGTGGTCGAATATAATCGAGTCTTACGGAACAGGCCTCTTAAACAAGTAATGACGAACAGAATATTGAAGAAGAAAGACGGCTTGAATATTAATAACAGTATTTAGTATAGGTCGGTCTCACTCACATTTTAGCTCCGCCCCTTTTTAGGGGCGGGGCTTATGTCAGTCAATCACAGTACAGCTTGACCGCCATTTAGGCCACGCCCCCTTTAGGGGCGGGGCTTATGTCAGCCAAACTGTTTTTTTTTTGTATTAATAATAATAATATATTTATGTGTGTTTCATGTAAGAATGATAATGATGATATACATAGAGAAATGCATTAGGGGCACATAAATACAATACCACAACGAGGTAGTAAGGTTGAAATAATAGTTAATGATGATAAAACTCTAATTATAAAGCATAGGTAGAAATACAATTACGAAAGATTTTGACATTGGGACAAATTATGGCAGAATTAGGCAGTAAATTCCAAGAATTGACAACTCTGTTCGAGATAAAGTACAAGAAACGCTTGGATTTACAATTATATTTAACAAGTTGAAAATTATTTCTGCGAGAGGAGTTTCTATTGTAGGAAAATGATAATTGGAAGATAGATGAATTGTCAAATTCTACGAGTCTATTAAGTGCCTTATAAGTGAAACATAAATCAATAAGTGCACGTCTACGTTCAAGTGGTTCGAGATTTAGAGCTAGCAAACGGTCAGAATATGATGGTTGGAGACATTTGGCATAGATGCGACGGGTATAGTCTTGTTGTACTTTCTCAATAAGATCAGTAAGATATTGTTCGTGCGGGGACCAAAGTTCAGAGGCATATTCAAGAATAGGCCTAACGTAGATAGAGAATAAACGTGCGTATAGTTTAAGACTACGAGAGGAGAAGATACGGTAAATATAAGCGCATCTGCTTTTGGCTTTTGATACGATAGATTGGATGTGAGGGGCGAAGGATAGAGAGTTGGTGTACGTAATTCCTAGATCGGTAAATTCTTTGACATGAGGAAGAGGAGTATTATTGATAAGAAAATCAATATTAGGATGTTTAGAACCAATACTCATAACGACAGTTTTGGATGTAGAGATAGACAAACCCCAATCAGTGGACCATTTAAACAATATATTGAGAGCAGATTGAAGAGAGGAGGGGTCAGAGAAAGAATAGAGCTTGACGTCATCAGCGTACATTGTACATCGAACAGTGGAGGGAAGTAAGAGAGGAAGATCAGATATATAAATGCTAAAAAGGAGAGGGCCAAGACAACTACCCTGGGGTACTCCAGAGATGGCTTTAAATGGCTTAGATTTAGAATCACCTACGATTACACGTTGAGTACGATTAGACAAAAAGGAGCGAATCCAATTGAGTAAGGAGCCTTTTATTCCTATTAAGGAGCACTTGTGTATTAGAAGATCAATAGGAATTGAGTCAAAAGCCTTGGAGAAATCAATAAATGCGACAGATATGTAACCACCCTTCTCTAGTACAGGATGCCATTGGCTGAAGGATGAGATTAGGGCAGATACGCAAGATCTATTCGGAGAGAATCCATGTTGATTAGGGGAGGCAAGATTGTGGTCCTTAAGGTGCTTCCAAATGGCAGAGACAACTATGCGCTCAAATACAGTACTGGCCAAAAAAGTGTAACATTTGGATTTTTCGCCATAACTTATTTCAAACTCAACCGATCGAGTCCAGATTTTCAGGGATAATTTTGATAGAGTTTTGACGTGTTTTACACAACAAATTAGCCCGGGTTATCCCTTACGGTGAAATTTATTTATAACTTATCAAAAGTCACAAAAGTGAGATTTTCGGTTTCTTCGATTTCGACTTTATTTTTTCACTAATTTTGCTAGCAATGTGTATTGTATCGTTTTAAAAGTATGAGACGGATTCTGGGAGCAAGAATCTACCGAGATCGGAGCGACAATCCATTAGTCGTGGACGTCAGATGGGACTGTCACTGGCACTCTGTCACAGCAGTTCCGAGTGACTGTTTCGACTATCCTGAAGGTCATCAAAACTTCAATCCGTGCTCAATCAATGAAGAAGGTTAATGTACGACCTCGCAAGTCGACCACGACATCGGATCGTCTGATTACCTGCATCTCGAAGGAGAAACTGAGGCTCACTACAATGGACATCAAGCGAGCACTAGCGGAGATTCGCTAATTTGAGGTGGCTAAGGTTTCTAAACATGGCTGAAAAGATGTTTGAGGTGTCCGTGAACAATGTACAGCATCGTCTTCGTGCTTCGGGTCTCTTCGAACGTCGACATATCAAGAAACCGCTGATCTCCGAAAAGAATCGCAAAGCATGGATCACATGGGCAACAGAGCACTGATATTGGACCCCCTAACAGTAGAATTAGGTCGTATTCTCAGACGAAAACAAGTTTCTGATGATTGGTACGGTGGAAATAAATCATGTTCGTCGTCCGGTTGGCACTAGATTGGTTGTGAAGTACCAACGGACCACCGTGAAGCATGGAGGAGGATCGTTGATGTTGTGTTGTTGTTTCTCTGAAGATGGGGTTGGACCCATGGTTCACGTGAAGAGAATTATGAAGAAGGAGATATGCTAGAGACACTTTTCATTCCTTCAAACATCTTTTCAGCCATGTTTATAAACCTTAGCCACCTCAAATTAGCGAATCTCCGCTAGTGCTCGCTTGATGTCCATTGTAGTGAGCCTCAGTTTCTCCTTCGAGATGCAGGAAATCAGACGATCCGATGTCGTGGTCGACTTGCGAGGTCGTATATTAACCTTCTTCATTGTTTGAGCACGGATTGAAGTTTTGATGACCTTCAGGATAGTCGAAACAGTCACTAGGAACTGCTGTGACAGAGTGCCAGTGACAGTCCCATCTGACGTCCACGACTAATGGATTCTCGCTCGGATCTCGGTAGATTCTTGCTCCCAAGAATCCGTCTCATACTTTTAAAACGATACAACACACATGGATAGCAAAATTAGTGAAAAAATTAAGACGAAATCGAAGAATCCGAAAATCTCACTTTTGTGACTTTTGATATATTCTAAATAAATTTCACCTTAAGGGATAACCCGGGCTAATTTGTTGTGTAAAACACTTCAAAACTTTATTAAAATTGTCCCTGAAAATCTGGACTCGATCGGTTGAGTTTGAAAAAAAGTTATGGCGAAAAATCCAAATGTTACACTTTTTTGGCCAGTACTGTACCTTGGAGGTGGAACAAGTGAGGGATATGGGGCGATATGAGCCGGATGAATTCTTGCTACCTTTTCTTTTGTATACAGCTTTGACATTGGCTGTTAACCATAAAGAGGGGGAGCCGCCATGCAAGAGAAATCGATTGAAAAGAATAGTGAGAGGGATGCAAATATGATCACAAGTGTACTTAAGAAATACATAAGGTATATTATCTGGAGAAGAGGAATCTGGAAGAGAATGGAGCAGTCTAGATACTGTAGATGGATAGATGTCAATTAATTTTTGTATTGATTTTTTATATTGATTTTTTGTAGATCAATCAAAATGATAATAGTGATTGACAACTCTTATCAGTCAATCAATAAAATCATCCTAATCAATTACTACAGTAATCAACAGTAATCAACAAGTACAGTAATCATTAATGCAGTAATCGATTTGAAAAATCGATAATCATCACATTATCGATTTTTTGTAGATCAATGATAAAATCAATTGAAATAATCAACTGCAGCAATCAACAAAGACTCACCACAGCCGCACAACCGCACGGGGGGCTGACGAGACTAGAGACTAAAC